>OX457049.1:45596874-45599374 GCA_949752735.1 Lumbricus terrestris
TATAAATATTATTATTGATATAATAATTATTATTTGTGATATTGGATATAAACTAAATTCTATTCCAATATTCATTTGGTATATGAATCACTGTATATATAAAATAGTTTTCAACCATTTAAAGGGTGTCTAAAAGATATCTCTAATTATACCTTTGATTGCGTCTTAGGCAGTAATAATGTATTGTAATACATTCTATTATATTGAATTGTATTGTATTGTATTGTATTTTATTGTAATGCATTGTATTATATTGTATCATATTGTATTATAATTATTGTATTGCAGTGTATTGTATTTCAATGTATTGTATTGTATTGTATTGCATTGTATTATATTGTATCATATTGTATTGCATTGCATTGTATTGCAATGTATTGCATTGTATTTTATCTGACTACTTATAAAGCCTTGTCGCAGCAAAAGACTTTCAGAAGCGCTCCCATTGCGTGCAACCCCGAGGGAAAAGGCAGGTATTAAGACGAGAAAAAGATGACGAAAGGCTACCAGAGTGGATGGCAGAGAGAACTGATGGAGGAAGTCCATTCCATAGGGAAAGACCAATGCAGGCAACTGATTTGGATTGAATCAAACAAATACACAGGCAGACATGAAACGCTCTGTGCACCTGCACGTGGCCATTTTGGCGCCTGTTGCTAAGTCTAAGATATTTATATATCGTTTGTTTCTACCCGTATCATACGAACCAACAATCCAGATTGCAATACAAATTCTGTCCAACATACAACGCCTTCAACCATTAAGCAATTATTTATGTTGCGTGAGCATACGGACACATTTTCTGCTGAACTTGATTTTCATGGAGAAAAACGAGTTTACAATTATTTACAGTCAAGATTATCGATTATGACAGTTATTGATTGAAATTAAGAGTGAAGACTAAAATGGTACGGAAAGGAAAATCGATCCTATAGATCTAATCTATCTTGGTTGAGACAAGAGACAAATAACGATTATTCAGCTGCATGTTTTGAGACAGAGAGACGTGAAGGTAGATCCACAAAAGAGTTGAGACAATGAGAAAAATCCTATAGCCTATTATAATAATTGATAAATACTGATGGAACCCAACTCTATTCCAATTGACTCGGATTAGGGCTACTGAATTTAACCATAACCTCATAGGGTTAAGACAGGAGGCCAGTCAAGGGAATCTAATCCTATACCAGTTGATACTTTACACCTGTTGAACTCCTCACAAGTTTCTCTCCTCATCAATTTAGGTCTTTTACCCCGACACGTTTTCACCCATATATCAACCAACGCTGCACCTATTAACCCGCTCTTCGCTCTAAAATAATATTTTGTCTGGCATTCTCTCTTCGCTCTTCTCAAAACCCGCTTCTCGCTGCAGAAGCGAGTCCTGGCAGAGCTTCTGAACGGCTCTCTCAAACAGAGGCGCTGAACAAAATACTCAAATACAATAAATTGCAATAGGCTACCATACAAGTGTCGGGCTGACTAGCGAGGGAATACTTTTTCAAGATCCTCTATAAATATATCCACCTTTCAGGGGTATGTAAATTTGGGTCTATAATACACAAATCAACAGTCGTTGACAAATCCCTTGGCACACATAGCAATTTAATAATAATAATAATAATCGGGTAAAAATAATAATAATAAAACTTTTAAAAAATATAAACAAAATTAATAATAATAATAATAATAATAATAATAATAAAAAAAAAAAAAAAAAAAAAAAAAAAAAATAATAATAATAATAATAATAATAATAATAATAATAATAATAATAATAATAATAATAATAATAACAATAACAATAATAATAATTATAACTAACAATAATAATAATAATAACTAACAGTAATAATAACTAGCAATAACGACAAGAAAATAAAACAGAATAATAAGAATTACCATAATTATACATGGCACCGTATAGCACGGCCGTGTCGTTACCAAGCAGCACCTATTTTTGGGCAAGCACAAACTGGGGCAGGTCAGAGTTCACCGAGGGATCATTGAGTCTTTGGTCTCCACCCATCTCTAGCGAACTTCATGAGTTTCGTGGCGTCGAAAAGCGTCATTCCAAAATCCTCCTTCAACGTTTCACTCGTGAGGTCCATGAGAAGTGATCCATCCACCATCCTCCGCTGGAATTCAACCACCAGACGATCCATCTTCAATAGCTCCAGGCAGCGGCACAGCTCATCCACCGTCAGCAACCGGATGTCCAGGTTGACTGGAATGTCCTGGACGCTTTTCCAGGTGGGAGAGAGCAGCGGTTTGGTGGTTGAGTCCTCCTTCCTGCCGCTCAAAGGGAACAGATCCTCGGGACTTTGGGGAAGGGTTTCGTACTCAACATCGTCGAGAGAGTCCTTGCATTGCGGGAGGATGTTCTTAGGCAGCTGGCAACAATCCTCGATGAATGGTGGACAGTCTTTTAATGGTTTCCCAGACGAGAAGAACCCGACCTTGTTCATATTCTGGATTGCATCTGCGCTCCTGTAATCCT
>OX457049.1:45604374-45609374 GCA_949752735.1 Lumbricus terrestris
AGACAATGCATTACAATACAATACATATACAATGCAATGCCAGTCACAGTGACAATACAATACATATACAATGCAATGCCAGTCACAGTGACAATGCAATACACATACAATGCAATGCCAGCCCCAGTGACTTACTTGGTTTGTTGTTACCATCGACGGTGTGGAACTTGACATGATAATCGAATGGAATACTGATGTATCGATCGTTTATATCAGTCACGACAACTCGTTTCTGCTTCTTGATGGCCACGATGCAGTACACCTACAAGTATGGTTTAATACAAGTACACGTTCAAAGAACAATTATGGCTTACAAGAACATTTTAAAAGAACAACTATGGCTTACAAGTACACTTTCAAAGAACAATTATGGTTTAATACAAGTACACGTTCAAAGAACAATTATGGTTTAATACAAGTACACGTTCAAAGAACAATTATGGCTTACAGGTACACGTTCAAAGAACAATTATGGTTTAACACAAGTACACGTTCAAAGAACAATTACGGTTTAATACAAGTACACGTTCAAAGAACAATTATGGTTTAATACAAGTACATGTTCAAATAACAATTACGGCTTACAAGAACACATTCAGTGAACAATTATGGCTTACAAGTACACGTTCAAAGAACAATTATGGCTTACAAGAACACTTTCAAAGAACAATTATGGCTTACAAACACACAAGAAAGTCCTAAACTATACACGCGGCCTACATCACTCCAATGGGACAGTAGTGTAGCGCAAAAACATGTGAATGGAGAACAGCATTTTTCTGCATTTCGCAGCAATAATTTATGACAGCTGAATAGTTATCAAAATATTCTGGACCAGTGTTAGCTTATAGAGACGCTAGACTCCATATTAAATATAAGCAGGTCTATAATTCAATTTAGGCAGGGCTTAAAGTGTGCCTGGACGGTCATGGACGGCGTCCATGCACTTGTTTTAAAATCTGAACGCCGTCCAGCCACTTATTGGCGAGCACAGACTTGAGAGGTAAAGGACTAAAGGTCGTCCATGCAGGCACTTAATTTTCCCCACTTTAGGCGCTGGGTCTGTAATTCAATTTAGGTCTAATTCTCACACGAATGGCAGAGGCACAGTCGTAGTTATTCGCAATCAAAAGCTATCGTTTGTTTATGGTAGTCATTGTAGAAAATTTGAGCTCGCATAGGCAACTTGTTGAAAACTTCAGTAGAACTTGAAAATTTTTATGGTCAACTTTTAAGTCCAGCTCTGCATTCTTCAACTTGAACTTTGGATCGGTAGCAATTTCAACGACAGTGGCGGCTACAGGGACTAGGGGCTAAGACCCCTTAACAAGGACATCCGGAGGCTAAGCCCCCTAAAAACAAGGACATCCGGGGGCTGAGCCCCCTAAAAACAAGGACATCCGGGGGCTAAGCCTCCTAAAAAAAGGCTATCCGGTTTATTTTTGCATGTAGAAAACCGAAGTTTCGGCGGATGAAAATTTCCATGCTGAAGATTTCGGCCGGATGATTAAAAAAGTCGTCACAAATAAAAATTTCCATGAGATTTCGGCCGGATGACTAAAAAAAAGTCGTCATAAATTTTGGCGTACGAAATGAAAATTTCCTCCGCGAGGATTCAGACCCCCCAAAAAACACTTAGATCCTGGCGCCGCCACTGTTCAACGAGTACCTCCTTCACTTTAAAACTGGCTGACTGAGAGAAGAATTTATTACTTACAATTGGGGGTTCTAATGCTCTATCCTGTGTAGGACAACTGCTCGGTGCAGACGCATCAATTATCTTCTATTATAAGTCTGTAAGTTTGTCCTTCCGTTTGTGTGTCCGGATGTATTTTGACGCTTCGCACCAGAAACGGCTCGGAAATGACAGAGCGTCGGTTTAACGAATTATTTGCAATTGATTCTTACCCAAACTTTCAGGTTAAAGCGACTATTTTCAGCTCTCAGTTAACTCTAAAACCCGAGATATTAGCGTTTTAGTTCGATTTTATCACCCATATTATGGCCGCATTGCGGCATTAGTAAAGAGTCGACATTCCGCATGACGTCATACTCGCCCAATAATGATTTCCGTTTCTCAACAATCCGAACCGAAACCGGTTACAGTTTACAATTATGCACAAGAACGCAGATCACAGAAATATTAATTACGCTAGCAGAACAGACAGCTAGTCTGCAATAATTGTATTATGCAACATGTCAGCACAATAAACAGTGAGCCATAATTGTTCTTTGGTCATTTTTGGCTTTTTGGGAAAGCGGGGGAGGTGTGGAGGGGTGTCAAAAACCCGAAATTTTGCGGTCAACGCTGGGTACCCCAGCGGAGTATACATGCAGTGTTCAAAACCCTAAATTCCCAGGCAACGCCGGGTAACACATCTAGTAACGATATAAATGCTTCCTGATTTATATAATGGACGCATCATTAGCCTAGGCTAAACAAATGTCTATGCCTAGTGCAGCATTTAAAGCAGCTGAAAAATTAGTGGTAAAATTTCCTGGTAATTTGTCTGGGCAGCATTTGGAAACGTATAGAGTCATCGAAATTCTAGATGCCTATTTTAATGCCCGTCTAATATATAGTCCAACTAGATGTGTAACCCGGCGTTGCCCGGGAAATTTAGGGTTTTAAACACTACACCACTGTGGTACCCAACGTTGACCGCTAAATTTAGGGTTTTCGCCAACCCTCTACCCCACCCCGCTTCCTCAAAAAGCCAAACGTAACCCGCACCTGCGGGGCGCTACGGAAATTATTACTGGGCTTGTATGACGTCATTCGGGCTGTAGACTCCTTTACTAAAGCTCGATAATGCTTACCAAAGCGTGAGCGATGAAATCTGTCTTTAAACGCTTCTGTCTTAAAACGCTAATAACTCGAGTTCTAAAGTGAAATTTCGGGTTTTAAACACTACTCCACTCTGGTATCCATCGTTGACTGCTAAATTTCGGGTTTTCGCCAACCCTCCACCCCACCTCGCTTCCCCAAAAAGGCAAACTTGACCCACCTCTGCGGGGCGCTATGAAAATTATTACTGGGCGGGTATGACGTCATGCGGTGTAGACTCTTGACTAACGCGCCAGCGTGGTCAATTACTGATGAAATCTGTCTTAAAACGCTAATAACTTTTGTTTTAAACTGAATTAAAACCTGAAAATAGTTGCGCTGGCCTTATAATTTGGGTAAGAATCGATTGCAAATTATTTTTAAAACCGACGCTGTTTCATTTCCGAGCCTATTCTGCAAGGGAGAGTCAAAAGCGTACAAACAAATAAACAAACATATGGAAAGTGTTTCGGAATTATAATATAGATGTACAGGGTGGGCCAAAAAAGAACCCCTAGGTTTTTAAATGAAATCTGGCCATCATATGCAGATATGAATTGTCTTTAAACCTGTAAACTTTTATTTCGAAATTCTTACTTTTGGTCAAGATATTGGCAAAACCCTAGGGAGGTCCCTTTTTTGGCCCACCCTGTACAAGTCGTGACTCATGATTAGAATCATTCGCAAGGCCATCTAGGCTATAAATGCACTATAGACATAATTAATATACGTTTGTTTTTTAGCCTAAATTAATGATGTTAATTATTTAGCATATATCGTGTCAAAGAAAAATGACTGAAAGCTGCGAAGAATTCTATTCTTTACTAATTATACTCTTTACTAATAGGCCTCATCATCATCATCATCATCATCATCATCATCATCATCATCATCATCATCATCCATATCATTGGGCTCAATGCCCGTAAGAGTCCGACGCCACTCTCTGTCTGAGTCTGTCTCACGTCATGCTGCCCAGCTTCAACCGGTCCGGTCAGCAGGTCTGCTCCATACCATTAACATCTTGGAGCAGCCAGACCACCTTGTCTGAATGAAGAGAATATTGGGAGAGAGGCACGAAGGACAACCTGGGTCAATGCCCGTATGTGTCCCACGCTCTCCCTTACTAATAGGCCTACTCTTGTGAATTCAATTGATGTTTCAAAATTTCATGGCAAACTGCGGCGGGACCCCTAACGACGCCCGCGGAACCCCGGTTGAAAAATCACTTAATCAATCTCCAGGTTCTCCATTGCTTCCATTATGTAAATCAGGAAGCATTTATATAGCGCACTAACTTCTTCTACCTGTAAAGCATACATGTGCATGATAAAGATAGAGCCGCGCAAATAATCGATTTCCGTTATTTCCAATCTAAATCAGGAATCATTTATCTAGCGCTCTTACCTCTTCCATTGCGAACTCGTGCATTCCATCGCATCCGTCGTAACCGGAAGTGACCTTGACGATGACCGGAAGTTCCCTCTTGTAGGTCGCGGCCACGTTCTTCGGACTGAACTCCGACGTCCAGCTGAAGTTAGCGAGGAAGGAATTCTGCTCATCGTATTGCTGCCATCCAGCCATCGTATCCACCACTCACCAAGTCACCTGGAGATGGGAGGATGAGCTGGAAAATGGGAAACATTGGTTAAACTGGGAAATGGGAAACATTGGTTAAACTGGGAAATGGGAAACATTGGTTAAGCTGGGAAATAAGAACTAAAGGGGTTAATTCGTGACGCAAGAAGTCAATCAATCAATCAATCAAACAATCAACCAGTCAATCAATCAATCAGTCAATCAATCAATGAATCAATCAATCAATAAATTGATCAATCAATCAATCAACATGTTAAGCAAATGAATCATGTAGATAAATCATTCAATCAATCAATAAAAAAATCAAATCAAATCAATCAATAATTTGAACTAGTGGATCATGAAGATAAATCAATCAATCAATTGATCAATCAATCAGTCAATCAGTCAATCAATCAATCAATCAATCAGTCAGTCAATCAGTCAATCAATCAGTCAATCAATCAATCAATCAGTTAGTCAATTGATCAGTCAATCAATCAACAAGTTTAGCTAATGAATCCTGTAGATAAATCAATCAATCAGTCAATCAGTCAATCAATCAATCAAAAATTAAATCAAATCGATCAATAAG
>OX457049.1:45614374-45634374 GCA_949752735.1 Lumbricus terrestris
TGCGAAGAACAGCGACGAAGACGATATCCAAGAGATGCGACGAAACACACAGAAAGGCGTCGAGTTTGAAACGCCCGAAAAGATCAGCTAAATCCGATGCTGATTTCTCGCAATGAACAACAATTTCGGCTATTTATCCAAGCCGTTTGAGAAAGACGCCCTTAGGCAACCATACGAACAACCGCTTCGCAACACAATTTCAAAGAACGAGAGCAGAGCGCTGACGATTCAAAGCCCACGATAAATCACTCCGTGTGACAGGGCGAAGAGAGGCCTTGAATTAGTAATCCAGGAATATATCCGAAGCGAGAGCGAAGACAAAACTTGCAGCGACGCTGATGTATTTCTCGCAACAAACAAACTCTTTTATTTAATCGACTCCATGTCGAGAGAGAATGAATCGCCGACAGAATCCGTGTATGCGCAACTAGTGCAAGCAGGCGCTTATCCTGGCCATGCTTCACCAACTTGATCGAGCCTAAAACTACCAACCGCCGCAATACATCCGACCGCCCTGAGACCCTGTGCGCAACTGAGCCTCTCAGCGTTGCGCTGCTCTTTTATTACTGCCTGACAAGGAGAGCGTCCCCCTTTCTGCGCATGACCAGCAAGCGAGCCGCGCGCGCAAACCCAGCAGCAACGCAGCTGTTTCAAGGCGGCAAGAATCAGCTGCCACGTGCGTCCTCTCCTGTGTATCTCTGCGTCTGTCTGTAGCTCACTATCTTTCTCCTTCTATCTCTCCTTCTGAAAGGCGCCATCTGCCGCTGATCACGTAGGCATCAAATGCACCAGTTTAACCTTGCGAAAACACACATACACAGGCCCACACGCCTACAGTGTTTCCTTCTCAATCTGTCCTCCTGTCTGTGCTTGTCTGGCTGGCTGTATTGCTCTCTCACTCTGTCCGTCGGACCACCTCAGAGAGCGTGCGAAAGTTTAATTACCCTCATCGACTGCAAGCGGCGCGGCCTTTGAAGACAGCGACCGACGATCGCTGAGAGCGTGTGAACATATACCAATTAATGAAACAGCAACGACTGCTGCCTACGTCAGCGATCGCTGTGACCCGTGTCAAGCGCAAATCAACATTAAAATATAGGTCACACAAGGCAGCTCAAAAATACAGAAATAAAACAAATATATCAGATCCCTGAAACCCCATAATCGATCAAAAATTAAATAAAATAATATTAGCGACCCGAAACCTGTAGCGTAGTTATACGATCGCTACACTATTCTCGGCCCTCCCTGATTTCAGGATCCCTTTAATTGGAAAAATGGATCCTGAAATGTTAGTAAGGCCATACTCCAATTTTTACATCAATGATTCAAATGCAAGAATTAAAAATATATGCAATGAACAGTCCTCAACGTAAGCATCAGAAAGTTCACATTTTAGCGTTAAATGTCAGTTCAAGCGAAAGAAACATTTATTATTATTATAATTATATAGCTCCATCGCTAATAGTTCAGTGAAGCTCAAAAGCAATTCTATATATAGGTCTCCTTGAGTTTAGTTAAGCACAAAGTCCTCCACGGCAAGCATTGACTTAAGAACCCACGGGACAGCCACAAAAACCACTAGACCTTCGTTACCTTTACAACAGGTCATCTGATTAATAGGCCACCCATGGCCTTTACCATCGAGACTTCTTTAGGCATTTCACTGTAGGCAAACGTCTACATTTAAAGACTCATCTAAGCAGTTAAACCTAAGTCTCTAATCCCATTAACCTCACTATCTAGTAAAGAACAGTGCTATCATAGCAAATTACCAGAGACTGTGCACACAGCTAAAGTCTCTAAATAGCTCATGAATATTATAACTGTCTGCAGGCTCCCATCAAAGTTTACCGTAAAAGACTAAGCCTAACTTCAACCTAATAAGCCGCTCTCCTCATAGCATTTTTCAGTACGCCTACTTATTTATTAAAAATGCAACCGATTATGCACAGAACAATAAGAACTTAATTAGGTCACCGTAACATATTACTGCAATTAACGTTACAGAACAGTCACATTGTATAATCGTAAAAATCCTAGGCCTAAAAGGATTATCATGATTTTAATATGAGATCTTAGTCTAAAGCGCAAATCAACAGTTAGGCCACTTTAGTCTACTATAAATCCTTATGCATCATTGCATAGCATCAAGGCCTATTATCTTTCCTTCATTCTATCAGTGATGCAGCGGAGACTAACGGGACCACCCACGCGCCTGGGAAACACGATTGCTAATTAATCGCCGCTCACTATTCTCCCACGCTATGCATCTACAGCGTGCGTCTGGCTGTGAGAATTAGGCAATTGAACATCATCTCTATACATGTGGGCCCATGTGCATCGTACGACGACCGACGTCACCCTGTCCGTGCACAAAGTTAGGCCTATTTCTACGAATCCAAAATTAGGTCAATCAATAAATCGTAGCAAATCCTTTACTAAATTAATATTAATAAAACCCGGCATGGCAAATTTACGCGTATTGCAAATCAAATGTCAAATTATATCGGCCAACATTATTCCTGCGCAGATAGAGCTCCTATATATATGCCTGGCCCTAGTTAATTTTATTAGGCCCCGCAGTTTAACCATAGTCTACACTGCAAAATTATAAGACCAAATTGTGTATCGCAAGAGCATGGCTACTATTAAAATTAGGCCTCAAACAGCAACGCTGATGCACACAGTACACGGGCTAATCATTAAAGTAGGCCTAAATATATTTATATCCTGCGTCTATCAACTGCAATCTAAATAATTCGTACTGCAACCAAAACATGTAGGCCTATGCAGGACTATTAATCAAAGAGCAGCTATGTATATTAATTTCACCGCTGTTAAACTCAAAACCTCGGTAATGCATTAAGGCGCTGAAGGACAATAAGGGACTATTATAGAACATTTATAGAGCGCCTCACTAAAGTTAATTAATTTGCATTCATACAGTTAATATTATATATATATATGTATGCGACGACAATAATTACGCATATAAAAACTCTATACACGGAAATTAGGAGCATTAAAATTTAACTGTGCAAATTTCTTTAAATTATTTTTAATTAAACAGACTATAGATAGAGCGGAACTTAGGCCTAATGCAAATTTCGACTCTGAGCGTTATCTTAGAGATATAGGCCTACTATTTTAACGAAGGCCATAATATCACATAATCACATCATCATGGCTAATTCCACTACAAGTCTAAGTTCAAGGTCACATAATCGTGATCAATGGCCTTAACTAAAATAGGCAACCTTATATATACATCAACAGGTAAAACCAATATTTATATAGCGCAATGCAGGCAATGACAGTCCAGTTTTCTGTCTACAGAAGAGGCAATAATAAAATCGTCCATCGCTTCATTGCAAATGCAATACAATACTAATCTATATCACCATTGCAAACATTAATCAGACAGTCGGCAATGCAATACAAATATTAATACTATGCACAACATACGATGCAAGAATACAGTTATTTACACCGTAAAACACACATGTAAAGCCTTCCACATGTAAATCAAAAATGTATTCATCAAAATCAAAATAAAACAGTGTTACAGGTGCTACCCGTATTCAAAATGGCCGCAAATTAAGCGGTCATTCAGCAAAGTTACCCAGCCGACGTCAAGTTTTCAGGCGGACGAAGTCCGGTCGGTTCTCCCAGCATCCTCCAGATCCGGTCCTCAGGGGGTCCATTGCGAAGCGGACAGCTCCTCAAAAGGTGCGAACTGTCGTCACAGTAGAAACAGCGTCGTTCCTCTCTTGGTGAGTTCCGACCACTGTCTCGCCTCCTCGACGATGATGGCGACCTCCGCGACCGACGCTCCTGGTTCTGCCCGTTCCGCTGGTCCCTGCTCGGCGCTGGAGCGGACCGAACAGCGAACACACGACCAACGCTGGGGTTGTCGTGGTTATCGCCCACAGGTTGTCCAAGGTTGTCGCTAGGTGGAGCCTGCTGCTGTTGTCGAAGAGGACAAAAGCGCGCTATATGGTCCGTTGCTGAACATTCATAGCATCTCCGCGGCGATGGTCTTGCCTCCGTTTCCACTTCTCTCTGTGGTCGACTTCTACAGGCCGAGCTCAAATGACCAAGCCGATGACATAGGAAACACCGTGGAGTTCTCCGTCCATTGCCTCCATTGGCGTTCGACCATTCGTTTCTTGTTGACCCGTTCTGGCCTCTCCATGACCCGCGATTATTGTCTCTGTACTGAGGCGTCGACACTGGTTGTCGCTCCTTCTTCTCTAGTCGCTCCACTTGTCTCCTCATTTGCTCCATCCGGCGTTCCAGATCCTTTACTTTCGACTCTTCTTCCTGTTCTTTAATTGCGTTGACACGGCCGTGTCGTCGGTCTTGTTGTTCATGGCCGCCGTCTTCTGCTTTCTGATAGCCGTCCAATCGCATCGCTACCTTGTAGGCTTCGTCGAGGGATCTCGGTTCTCGCTCTCGGATCTTCAGAGCAAGCGTTCTATCTCTCAGGGCATCCAAGAATGCCCGAACAGCAATTGCTTCGCTGTGAGCCGTCGAGGAACCCGGATAGGCTCGCGTGGAGAGACGTCGGATGTCGTCCACCAGGACGCCCATATCCTCGTCGACTTTCTGTTTCCTGGTGCTTAGCTGCGTTTGGAACAGGGCTTGTTGTTCAGCGTTGCCGTATCGTTCTCGAAGTCGCTGGACCAAAGCCGTCCAAGTGTCCAGGCTATCTGCGTTCGACTCGCTCAGCAAATGAGTCGCCGGTTCAACCAATGAGACTACTAATTGGTTCAATCTCTCCTCGTCCGTCCATCTGTTATTCCTGGCGCACACGGAGAATTTTCGTAAGAATGTTTCAACGTCCGTCTTTCCGCTAAAAGACCCGAGTTTCAGGAATTGTGTTGGCTTGGTAGACGAAGGCGACGACTGTTTGGCCTCGCCCTCTTTAGCTGTCGTCGACGCGGTCGGTTCTGCTTCCTTGATTGTTCCCTTTGAACCGATCGACGGTAACCCCCAGTCGCCGGTCGTTTGCGTTGCGACGGTGGTCGTCGGGACAACTTTAATAGGGCCGACTGAAGCGTTGGTAGACGTCCGTGCTCTCGTTTCACCAACCGCAGACGTCGCTTTATCATCGCCCGTCGTTTCATTCTTCTCCAGAGGTGTCGACTTCGTTACCGTCTGACATCGCGGTAATTCGGCGTCACGGCTAAATCCGAAGTTCTGCGCACCCAGGCATGAACTCATCCTCGCCGATTCCACGACCGTTGGCCACCGAGGAAAGACGGCGTCGCTTGGTCGAAGCGGGTCGAGACAGCGAGGCGGGTCGACCCAAACCCGGTTGTCGCTGCTACCGTAGAAAGCGTTCGGAGCGTAGGTCGGAGCATACCTCCACGGCATGTTTGAATGGTCGGGACGAGCGTATGGTTGCATCCAGTCGACCGTTGCCATCGCCGCTGGTCCAGGAGGAAGGTCGGGTCGAGCGTAGTCTCGACCAACCATGGTCGAAGTTGCACGACCGTGGAAAGCACCGTCGGGCATTGAGGTCGGCATTCCCGACGTTGGTTGCCGGCTGTCGATCCGGTGCTGCGCCGTTTCCGCTCTTTGTTGATCGACGAACGCAGGCGGTTCTTGCATCCTCCATTGCGGATCAAGTCGAGAATATGCACCGTGGGAAGGCGACGAAGAGGCAAAAGGAACTGGATTGACCTTATCACCCCCCTCCCGTGACAATTTATTAGCGATCGGTTTATTTATTTCCAAATTTCTAAACTCCGGTTGCTGTGCTGCATGCATTCTGTTATCAATTATTTTAACAGTTTTAGGTCTAGATTCCATTATCTTGCTGATCTCAACGTCTACACTACCATCATCAGACATTATTTCCACATTATCAGCAAATTCCCTTTCCTTCCTTCTTTCAAAAGACATTGCCATTTCGCCTGTTCTAGCATAGTCAGTTTCTTCTTCTAACCTATCATCACCAAAATCCCTAGAACTAATTTGACCCCACTTCTGGTACCAATTGTAACGCCCGCCCCTCTCGGCATCCCCGGAGTCGCCACTTCCGGATCCTCGCTCGATATGGCCGCGTGCTGCTGTGGACGAGCTCTAGAGATAGAGGGAGGACAGGATGAGGTGACTTCTGGGTTCGATTCCCAACCCAGGAAAGGCGGCCAGTCTTTTCGACTACCGTACTCCCTATATGAAATTGGCGGCCTACCAGCCAATCTATCACTTCTCCGCAATATACCAGGTTGCGTGAAATCTTTAGGCCTAGCACCCAAAGTTTCCTCCAGGCCGATGGTCGAGTGGTATGGCGCGTCCGCAGTGGTAATAGCGGTGAGGTAACCAGGGTTCAAATCCACAGCAGGCTTGGGTACCGGCGATGCCTCTAGCCTTTCCAATCGTGATACAACTTCCGTCAGCGCTTCCCTGACGTTATCTCTTACAGCCGAGATCTCCTCTCTTACATTCGATTGCACTGAGGAAATAGCATCGCCTACATTGGATTGCACGGCCAGGACATTAAACTCCACCGTAGCAATCGCCTCTTGCGTCTCTCTGGCATTCAGTTGCAAAGACGACTGTATAGAAGTCATAGCATCATGAGTTGACTTAGCATGCGCTTGCATAGCCTCTTGTGAAGACTTAGCGTTAG
Organism: Lumbricus terrestris; assembly: GCA_949752735.1. Taxonomy (NCBI): domain Eukaryota; kingdom Metazoa; phylum Annelida; class Clitellata; order Crassiclitellata; family Lumbricidae; genus Lumbricus; species Lumbricus terrestris. The sequence continues at coordinate 45,621,018 of OX457049.1, forward strand.
TCTGTATTGCTTCATGAGTGGACCTAGCATTAGTTTGTATTGCTTCATGAGTGGACCTAGCATTAGTTTGTATTGCCTCGAGCAATATCTCCATAGAAGAAGGGGGCCTAGAAGGCTGAGCGGGAGTGACTGGCCTAGACTCCTCCATAGCGCTATAGAAATGACTCCTATCTTTATAGCTCACGGTCAATATCGCTAGCAGTGAACGAAGTAGTTATTCTTATTAACAAATCAAGCATTCAATCCACATCCGTCACATTCAAAGCCATCAATAATCAAAGTCAGAAGTTTAATTAATATTTCTTATTATTCCCAATCAATTGAATCTTCAATTGACATCAATTATGTTCAAAGCAATCAAACATAAAAGTCAGTAAGTTCAATTATCAGTTCCTATCCTTTGTAAAGACATTCAATGAAAATCAAATGCAACAATTCAATGCAAACACCTATCAACCGGAGTATGCCTAAATTAAATCCCGATTGACTCTCAAGTCCCACAGCCAATTTCAGTTCAGCCCAAAATGTCTTAATAACCGATCGTATTAATTCCCCAATAAAGCGTACCTTATGTCCGAAGACAAGGGACAAAGCCGATCGTGTGCGAAGAACAGCGACGAAGACGATATCCAAGAGATGCGACGAAACACACAGAAAGGCGTCGAGTTTGAAACGCCCGAAAAGATCAGCTAAATCCGATGCTGATTTCTCGCAATGAACAACAATTTCGGCTATTTATCCAAGCCGTTTGAGAAAGACGCCCTTAGGCAACCATACGAACAACCGCTTCGCAACACAATTTCAAAGAACGAGAGCAGAGCGCTGACGATTCAAAGCCCACGATAAATCACTCCGTGTGACAGGGCGAAGAGAGGCCTTGAATTAGTAATCCAGGAATATATCCGAAGCGAGAGCGAAGACAAAACTTGCAGCGACGCTGATGTATTTCTCGCAACAAACAAACTCTTTTATTTAATCGACTCCATGTCGAGAGAGAATGAATCGCCGACAGAATCCGTGTATGCGCAACTAGTGCAAGCAGGCGCTTATCCTGGCCATGCTTCACCAACTTGATCGAGCCTAAAACTACCAACCGCCGCAATACATCCGACCGCCCTGAGACCCTGTGCGCAACTGAGCCTCTCAGCGTTGCGCTGCTCTTTTATTACTGCCTGACAAGGAGAGCGTCCCCCTTTCTGCGCATGACCAGCAAGCGAGCCGCGCGCGCAAACCCAGCAGCAACGCAGCTGTTTCAAGGCGGCAAGAATCAGCTGCCACGTGCGTCCTCTCCTGTGTATCTCTGCGTCTGTCTGTAGCTCACTATCTTTCTCCTTCTATCTCTCCTTCTGAAAGGCGCCATCTGCCGCTGATCACGTAGGCATCAAATGCACCAGTTTAACCTTGCGAAAACACACATACACAGGCCCACACGCCTACAGTGTTTCCTTCTCAATCTGTCCTCCTGTCTGTGCTTGTCTGGCTGGCTGTATTGCTCTCTCACTCTGTCCGTCGGACCACCTCAGAGAGCGTGCGAAAGTTTAATTACCCTCATCGACTGCAAGCGGCGCGGCCTTTGAAGACAGCGACCGACGATCGCTGAGAGCGTGTGAACATATACCAATTAATGAAACAGCAACGACTGCTGCCTACGTCAGCGGTCGCTGTGACCCGTGTCAAGCGCAAATCAACATTAAAATATAGGTCACACAAGGCAGCTCAAAAATACAGAAATAAAACAAATATATCAGATCCCTGAAACCCCATAATCGATCAAAAATTAAATAAAATAATATTAGCGACCCGAAACCTGTAGCGTAGTTATACGATCGCTACACAGTCACTTGTTGAGTTAATGAATGAATTTATTTATATATTTCTATATTTATTTATTTATTTATTTATTTATTTATATATACTTATTGATCAATCAAACAAACACTCAATCAACCAAATCAATCAATCAACCAATCAACTTTTATGTCACCCTCAGCGAAGTAGAAGTGTGTTCTAAGTGTGTTCTAAGTGTGTTCTAAGTGTGTTCTAAGTGTGTTCTAAGTGCGTTCTAAGTGTGTTCTAAGTGTGTTCTAGGTGTGTTCTAAGTGTGTTCTAAGTGTGTTCCAAGTGTGTTCTAAGTGTGTTCTAAGTACTAGACACAGTACACTATGAACTGAGTAACAAATAGTACGCAGCAATTATTGCTAAGTACAAAGTTACGATTATACTATACGTTCTAAATAAGTCAATGTCAACACTCTTGAAATTCATTAATGCAAATCCTTTTTAAAGAAAGAAATTCTTAGTAATTGACACACCCCTCGCCCTAGAGAGACCTACCAGCCCTAAATACCAGCTGATCTAGTTCCCCCTACCACCTGCAATAGACCTCAAACATGCTAATTAACCAATGAGACTCAATTATGACTCAATTATGACTTCGAAATTTAATCTCTGTGTCAGAAAACTCGGCTTAATCTCGATCGCTCGTGAGTTTGTGTACAGAGAAAAGCGCGAATATCCTGGACCAGAGTGTAGAGTGAACGCGTAGTTGTAATCTATGTGTACTTGAACGCAGGCATATACACTGTTGTACAGGGTGGGTCATAAAAAGACCCTCCCTTGTGGTTTTTTGTCAATATATTTGCCAGTAGTAAGAATTTCTAAATCAAATTTCACAGGCTTAAAAGCAATTCATATTTACTGATGATGACCAGATTTCATCAAAAATATTTCAAGCAGAACGAAAGTTATATTATCCCTTTTAGTGAGAACACCCACTGTTTTTTGACGATTCAAAAGTATCGAAACCAAAAGTTTTAAAAATTATTTATTCTACCGAAACCCTTTTGGTTCGCCTATAATAGTCTGATTTTAATGGCGCCATAGACCATGGTCAGGTCTCTCTCTTAGCCAGGGCTTAAAGTGTGCCTGGACGGTCATGGACGGCGTCCATGCACATGTTTTAAAATCTGAACGCCGTTCAGTCACTTATTGGCGAGCCCAGACTGGAAAGGTAATGGGCGTCTAGGCACTTCTTCTGGAGAGGCAAGGGGCGTCCAGGCACTTATTTTTTCACGCTTTAGGCACTGCTTTTAGCTCTGTTTACGTCAGCGCCGCTTTTGATGCAGTTGATCGCTCTATCTTGCTCCAACGTCTCTCTATTTCCTTCTAAAGGCCTGACTGGTGCTCCTTTAGAATGACTTCGGTATTTTCTATCTTGGCGCACTAATTGTGTGGTTTTGGGTGCCTCTCGGTCATGTTAGTCCCAGCCCCTTTTGGTGTGCCACAGGGTTCAGTGCTGGGCCTTTTACTGCACGTTCCTTATACAGCTGATACTAGGGCTGTTTTTAAGGAAATTTTAGAACTGCACAACCCCTCTTTTTCTTCCCATCCTCCATGGTAAATTACTTCCAATCGGATGACAATTACCTTGTTTGCTAGTTTTAACTGTACAGAAGTGCTTCTACAACTGCACAAATCCATTTAGAACTGCACATTTTGTGTACAACTGCACGTTAAAAAAAGCCCTGGCTGATACAGCTGGTACCTTGTTGTCTGGATGTTGCCCAGCACTGAACCATAACGACATAAACACTGAAAGCAAAACTAACAACAGCGGAACTGCTTAGACTTATGTACATAGTGGCGCCACCTATTTTCACTTAAACGAACTGCTCACAGAACTGCCCCATTGATCACTGCAGTTCGGTACTCATGGGTCTGCCACTTGGACTAATTAGGCGCCTTAATTGAACGAGTTCTTCGTTCGGCTGCTCGCCTCATTGGCCGCATTCCTACATATGCCCCCCATCTCTGCTTATATGCGTGACGTTCTCCAGTGGCTCCCTGTTTCACAACGCATCTCCTTACGAGTTGCTGCACTTGTTTGGCGATGCCGTCTTTCTTGTGCTCCATCATACTTGTCTAGCCTTTGTCGACCTGTCTCAGACCTTGCAGCCCGTCGAGCTCTTCGCTCAGCGACAACAGAGGAGCTTTTGCTCCCGCGAGCTCGCACTTCTATCAGATAGCGCCAAGCCTTTTCTATTCTGGTTTTTGCTATTTGGAATGGCCTCATGTGCACCTTGAGACTTATGCATGCCTATAGGCTAAATTTCCATGCTTTTCATAAGTCGCTCAAATCCTGCTTTTGGCTGTGACTGGGCTGGGAGCGTCTCTGAACAGTTTTCTTTAAGAGGAGCTATATAAATTCTCGAAACGAATGAATGAATATATTTATTTATTTACTCACATATTCTGTTTACATAGAAATGGATATAGGCTATAGTTGTGCATTGTCCGTTCTGTACTCGAGGGAAATATTGCTAGATCATGTTTATATCGAAAGGGACAAAATTGCATTTGATCACGAGGCCATAATTATAACCAATCGGTCAAATTATAATCACGTGATCTATGTAGAAATGAATCTGGTTCTGCTAGAAACAGAAATTGGTGTCGAGTTTGGAGAGATCGGTTTCAGTATTGAAAGGAGAGTTGAAATTTGAGCATCTAATGCGGATATTGCCTTATCCTTTATTTATAGAAATAGACAATGTCATGACTAGTGGTCGAATGCTTAGAGCGTTTTCCTTAGACACCTTTAAACAAGATGTAGTTTTATTATACAAGCACTATAGACTAAATAAATTAGCTAGGTCGTTCACAAGTCCCTATAGACACCCTCAAAACAAATTTAACTGATGATATAAGAGACCCGCATGAACAGCAATAAAACAGATGGAACCATCTCACAATACCACACGACGATTGGTCATAAATTTATTCAACAAAATATAAAATACATGAATCTTAATTTTAGAACAAATAGGCCGTCGGTAAAATAGACAATCGTCTGTAGATAATTGATTGCAGTTATCGATTAGGAATACTTAGCATTTTTAAACAAATACAATTGGTGTCAATCAAGATATTTACAAGAATTTCTCGCATTTCACTTTAAATTACAATTTATATTAAATGATCTAGTAAATGTTAATCGGTGTTTTTAATCTCGTCAATCATTATATTATTCGATGGCTATACTTGACTAATTATGCCCGATCGACCATGTAACCGACCAATTGTCCTATGACCAATGGTCCTATGACCAATAGTCCTATGACCAATCGTCCTATGACCAATAGTCTTATGACCAATAGTCATATGACCAATAGTCCTATGACCAATCGTCCGTATACCGTTATAACGTTACAAGCCGCAACAACTACACCTACCAAGCATTGCTGTCAATAAAGCCTCGGCAAAAAAGGTATGCGAAGGAAGAAAAAGACAAAAACTGGTTCAAATTTTCAAACCAAAATGTACTTAAATAGCCTACAGTTAGAACTTCCAAAACGTCAATTAGCCTACAGCAGTAACCGAAGCAAATATAAAAACGTGGACTATTCAGCGTGCCACTCTAATAAAACTCTCAAGTGCTGTAATATGCCGAGCAAATTTCTGTCCAGGGTAACGGCCTCTGTTGTCATAGACCCTGGTCAAATCAGATCCATCCATCCATCACGTCAATAGCCTTTGTAAATAATATAATTTTATATTATAAGATTTCGTTAAACTATAATAATTGAATAATAATGAAATAACAAAGTTATAAGAACGATTTCCTTGAACACCTTTAAAAACTTAAACTCAAATGTATAATAACCAGAAATGGTACCAGACACGTTCATATTTTCCGAGAAGTTGTTCTAGCCTTTTGAAAGTCGGTATAGGTCAAAAATAATTCGCACGAGAAAAGTCATTTGAGTTGAGACAACAGGGGCTGAAACCGGGGCGTGTCCACTATAAAAGCGGCTATCGCCTCCTACACTCCTTCGCTCTCCGATTTTCTCCTTCCCTCCCTTCATTTGGGGGGGTGGGGTTGGGGAGGGGTGTAGCGCATTGTATAACAACACGCTGGCGTAGAGAGGAAGAGGTGGCGAGTTCGCACCCTTAGGGCGGACATGCTTTGAAGGCTGATATTTACGCCCATTATTGCAGGCTGTCTGTTTGTGTTAGTAGTCAAAATTTGTCATCTGTCATTTGCATTCGTGTCAATTGTTTAAATTGCGTAATTGTACTCTGTAACCAGTTGCGATTTGTCAACCGGATTGTTGAATAAACGAAAATTATTGTTGTTGTTATTGTTGTTGTTGTTGTTGTTGTTGTTGTTGTTGTTGTTGTTATTATTATCATTATTATTATTATTATTATTATTATTATTATCATAATTATTATTATTATCCTTTCCATTTCCCGGTTTCCCCTATCTACGAGTAAGGTTATCTTCGGCCTTCAGCTTGAAGACATTTGCAGATATCAAACTACATGTTTACATCCGCTTGTACAACTGTTGACGTTACTCAAGTCACGATGGACTTTATAGACAATAACCACGTTAATATACACAGCTTCAACAGAAGGACGTAAAACAGCAACTTGAACACCCTTTTATAATTTTAAATTCACCATATATAAATTTATACTATTCGCCCGTATATATTCATTTTCACCATTGTAGTATGTCAAACAAATTTGTCGACGGCAAAGGCGTATGTAAGAGGTTCATAAGCTGTTGTTAAACAATGGATGCACAAATGCTACTGCTTGCAATCTGGAAGTGCCAGTCTAAAGCCTGAATGATGGAGTGGTGACGCCATTGTTACTTGTTATTACACGGTATCGTTAATCGGAAAATATGTATCAATATACAGGGTGGACCAAAAAAGGTTCACCTAAAGATTTGTGCCAACATTTTGAGCGGAAATAGGCATTTTCTAATTATTGAATTTAACATGCTTATCATCAATTCATATTTAAGTACAATAGCCCTATTTCGCTAAAATATTAAAAAAAACAGCAAAATTTATATCACTTTTAGCAAACCCACTCACTGTTTTTGACGATTTAAAAACGTAACGCAAACAAGTTTTAAAGAGCGATTTTATTTGGTCTCATCTCAACTAATTCTTTTGAGATACGGATAACGGAACTCTCGTTAGACACCTTCATAATTAAATAAAGAAAGTTATATAAAAGTGAAAAGCGATAATTATTTCAACATACGTTTCCCTTCCCTCGCTCGGCTAAAATAAGGCAGCAAAAATAACCAGATAATACTAATGACAAACCGACCAAGCATTGAGCGCTGGCCTTAGACACCTTTGAAATGGTTTCAACCTATACTATAATAAACATGGTGCACGCGAGCAAGTTTAAATAGTGGTTTTCTTAATAGTAAATATATAAACACGTAAAGAAACATTAAGCAATTAATTTCACTAAAATCACCGTACAAGCAAGTACGATATAAAACACAATCCGTGTAACATCCATCAGACAATCATGCATGTGCCTGCATTCCACGTGCCAACATTGGCGTCAAAACAATATCGTAGCAAGAACTTGAAAAAATACGAAGTAGGATATGACGAGGGGCATTCATTAATTAATTCATTCATTTATTCATTCCGAAAACTTATATAGCTCCCCTTCAAGAAGCCTACTCGAAGGCGCTCCCAGCCCCGCCACAGCTAAAAAATAGGTATCGAGCAACATGTAGAAAGCAGGCGAATTATTCCGAGGTAGTAAGCGTAGTGCAAGCGGGAGCCCATTCCATATGGACGGGCCAACAACCGAGAATATATATATATATATATACGTATATACATATCTGATATATGTGGTGTCATATATATATATATATATATATATATATATATATATATATACGCCTATTTTCATATAGGTTGCTATAATTATATAAAGTAGATTTCTCGATTTTCACCTGTTGTGTCATTAGCGTTATTCGTGAGACGAAAATATGCTACAAACTAAAGGGTTAGAACCAGGTGTCAATTAAACAGAAGACGGGAGAAATGTGCCCCCTATGGACGGGTACGCATGCTACATACTTACCATTTGATATCCATTGACCATATATTTTTACGTTGAAATGTGGTGCACTCGATTAAGCTAGCCCTCGCCAGCAGTGTAGGTCGATTCACTCACTGTAGCTGCGTTGGGGGGTAGTGGGGGTCGTTGATGGAACAGAAATCAAAATTTCTACCATGGTGGGGGTTTGAACACCTGACCTCTTGATTGTGAGACCAGAATTCTAACGACTACGATTAACGGCACTTTCCATAGACACCTTTTGAATTAAATTTAAAGCTGGTATAAAGGATTGAAATGTGGCTAAAGTAAGAAAATGCATTCCCAAATCTGTGTCACACAAACCAGGGTTGTCATAATAATAATATTATTATTATAATAATTTTTATTATCTGTGATGTTTCTGCACACATGGCCAATAAAATTTATGACCGTAAGTGCAGCGCTTTCGAGAGTTAGAGTAGTTATGGGATACCGCCGTCATAATACAGAGTAAGGACAATATTTGGACGATGCAGACAGACAGAGACAGAGGCAGAGACAGGGACAGAGACAGGGTCAGGGACAGGGGCAGAGGCAGGGACAAAGACAGGTAGGCAGGCAGCCAGACGGACAGACGAACAGAGACAGAGACTGTGACAGAGAGCAAGTTAAGAAAAGAAGAGAAGGCTCGTAATATTCAGGGAATGAGAGTAAATGTTGCTCAGAGGATTAATGGTGGGAACGGTATCGAAATTATTATTTTGATCTAAGGAAATTTCATGACTGAATGTTATTTTATTGAATAAGCGTGAGAACTGTTAACAATAAACTCGACTGAGAGAGAGACAGAGAGAGAGAGAGAGAGAGAGAGAGAGAGAGAGAGAGAGAGAGAGAGAGAGAGAGACAGACAGACAGACAGACAGACAGACAGACAGACAGACAGACAGACAGACAGACAGACAGAGAGACAGAGAGAGAGAGAGACAGAGACAGAGACAGAGACAGAGACAGAGAGACAGAGACAGAGACAGAGACGAGACAGAGACAGAGACAGAGACAGACAGACAGACAAACAGATAGAGACAGAGACAGACAGACATATACAGAGACATAAACAGAGACATACACAGAGACAGAGACAGAGACAGACAGACAAACAGAGACAGACAGAGCGAGGAATGGATTTCAACTTTCCGGACCTTTTTGCGACGATAACGACTGACATAACAACCCTTATTTCAAAAAAAAACATTTGATCATTATATCAATCGCATCAAACACAACACGCCTACATACATGCATGCCTGCATTCATGCATGCATACATACATAATACATACATGCATGCCTACATTCATGCATGCATACATACATACATACATACATACATACATACATACATACATACATACATACATACATACATACATACATACATACATACATACATACATACATACATACATACATACATACATACATACATACATACATACATACATACATACATACATACATACATACATACATACATACATACATACATACATACATACATACATACATACATACATACAATGCATGCATCTAACTATCTATTACATCTATTCCCATCTGTTCTTCCATTTATACTTGCATATTTGTTTGTTTGTGCTTGAAATAGCGGTGAAGATGCAGATCCGGATTAAGCTCTCGAGAGGACCATTAATGGATTCTTACCTTCCGAGACCATGCGCCTTCCACATGTTCATACATGTTCAAACATGTTCAAACATGTTCATACATGGTAATAAATGTTCATTCATGTTCACACATGCTTATGATTGTCTGTAATATTAATCAGACCTAATAATATTATCGTCAATGCAGTAGATATTGTTTTTGGGAGAAGAGAGATGCTTACATCCCAAAATATTTTTTTAAATATTATTAATTTCTTCAAATAACATGGTGTCCAATGTTTCTCCTTGATGAGCAATAATTATTTTTAAGATGACAACTTAAAATGTTACCATTACAGAGTGCATACAAAAATTGTTTTCTTATTTAATCGCCAGATGGCGGGACTATCTCAACTTCGCAATGGCTCAGGATTCAGCGTAGTGTCTCCGTCTTTCGCCAGGTGCAGCAGATGTCTCTCTATCCATATAATTATTTTATATCTCTCGCTGTGTCTCTCTTTCTCCAAGCTTGTCTTTGTTTTTGCTTCACTCGTGCATTCTCTGTGTATTTGCTTCCGAATTGGTGCATGTGTTTGTCTCTGTCCATCTCTGTTTCTATATGCATATGTCACTGTCTGTTTGTCTGTTTGTCTCTATGCTTGTCTACACAATGTCGGACTGCTTCTGTCTTTCTCTGTATGTCTGTCGGTATGTCCATGACTTTCAAAACCATCTGTCTCTCTCTCTCTCTCTCTCTGTCTTGTCTACTCGTCTGTCTGCCTGTCTATGTCTCTGTCTCTGATTCAGTCTTTCTCGGCAGGTCTGTATGTCTTTCCGTCCGTCTGTCTGTCTGTCTGTCTTTCTGTCTATATCTCTGTATGTCTGTCCGTCCGTCCGTCTGTCTGTCTGCCTCTTTGCTTCTCTCTCTCTGTCTCTGTCTCTCTGTCTCTGTCTCTGTCTCTGTCTCTGTCTCTGTCTCTGTCTCTCTCTCTGTCTCTCTCTCTCTCTCTCTCTCTCTCTCTCTCTCTCTCTCTCTCTCTCTCTCTCTCTCTCTCTCTCTCTCTCTCTCTCTCTCTCTCTCTCTCTCTCTCTCTCTCTCTCTCTCTCTCTCTCTCTCTCTCTCTCTCTCTCTCTCTCTCTCTCTCTCTCTCTCTCTCTCCACCCTCTTTTTCCAACCCAGGCTCTCCGTTGGCCGTAGCCGTGCCAGCAATGCATAGGCCGATGATGGACCGGCAGCCAGCTCAGCCTCACAGCCTCCGCTGCCAGCCACCGGGACCCAACACAGCTCAACCAGAGGCCCGTCCGCCTACCCACCCACACCCACACCCACACCCACACCCCCCTCCCCGCCCACAAAACGAAGGGCAAGATATCGTCTAAGTTCTAAGACAACTTGGAGCTAGGCAAGCAGAAGAAGAGGAAGTATAGGTTGGTAGTCGCCTCTCACAGAACGCAAAACCCGATCGGATCGAACGGTTCTAAAGTTGTCGGATCAATAATTCCTCTCTCGTTCCACTGGGTAGGTAAGGAACCTCGCTTGGATAGAGCTCTTCTCCTCTTCCCATAGGAACTTCTCCACCTTTTCCACGTCCGTCCACCGCTCCTTGATCCGTGGAGAAATACCAAGATGTCTTCGTTCCGTGGTGTACGTCAGAGTAAGTTCCGCCACGTCTTCGGTCAAGCGTTGAAGAGGGACCAGTGCTACGACAACATCCGAATCACGAAGAGTAGTTGGGACTCAACGTTTTGTGCGGTTAATCCAAAATATGTGGCGATCATCACGGAAGCGGCTGGAGGAGGAGCGTTTCTTGTTATACCACTTGATAAGGTCAGTCTACGTTTGTCTACGTATGTCTACGTTTGTCTCTATCTGTTTCTGTCTTCCTACGTGTGTATCTGTCTGTCTATGTCTGTCTCTGTATGTCTCTGTATGTCTCTGCTTGTCTTTGTCTCTGTTTCGCTCTGTCTGTCTCTCTGTGTCTATCTGTGTATGTCCCAGTCTGCCCATGTTTATCTCAATCTTTCTCTATCTTTATGTGTCTATTTGTGTGTGCGTATGTGTGTGCGTTTCTGTTTTTGTATGTCTCAGTCTGTCTCTGTCTCTGCCTCTGTCTGTCTGACTGTGTCTTTTTGTTGTGTCTGTCTCTCTATACAGCATTTTGTCTGAGTCTTCCTGCCTGGCTTCTATGTCCTTTCTATGTAACCATGCACCATGTATACGCGACTCTAAAAGTAAAACGATCCAAATCAGTTGCTCATGCATTCATTCAGCCAGTCAGTCAATTAGTCAGTAGCTCAACAATATGTCTAGCTAACTAAATGACTGGCTGACTGGCTGACAGCCAGTCAGTCAATCGATCGATCATTCAGTCAGTCAGACAGTCAGTCAGTCAATCAGTCAGTCAGTCAGTCAGTCAGTCAGTCAGTCAGTCAGTCAGTCAGTCAGTCAGTCAGTCAGTCAGTCAGTCAGTCAATCAGTCAGTCAATCAGTCAGTCAGTCAGTCATTCAGTCAGTCATTCAGTCATTCAGTCAATCAGTTATTTCATCATTCAGCCAGTCATACAACCAGCCGGTCATCCTGTAACTCACCTAGTCATTCCGACTCCGACTCTTGATTATCAGGTTGCCTGCCTTGGTCGTAATTATATATTGCGCTTCAGCGGCTGCCAATCGGAATTCTTTTCGCAACTAAATCAACCGAAGTGAGATAACCCAGTAAGAGAATGAGAGCGAATGACGCGGAAGGGTATTCAGATTATAAATAGAATGCATTTGACAGCAGGTAGTTGGTAAAAATAGCAATAAGGTTGTCGATAGAAAAGAATTGTGTTTGGTAGAATACCATTGTCATTGTAATTATAAAATGGCTACTGGTAGAACAGTATGGCCTTCTAACTGAATATTTACCTGACTGACTGACTGACTGACTGACTGACTAATTGATTTGTTTGATTGATTTGATCAGATCTGATTGCGTCGGTAACAGTTAGCATTGAATCATATTTCTTTCGCCTTTATAATATATGTATATCAGTATAATTCATTTTAAAGGTGTTCATTGGGTATACAATGCATAATTTATTGTTTGACCGATATTTGGATTTGGGAGCTGTTAAAAGGACATCTTTATCTGAGATATCCTTTCATAAGACAGAGCGAATCAATTCAATAATAATTTGTTACCGTTTTAATTGTTTAAGGAATTAATGATCTATTCAAAGTTTTGATAAAATAAAAGAATTTTTATTAATGTGTGGTAACGTATAAAAAGGTGTATAATGACTTTCTAATCACATCCTGTATAATTATGTATCAAAGTATATCAAATCATTTATTTGGCAACCAAAAACAACAAACAAAATCAAGCATCCAAGAAACAAAGTCTACAAATGTAATAAAGCAGTTGCTAAGTAATGTTTCTTGCAGTTTCCATTTGGTTGCACACAGTGGCGGCGCCAGGATTTCAGTTTTTGTGAGGGGCTGAATCCTCGCTTAGCCCCCTGACCCCTCTGGTGCCGCCACTGGTTGCACAGGGCATGTAAGATAGTTTAACAATACTTTGCGATGATGCAACATTTGATATGCTTTTCAATGCGATTCACCTTTGTCTGACAACGTCCTATACATTTAATCGTGTTAAGCGCGATTTCAGTGTAAATACCATTGAAATAAATTCGACACCCGTTTTTGCTTTCTTCGTTGATTTATAAGAGTGATCAACGGAAACATCAAGTGTAAAAACCATAGTAAAAAAATGACACCCGTTTTTGCTTTCTTAATTAATTTACAAGAGTGATCCACGGAGACCTCACACTTATTAAAAT
>OX457049.1:45639374-45649374 GCA_949752735.1 Lumbricus terrestris
TACTTTCCGGCTTCAAGGGGTCGAACTTACCCCTACACCACCACACCGTCACAATTTTTGTCTTAAACAAACTCTAATTCCTTCATCAATTTCATCACTTATCGGATTCCGCGCCAGATTGAAAACCTTGCGCCTGAACTTTAATTTATTAGACGAAAAATAGCTTAACTGAGGTGTGTAAGGAACTGCAAATGATTTGTTTTAGATATGTGATGCTAAAGATTAATTAATCTCTCAATCAAACTTGAACCGATTAATCTATCACTCTTCAATCACTCTATCAATCAATCGATCAGTCAAAAAATTAGCTGTTATCATTTAACACACTACTCTTCAATCAGTCAACCAAATAAGCTTCAATAAACATTAACAATTGCTCTTCAAGCAGTCAATCAATCAGTCAGCAATTCAATCAATCACTCAATCACTCAATTAATCAGTCAATCAATAGGTCACCTAATTAAATAATCAATGAATCAATCAATCAGTCACTCAATCAATCAATCAACCAATCAACGCCAATTTAGCTACAATAAATAGCAACAATCACTCTTCAATCCATCAGTCAATCAATTCAATCAACGATTTCTTTCCAGGTTCGGACAACAAGATCTTCATCTGGAATGTTGGAACTGGAGAGACGATCACAGAGGTCGATTTTCCAGATATTCCATTAAGCGCCGCCTGGAATTGGGATGGGAGTCGGTTCGTCACAGCATGCAAGGATCGGAAAATACGGATCGTAGATCCACGTAGTGGAAAAATAGTCAGAGTATGTATACAGTATGCTAAGTAGTCAGGTCATGTGACTATGTGCAGTATGCTGAGTAGTCCGATCATGTGACTATGTGCAGTATGCTGAGTAGTCCGAGTATATACAGTTGGCAAAGTAGTCCGAGTATTACAGTATTCTATAGGTAGTCAGGGTATAAACAGCATGCTAAGTACTTTGGATGATCAGACACTTCAGACATTCGGAACATTTATGAATCAGGTATACTTTTTAGGTATTCAAACAGATTGCTAAGACGTGAGTCATTCATTCATTCTATGAACTTATATAGCGCCGCTTCAAGAAGCCTACTCAGAGCGACGATCCCATGGCAAATGGAAATGGACTTGAGAGATCTTTGTTTTAGACTTGGGAGATTTTTTAAAGAAAGTAACTCAGAGTCTCAGAGTACTTTAGATACGAAAAGTATGCATTCGTCAAGTACCCAATTTTATAAAATGTTATCTTCCAATCCGTTAGGCTTAAAACGTTCTGTTAACTTTCTCTTTTGCCATTTTTTCATTTGCTTTTGTGACAGCAGTGATTCACGATTGCTTGCAAAACGTCATGAAAACTTTTTTGTTTTTGTTTTTCCGAAAAGTCTCGTGCTTTTATTTTTTCTATTTTTTTCGTTATATATTTCTCTGGGTTTTCATTTCTTGCAGGTAGCTAAAATTTAATCTGCACTTTTCCTTTTTTAACATCTACTGTTGCTTATCTATGGTTGTATGTGTTGCAGGAAGGTTATACGCATGATGGAACAAAGCCAACGCAAGTTGTATATCTAAAGAATGGTTCACTATTCACAACTGGGTTCTCACGGATGAGTGAAAGACAGTATGCCCTCTGGGATGGGGTTAGTAAACCTCCTTCTATACTCATATCTCTCCGTGTCTCTCTTACTCTGTCTATGTCTGTCTCTGTCTCTCTTACTATCATAGACATAGTAAGAGAGACAGAGATTTAGACAGAGTATAAGGTAGGCAGAGACAGACATAGAGTCTGTCTCTGCCTACCTTATACTCTGTCTAAATCTCTGCCAGGTAGAGAATTGGATAACACGGTGGCATGGAGAGCAAGAGGTAACGAGGTCAAGCCCCATATTATAGGGCAGACATTCTTTGTTACAGTAGGCTGCAGCTATTATTATTGTTCAGTTAGTATATAGTAAAGATTTGTGCATTCTGTGATCTGCGTTCTTGTGAATATATTAGTGTTGCAACTGCATAATTGTACACTGTAACCGTTTTCGGTTTGTCAACCGAATTGTTGAATAAACGAAAAATATTTATTTATTTATTTATTTATTTAAATTATCGTTATTATTATTATTTTTAGTATCATTTTTTTATTATTATCTTTATTTCTATATCTGTCCTCAACTCTCAAAATTTCTTGTCCATCTCTCTAACTCGTTTTATTCATTCATTCGGACATTTATATAGCGCTCCTTCAAGAAAAACTACTCAGAGGCGCTCCCGACTCCAGCGCACAAAAAATGAACAGTTTTAAGTATGTCTGTCTGTCTATGACTCATTCTTCATCTGGTTCGGTCTCTTTGCGTTGCTGAATATGCATGTATACTGACTTTCTGATTTTGTGTTCATATACAGCATCTAAACAACATCGTCATGCAAGAGATTGATACGAGCAACGGAGTTATCTTTCCATTCTACGATTATGACACAAATATGATTTACTTGTGCGGAAAGGTAACAGCAACATTTTAAATATATTAAAATATATTAATACATAACACTTTTTACAATCATTCAACGTATACCAAGTTCCTCAACCCAACAATTAAATATTGCAACATCACAAATTGAAAATGGTAACAATGTTAAATGAACAATATCCATTCATTGACTCCATCAATCCATCCATTCATCCATCCATTCATCCAACAAATTCCATGCTTTTTATCTCGACATCTGCATAAATTAATTCCCTGATTATTACTAATTCCCTGCAATTATTGATTTCCGACTCATTCAGTCGCTTCAATCCGTAATTTAATATAAGTTGTGATATTACGAATCTGAATTTGTATAAATTTTAAATGCTGAGTATTAATTCACCAATCCATCCAATTATACAATTATAGTCTGTCCTCCTATCCATCTTTTCATCCATTCATCCATCCATTAATTACATTTATTTCAACTTTTACTTATAATTAATTAACTTGTTTCTTAATAATTAATATTTGTCCGATCATCGTAGGGTGATAGTGCGATACGATACTTTGAGATAACCGATGAATCTCCTTTCATTCATTATCTCAACACTTATCAATCGTCGGATCCACAACGAGGCATCGGATGGATGCCAAAACGAGGCGTCAACGTCAACCAATGCGAGATAGCCAGGTCAGTGCCTTGTCTGTCTGTCTCTCTTTGTCTGCCTGTTTGTATATAATGTTTACATAGTTCTTCCATCAATCTCTTTTTGACGTATTACCTTAAAATAGCGCTATAACTATATGTGTAACTAGTGTATAACTAGTGTGTAACTAGTGTATAACTAGTGTATAACTAGTGTATAAATAGTGTATTACTAGTACAGTAGCCTATAACTAGTGTATAATTGTGTATAACTAGTGTATAACTAGTGTATAACTGTGTAGTGTGTACCCCAAATATTGGCAGAGTTACAAAATAGATTTCGTTTACTTGTGTAAATTGTGCTTTGTTGTTATTTAATGTTTCATTTATACTTAGTACATAGTCCTTCTCGTGCATTATAGGCAGCGCATCTCCTCCACTCTCCCCTGTCCTTCGCCAGGTTCCTGACTGTATGTTATACGAAGACCTAAATCTGTATAATATTATAATTATGTCCAATGAATTAAATGCAATTAGCAGTAAATTGTAGTTTGTTTTTCGTGTCTTTTCTTTCAAAGGTTCTATAAGCTTCACACAAAAGGCTTATGCGAGATTATACCGATGACAGTTCCACGAAAGGTTTGTTTCGTTTGTTAAATAGACAGAGAATGGATCAGAGGGTGAGAGAGGGACAGAGACAGAGACAGAGACAGGACAAGAACAGAGACAGAAAGAGAGAAAGCAAAAAATAGCGAGAGAGAGACTGAGATACAGAGAGAGACAGACAGGCATAAATAGAGACATAAATAGAGACAGAGATCCCAGTTGCAAAAACTGTTCAATCGTGTACTTTGTCGTTGAGAATAAGCCACCTTTTAATTAAGAATTTTAAATGTACAAATTCTTAAGTCGGTGAATGACTTCGTCTGAAAACTACGACCCTTGGACACCTTAAAACGTTTTTTAAAACACGATATAAATATTCATCTCGATTAGCGTATGTAGTTATGTACTCCCTTCCTTACCCCTTCCAACGACAAATACAATTATTTTCTTAAGATAATTAAATCATTATGGATCAGAGGGTGAGAGGGGAAACGAGACAGAGACAGAGATAGAGACAGTGACAGAGACAGGAAGAGAGAAAAGAACAAAAATAGCGAGAGAGAGAAAGAGATACAGAGAGAGATAGACAGACAGAAACATAGACAGAGACATACATAGAGACAGAGATCACAATTAAAAAATTGTTTAATCGTGTGCTTTATCGTTTCGAATTAGACACCTTTTAATTAATAATTTTAAATATACAAATTCTTCAGCCGGTGAATGATTTCGTCTGAAAACTACGACCCTTGGACACCTTGAAACGATTTCTCAAACACGATATAAATACTCATCTCGATAAACGTTTAATGTTAAGTCCCTTTTCCACCATTCCAACGACACATTTATTATTTACTTGAAATAATTAAATCATTAGAGTTTTATCTTTTCTATTTCAGTCGGAACTTTTCCAGGACGATCTTTATCCAGATACAGTGGGAGACATGCCAGCGCTGACCGCCGAGGAATGGATGGATGGACGCAATGCTCCTCCCATTCTGGTCAGTTGAAATATTATGTCTAAATAAATTGCCGAAGACAATGGTACATGGTTCCATTGTCCCTGTGGGTTCTGTTGTCTCTGATCTTCTGTTATGAGATTGGCCATTTGAGCGCCATTGATTAACTCATTGTGTCCTGGCGCAATAGAAGTTACAATTGGTTTAATAGAGATGGTAATTTGGATGAAAGCAAGATCATGTTATGTGGAAATATGAGTTAAATATTGCAGCATGAGGATTACAGATTATGGATTGAAGATCACACACAAGGAATTAAGAGGTACAGATCAGAGATTAAGGATTATGAAATGGATATTACATATCAGGAATCAAGTATTGCAGATTGGAGATTGAGGATTACAGATCATTGATTGAAGATCACACATACGGTATCAAGGGTCACAGATTAGCTATTAAGGATTGGAGAGTGGAGATTACAGATTATGGATTAGATTTATCAGATTGTAGACTGAGAATTACAGATTAGAGATTAAGTAGCCTACTGCATATAAAGGATCACATGTTAGACAAGTTAGTATGTATAATAATAATAATCAATATTATACTGCAATTTAATACAACCAAACGCCATAAACAAATATCGCAATGCAAAATTTGCATAAAAAAATAAAGGAAACTAACCAGACTAATTAGTATGTGAAAAATATTCTAACTATAGACAAATACTTTGCCGATCTGCAGTACACGATAGGAATTTGAGAATTGCTTAATTAAATGTAAATCAACACCTCTTTTAAGTAGGATTATCGCCTCATAAGTGTCTTAAGCCGCGCATAAAAATTGCTGCATAACAAACTCCTAAATGCTTCCAACATTTTTCTAATTGGCAACTGGAGATGAAGAATTATAAATTAAGAATTGAAGATTAAGAATTGGAAATTAAGAATTGGAGTTTGAGAATTGGGAAAAAAATGGAAATTAAGAATTGGAGATTAAGAATTGGAAATTAAGAATTGAAGCTTGAGAATTGGAAGTAAAAAATTGGAGATTAAGAATTGGAAATTAAGAATTGAAGTTTAAGAATTGGAAATAAAAAATTGGAGATTAAGAATTGGAAATTAAGAATTGAAGTTTAAGAATTGGAAATTAAGAATTTGAGATTAAGAATTAGAAATTAAGAATTGAAGATTAAGAATCGGAGTTTGAGAATTGGAAATAAAAAATTGGGACGAATAATTTCATATTAGGAATGAAAAATCAAAAATAGACGGTTACGAATCGGAGACTAAGATTTGAAGATCAAGAATTTCAGATTAAGACTCTCAAGTAGATCAGATATTACTGGTACATACAATGTTCCATTCACATTTTGTGTGTACTCTTTACCAAATCTAGATTTCCATGAAAGAGGGTTACAAGTCGACGAAGAAAGCCGACCTCAGTAAGACGACACGGAAGAACGTTCTCGCGAAGCAGGTGAAACGGCCGATGATGACGTCATCGGGAGCCGAAACCACTTCTCCCGGAAACAACCAGACGTCGCCGATCGAATCGCAAGGTGGCGCCACACTACCGCCGGTGAGGAATCATTCCAAATTGATACTCCTCTGTTGGTGGAGTCGAGCGATGCTTGTCATTGAAAATATCATCAAAATTGAGATGCGCTGTGATGCGCAACTTACCCGTACAAGAATTGACCCTAAATGACCTAACCGTATATAAATGGACATGAATGACTTCTTTTTTCTTTGATCTCTTCCGTCTCTTCCATGAATGACTTAAATGACTATAAATGACTTAACCGTACATAGATGGACATAAATGACTATAAATGATCACCGTATATAAATGGACATAAATGATAAATGACTTAAATGACAATAAATGGCCACCGTATATACATGGACTTAAATGACTATAAATGACCACCGTATATAAATGGATATAAATGACTTAAATGACAATAAATGACCACCGTATATAAATGGACATAAATGACCTAAATGATTGTAAATAATCACCGTATGTAAATGGACATAAATGACTTAAATGACTATAAATGACCTAACCGTATATAAATGGACATAAGTGACTTAAATGGCTATAAATGACTTGACCGTATATAAATGGACATAATTGACTTAAATGACTGTGAATGACCATAGTGGTGCATTATCTGTCATTAAACTATGAATTCCTCCTCCACCTGATAGCTCCGAATCTAAGCTGTTGCTAATTTGTTAGACACCTTAAAACGTTTTTCACTGAAAATATATAAACTCTGAGCCTACAAAGAAGTTAATGTCAAGATGAGCGTGGAAACTGTTGCTTCCGTATATAAACCATGTCTGACTATAGCATCAAAGAAATTTAATAGTCACATTATTTATTTTATATTAGACATCTATTATTGGTCATCATGCGCGTGATCTGACCTTGTTCCACCTGACCTTATCTTCTCATATGCGACCTGCTACGTCATTGCCCTTTGACCTTTGCCGTGACCTTGTAGGGCGTGGACATTCAGGGCATCCTGGACGACATTCGAAAGTTGAAGATCATCGTCAAAGGTCACGAGCGGAGAATCAAATCTCTCGAGGAGAAGTTGGCCGCATACGAACACGCCGCTGACAACGATGCATATTCATAGCCTACCGTCGCTCCGCCCACCTGTCAATCAACGACAGCTGTCAATCAAAGTCTGTCGAGAACACATTTCAAAGTAAACAAACACCGCATCTACGCTAGATTAAATGATAATGATAATTACGGTGATGGTGATGGTGGTATAGGGGTATGTTCGGTGCCTTGGAGCCGGAAGGCTACGGGTTCGAATCCACCTCAAGCCGGCTCGTAGGGACCTTGAGCAAATCATTCACTTGCAATTGTTCATCTTTTTTGGCATGAAACTCTGATTCAGTGTCCGCGCTGTAGTCGGGAGCGCCTCTGGGTAGTGATCTTGAAGAATGATACGACCAAGTGCTACTACATGTATATGCCTACAGCATTAGTTATGTATTTGTTTGAAAACCGGATAAGATAATAATGCCTTTAGAAACGCCTCTCAAGTATTTATTGAATTTTAAAAACCTGTAAACGGGTGTCTAAGATGACGTAAACAAATTATTGAGCAACCACGCATTCGTTGAGGTGACGTGACATAACATGACATCATTCGATTATCTGACGTCGTAATCATCATAGCATAATATGCGCTGCAGTATGGAGCGCCTCTGAATTGACTCCCGAAGCAAACGCAGATAATAATCGATTCGCTTACAGTGGAATATATAAGACTTATTCACGTTACAATGGATTGCAATATTATAAATTAGTACTTTCCGATTACATCCTTCTTTGACTTACATATGAGTTTCTGTCTTTGTCTGTATCGCTTTAGGTTTCGTTAAAGTCACGTGGTCTGACGTCATTAGCTGCTGCGACCAATCAACGATTGCTACGTCAAACCACAGTCGCGTTTCTATAGTAACCAGCTGTTAACGTCGTGCTATCAAGCAGCTGTTAATATTCTGTTAAACTGTCCTCGTCAGCTGTTATTGTTGTGGTGCTGTTAAAAGCTGTTAATAAATAGCATTACTTCTGCTGCTGCTGTTAGTTCTGCTGTTAATAATTGTGCTAAACATCTGTTTTGATTCATTGCAAATGATCGATTATTCATCTTGACATTCACCAAAAAATGACTTATTCACTCTCTGAATTGCCTGACAGAAATCGCTTATTCGCCTTCAGGTTCATCGTGAAATGACGATAAAATGACCTAATCGCTCTCTGATTAAGTGAGGTGAACCAAAACCGCTTTCTAATTGTCAGATTCAGTGTAAAATCACTTAGTCACTTAGATTCACTTTCTGTTTTGTTGTTAAGTCACTTGTTCGCCTTCAGACTCACTGGAAAATGACTCCTTATTCGTTATCTGATTTGCCGAACAAAAATCGACTATTAATCTTCAGATTCAGTTCAAAAACACTTATTCGCTTTATTCACTTATTCGCTATATGATTTGTTGTCAAGTCAAACTTTCTTTGTCACTCAATAAGACTGATTTAAATTCAATCCACCACACTGATTCGTTTGTCACATAATCACTAAGTCTTGATCACTTAATCACTTATTCACTACTTGATCACTTAATCACCGATCCACTACTTGATCACTTAATCACTGATCCACTACTTAATCGCTTAATCACTGATCCACTACTTAATCGCTTAATCACTGATCCACTACTTAATCGCTTAATCACTCATCCACCTGCTAATCATCAAATAACAATTCACTCACCTAGTGATTCGACAACAGTTTCGAACTTTCTTCAGTCTGCTTTGAGTTAAAATTCGTGTTGTTCTATTATTGTATTATATGCTATAGTGCGTTTACAAACTGAGTCGGTTAACAAATGATTGAACTCAAAATGATTAGCTACCGATTCAACAACGCTCGTTAATTATTCATGACGTCGTTTATTATCATTGTAATCTAGTCACGTGACCCGTGCTGATCTGTGTGCTGAGTTTTTGTTCGTGTTTCAAAAAGAATTAAATGGAGAAAGACATATCTGACGTCACCGCTATTCTTGCTACGTCACAGTGAATTGAGCACAAGAAACGCCATTGTTGCAACGTCATTAAAAGAATCTCCCAAAAAACAGAGAAGAGAGCAGAGAACGTGAATGGTATTTGTGACGTGTTTGGTTGCGGTTCTGGGGTCATATTGACGTCATAATGACGAATTGTTATTATTATAGGTGTCATAGCAGGCAGGGTATTATCGTGCAGTTCCCATCGAAATATGCGATTCTACAGGGTGGGCCAAAAAAGAAGACCCCCTACAGGTTTTTGTTTTCAATATCTTTGATGGCTTTGAAAATTCCTTTTAAATGCTCTGGGTCGCATTGACGTTTTGCTGGCGACTTATTTTCGGTGTCATAGTAGTGTCACAGTGACGTCATTCGGGCGTCATCATCACAAAGCCATGACGTTGGATATGTCAACGTAGACTTTGATGAATATCGAGTCGTCAACGATGTATTCGCCATCGAAAAGATCCGTGAGAAGAATGAACTTCTGGAATCCTATATTCATTGTGAAACACAGAAGAGAAAGGTGTCTAAGGCGACTGCTTAATCAATGACAATGTGAGACGATTGGCGCAACAATAGTATTGGGGACCTAGTGTATTGGGACCTAACTGTTGCTTAGAGTAAGGTTAGGGAGGTTGGGGCCAGCATCGTGTTCTCTCAGTTGTAGGTCCATCTCTCTACATGTATGGTGACATGGTCCACTGCTTGAGATGCGCCTGTTACTAGGATTGAC
>OX457049.1:45654374-45719374 GCA_949752735.1 Lumbricus terrestris
ACCAGCCGTTGCTACGTTGATGGATAGCACCCTGGAGAGTTCAACCGGAACGATGGGAGAACGGATCGAACATCCAGTACGTTCTCTCTGACCCACACCCTCACCCCATCCGGATGGGTGGATGGGTGGAGTCCTTGGATTGGACGAAGCATGTGTTCAAAAGCAGATGGATCGATGTGGAATATGGGTCCTATTACATAATAATGATGATGATAATGATGTTATTATTATTATTATTATTACAATTATTATTATTATTATTATTATTGTTGTTATTATTATTATCATTATTATTATTATTATTATTATTATTATTATCATCATCATCATCATCATCATCATCATCATCATCATCATCATCATCATTATTATTATTATTATTATTATTATTATTATTATTACTACTACTACTACTACTACTACTACTACTACTACTACTATTATTATTATCATCATCATCATTGTCATTATTTTTATTAAGTCCCAAGCGCCACGTGGCAAATATTTTTTATGGTAACGACATAATAATAAAAACCCTAACCCTAACCCTAACCCTAACCCTAAGCATCAGTTAGTTGCGAGTTAATGATCTGCTCAGTGATCTTGCGCACCAAGCGTCTCAGTAGAGGTGTAGTGTCAACTGTCAAACCCCTCCCCCTCCCCAAGGTCAACGTTTTAATAAATCATTGTAATAATTCGGTGCCCCATTGATACTTCTGATTGGAAGCCTATTCGTTATATATTGCGCTTCATCCTTTTATTATAAGATCTCTTTATAGCGCTTAAAAGGTGTCTAAGTGACGCAGCTGAATTAATTACTCAAGTCTCAGCACATTTCACGTTTCTTCCTAGAATACAAGCTTCGTTTAAAAGCCAAAGATAACCGTAGTTAACCATTATTCATTCTGGACACGCCTGCGTATTTTGCGTTCCATCTATATATAGCATTCTTTAACAGCGTTTAAAAGGTGTCTAAGGCAACTGCTTCAACTAATCGTATACAGTCTCCCAGAACTGCGACGCTGTATGGATGCTCCCTTTTGTAGTTTATTCTTTTCTGCTTCGTATATGACACGGTCGCTGTCCACTCTTATATATATTGCTTTGTCAAACAGCGTTTTAGGGGTGTCTAAGGGTGACTAATTCTCTGTACCAACCGTCTTCAGAGTCGATTCCAGTTTTTGAATCTTCATGGAACTTTCTCGAGTCGTTGATTGGAATTCCGTCCACACCTTCATCAAGTCATCGTTGAGTCTGTGAGATAGGAAATCATGTGTTACAAAGTTGGACCGTGTGCAAAAACATCATCTACCATGCACGTGTCGTATATACCAAACTATTGTATATTATTCGTTAATTGCGTTTCAAAGGTGTGTAAGGCACACCAATCATAGGCGATCCCAGATCGTAAGACCAAGAAAGAAATGGGTGGCATTGAGACAACGAAAAGAATTAATTAATCTTCGTTTAATTAGACAAATCAGGGTGACACACCGCACCCAGTTACATTCAATACAATTTAAAAGTACACAGCAAAATAATGTGAGGATAACAATGTCATTAATGGGTGTCAAAGAGAACTCTCGAAATAAAGTTTCTAAGTGCTTGACCTACAAAATGAGGAAGCTGGTCCCACTGTGTTGGGCCAATGAAGCAAAGACTCAGATTTAACTATGACAGTCTTATACGCTTCTCGCTATAGGGAAGAGAAGATCACATACCAGAATAAACGACTAAGATCTAAGATAAACGACTAAAATAATCGACTTAAATAATCGACTAAAATAATCGATTAAAATAATCTACTAAATTAATCGACTAAACTAATCGACTAAAATAATCGACTACAATAAAATACTAAAATAATCGGCTAGATTAATTGACTAAATGAATTAAATACCTAACTGCCCTATCTACCCTCACCTACTCTAACCTTCCTTTAACTACTCTATAGCCTTCTAAGCCTATCTTACCTACCACTATTAACGCTGCCTTACCTCATACTTTCTCATACCTTCCATTCCCTATGGCCTAACTCCGCCACTGGTTGCACTCTGCCAGTGCCAGTCCCAAGCCTGGACAAAGGAGGAGGGCGTCGCTAATGGTCTTTGTTACCACACAGTGACGTTAAACTGCAAATACACATCTCAAGCCTTACCTTTTCGCCTCCTGGAATTGGAATAGTTGTTTATCTTACTTACTTTTTATTCTGCTCTTCGGTCGCTTTGTCCAACACTCCATGCGAATTCACCACGCTATCTATCTCACCATCGTCCTTCTTGCCTTCAACCTTCTTATCGTCAACCTTCTTGTTTTGCTTCTTACCGTTCTCCTTCTTGTCCTCTCCTCCACTCTTTCTTTCCATCTCCTTACTTATTCCCATCCTTTCCAGCGCCTTTTCCTCCTTCCTTCCTCTTTCCTTCTTCAGGTTTTCCACATCACTTCCCTCACCCTCTCCTCCTCCAGGACTCCCCTTCCCTTCCGATTCGCTCGTCTTTCCTTTCCTTTTGCCCTTCTTCGACCTTGGTTCCGCTGACTGGTTTTCCGGTTCCACGTCCGTTTCGCTCCTGGAACTTCCCGGTTCCACGGTTCCGCGATCCGACTCCGACATCTGATGAAGATTCTGCAGAATTTATCAAGCTCCCGTTTGTGAATCTCCTTGGCTTCGAATTTTAAACCGAATGCTACGCGATGTTTTCTAAGTAAGATTTGTCTCAACGTATACAATAATATCTGATTTAGGCGACAGCTACTGCCTGAGACAGCCTAGGTGTGACGGCTGCGTGTGTGTGTGTGTGTGTGTGTGTGTGTGTGTGTGTGTGTGTGTGTGTGTGTGTGTGTGTGTGTGTTTGTGCGTGCGTGTGTGACAATGATTTTTCTTGCGCCATAGATCGATACGTTGCTTGGCAACCATTGTTTTAGGCTGCGACTCTGTTCACTGATTCCATTGTTGAGAGGAGAGCAGGGCAGAGCAGAGAGGAGAAGAGAAGAGAGGAGAGGAGAGGAGAAGAGAAGAGAAGAGAAGAGAGGAGTGGAGAGGAAATGTCAACTAAAATGGCGCTACATAAGTTTGTATCATGCCTGGATTAAGGCATGTTCAACGTGTTCGTCTGAACAGGGGCCCCTACACTTTAGGGTGCCCCACACATGCGGGGAACAATTTTCCGAACATTTTAAGATTTTCACCAAATTTCAATCAAACGACTAAAAAAGGTCATCAGCTTTTTCGAGGGAAATAATCGGTATATTCTACGAAATTTTCGAGACCAAACGACTAAAAAAGGTCATCAGAATTTTCGTCCGAAGATTCGCAAAAAATTCCCGAACAGAGTCCACACATTTCTTAGTCCGACCCAGGTCTGTGCATGCCAGTCATTGCCAGAATTATATCAAATGAAGAATATTGTGAATTAGATCAACCTAACTCATAGGATATCATTCACGAGAGGATAATTTGGGCAGAAAAGATAGAACTATATCCTTTCAATGGAGGAGAAATGACAAAACTGCGTGCAATAGAACGCGTATCCATAACATTCCGGACCGTATATGCCCACTCTGGGATCCGTATCCCAGGGGACTAAAACGCCAGCTACGAACGAACCACGTACACCCAGACCCATGGGACCCACCCCATCCCCACCCACCACCCCACCCATTCACCCCTCCCACCATCAAACGGCTGAGCACATGGTCCCCAGGGACCACTGAACGCTGCAGACAGGCGCGCGGACGCCATAGGGCGCCTGCCTGTTCGGGCTCTACATAAATCGCCGTCGTCCATTTAACGCGAGTCAAAGGAAGGAAGGAATGAAGGAAGGACGAAGCCATATGATGCTGCTGCTGATGCTGCTTGCGACATCTATCAGATAGCGTGAGAACGACTACGGCCATTGCGAACGGGATGTTCAGCTGCGTCGAATCGACCATTACCTCGAGGATGATCAGCTGTAGCTTTACGTCGTTCAAGGGTGACTTTTCATACCTTGACCTTTGACCTAACTTCATCATTTGTCCTGGAAGTGTTCCTGACTTCATCTGTCTATCGGTTTCGTTTTGACTGAGCGCATTGAACGAGCTGGCTTCACTGCTCAAGGCGCTATAGAAATATGGAGATTACGATTACGTCGACTTTACATTTGGGATGTCCAGCCGGTTTAGATATGTCTATCCGGACCACAGACCATGAAACTCGGGATGTTCAATTGTTCATGTCAACTTACAATGAAACAGAGGAGATACAGCTTCACGTTCGACCAATTTACGGTGAGTTGATCATAATTCGTCGAATGTCCAGCTCTTCATTCGCCGATATGTTTTATTCATAACCGTCGATCCCACAGACTGTCGCTCTCTCGCGTCCCCTAGCGGCCGCTTCGACTCGCCGATGACGGACATGATTGCTGTTGCCATGACAACCGATTTCATATGCTGACGGAAGGTGTCGCGAGGAGGACGATGAAACTAAATGGCGAATCGGTTTGTTATTGTATTCTGAAGAGAGCTGTACATCCTGGAAATTAGTGTATCCATCCATGTGGATTTTGCTCTTTTAGTATTCTTGCGATAGTTGATCAAGGTAAGAGTTTGAAATTAAAGGATTTTCTTGCGTATATTAGGTAAATCAGTATTTTAAACATTCTAGAGTGATTTGTATCGAATGATGTTCATTTTTTTAAAGCCTAAATAAGTGGTCTTCTTAAAAGGCACTATAATACAAATTCATTGAATGAATGGCTTAACGAACGAAAGAACGAACGATTTTTGATCTATTCATTCATTCTTTCGGACATTTATATAACGCTTCTTCAAGTAAAGGAAACTACTCAGAGGTGCTCCCGACTCCAGCACGCCCGAAAAGAACAGTTTTAAGTTTAGTAAGGAAGGATCCTGGTAGAGTCCCAGGGTGTAGGCGTAGCTCAAAAGGAAGGCCACTCCACACCACTGGACCAACCACAGAAAAGGCTCGATTCTTCATGGTAGTATCTATCAACTGTGACGTGTTTGCTGGGCGTGTATTTATATTTATATGTCGCTTTTTCAGCAGTACGAGAATAGCAGATAAATAACTGATGTTGATTTCATTCATTAAATCATTCAAGTATTTACATAGCACCTCTTCAAGGAAACTACTAAGAGGTGCTCCTGAGTCCAGCATACAAACAGACAAACAAACAGCCATACAGACACACAGACAGACAAACAAACACAGACAGACAGCCAGACAAGCACACAAAGACAGACAGAAAAACAGACAAAGACAGAGGCAGACATAACAACGTTTTCCTTTTTGTACATCAAAATGTGCAGATCATCCAAAAAACCGAGCAGAGGAACAACGAGCTGTGCATCCCACTCGAAAACCTGTTGTCCCTCTGGCGGTCGACTGCATAATGGTTCGTCTTTTCGTCGAGTGGTGGCCTCGTTCCGCTTGAGTTGTGATGACGGATTCACTGAACCATCACAACCAACGTGAATGCGGTCAGCACTCAACGACCTTCAACTCATGACCTTCAACTCATGACCTTCAACTCGTGACCTTCACATGACCTTCGCACGACCTCGTAACCTACACGGTGACTTCAAGTGACCTTTGCATGAAAAGGTAAACATCGCGTGACCTTCAAATGACCTGGTGACCTTCACGAGATCTTCAAGCGACCTGGTGACCTTCACGTGACCTTCGTGTGGACTCGTAGCCTTGCAACAGTCGTGAAATTGAGTGGAGCGCCATAGACTCGAATTCTTTGGTCTTCGAAGGCGAGACCTTCAACCTCTCATAATTTATAATTAATTCGAACACTCCTATCTCTCATCTCCTCATCACGATATAAAAGAAGTATTAGATTAAGTTAAGGAGACTGGGTTATAATATTAATATAATATTTTATAATACAGCGCGTAATGTGCAAAACCAGGTGTCTTGACGCTCCCTTACTTTACATTATGTGCTTGCGAAATAAGTGGCAGGACGGCATTCATATTTGAAAATATAAGTACGTGGACACCATAAATGACCTTCCAGCCACACTTTTAAGCCCAAATATAATATGTGTGTATACGTATGTTTATACATTTGTGCCATACATATACACATACATATATGAGACAGTTACGGAGACATATAGAGATATATAGACACAGAGACAGTGAGATAGACAGAGATACAGAGATGGAGAGAAAGAGAGAGAGAGATCGTTCGTTGTTTGGTGGAATCGATGTCTGATCATCGTCCGTGACCGACAGATGTCATTAGCCGATCAAGTGAACAACACGCGACAGACAGATACATAGACAGGTAGACATAGAGAGACAAACAGACAGACAGACAGACACACAGAGATAGACAGTCAGACAGAGACAGAGACAGCGAATCAGACAGAGAGAGACAGACAGAGACAGTGAGAGACAGAGACAGCTATATAGACAGGTAGACAGACATAGAGACAGAGACAGACACACAGACAAACACACAGACATACATAGATAGACAGTCAGACCGAGACAGCAAGTCAGAGAGACAGACAGAGACAGAGAGACAGTCAGACAGAGAGAGAGACAGAGAGAGAGACAGCTATATAGACAGGTAGACAGGCATAGAGACAGATACAGAGAAACTGATAGACATAAGACACACAGAGACAGATAGTCATACAGACAGACAGACAGACAGAGGCAGAGACAGAGAGAGACAAACAGAGAGGCAGCTACCGACGCACACAGACGTAGGACACAGATAGACATGTAGAGAAAAAGACAATGCCAGAGCAGAGAGTTAGACACAAACAGACAAAGGAATGGATAGACAGACAGACAGACAGACAATACAGAGACAAATACAACAGGACGAATACACAGAGACTGGTACAGACAGAGAGACAGGCAAATACAGGCAGACGAGAAACTGACCCTGAACGAGTCTTCGCTCCACTGAGTGACCTCGTCACGTGATCAAGTCACGCTTGGCTGATTAAAGTCGTAAAACATTTTGAGGAAAAAAACAGTGAAACCAAAGAATTAAATCATATATCATAGACTCCGATTTAACCATGCATGGTCCAGGCAATAAAGCAAGTTAAGGCAGGAGCCAGAGTCATACAGCGTTCAGATGGTCCAGTCAATCAAGCATGACGTCTGCCCATCATAATTATTCTATCAGTCAACAGTTGCAACGTTGAGATGCCAGGTATTGATCATTCAATCAATCAATTGAATCAATTCAAACAACAATTTCTCTTGAAGGGGCGTTATATAAATGTACGATTACAACTACAATCAATCATTCAATCAATCAATTCAATCAATCATTCGATCAATCAATTCAAGCAATCATGGTCTCAATCACATGACTGCATATTGATTTTAAAAATAAACACATCTGCGATGTGCGAATTTTTCAATCATTTTATCAATCATGCAGGCAGTCAATCAGTCAATCAATCAATTATTCAATCACGCATAAAATTCATACAGTTGCCTATGCACTAATTAAAAATAGGCCTACATATCTTTTATGTGAAAATTTTCAATCAGTCAGTCAGCAAGCAAGCCACCAACCAGAAATAAAAGTCTGGAATTGTTGATCGCTATTCATTGAATAATGGATTCGTTAATTTATTTTCTTGCTGGACAAATATCCTTTCAACGAAAGTCGAGTCACTGGATAAAAAATTCTCATCACTTTACATAATTTTTATGCCTAACGAATGTACCATAAACAGCCCAGTCCAAATACATTGCTTAAGAAATGCAATGAACAGATTAAAAATAATCAACTAATGCCTGAGAACTATAATAGTCTCTCATCTGCTAATTAATAGACAAGTTGTTTAACATACAACAATGGAAACTGAATTAATTCGTTTAAAATGTTTGAGGAACGTAGCTTAAAAGGCGTAACTCAAATAGTTCAAGAAATGTGTCTTTTTCTGGGTCACTACAATAGTGATCGCAACAATGTTCCACAAATTCTTTTTCAATTTCAAACATTTCAGCACATAATCCACAGCCATATGGTTTGCAAATAAAATCATTCATTTCATCGCTTAAAATCAAGTGATTTACAGAGGGAGGTTTCTCTTTGGGGTTTCTGATTGCACTCGTAGATGATATCTCTGGCATAACTTCTGATGTTGACAATAATTCTTTTCTTTCAACGATTTTATCATCTTTAGCAGACAAGTTCAATCTCACACCGGCAGAACTTAGACGGTTTGTTTCCGTAGCGCCTTCATGAAGTTCACGCTTGTATAGGGTTTTCTCTGCATGTGATCTCATATGGAATTTTAGAGTTTTATTGCATGCATATGCTTTGCTGCATAGATTGCACTTTAATCGCTTTTGTCCAGTGTGGGTTCTCGTGTCATTCCTAACGCTACTAACATGCGCAAATGCCTTCTGGCAAAAATTCCTCTCATATTTCTTCTTCCCAGTGTGGCTTCTTATATGGCGTTCCAGACTATGTTTCACAGAAAATGCTTTCTGACACAAATTGCATTGATATGGCTTCTCCCCAGTGTGGCTTCTTGTATGGCGATTCAGATTTTGCTTTGTTAAAAATATCTTGAGACAAAGAATGCATTTGAATGGTTTCTCCACAGTGTGGCTTCTTATATGGTACTCCAGAGTTCGCTTTGCTCGAAATGCCTGGAGACAAAAAATACACTTGAATGGTTTCACTTCGGTGTGATTGCTTGAGTGGCATCTAAGATTATGTTTAATAGAAAATGTTTTCTGACACAAATTGCATTTATATGGCTTCTCCCCAGTGTGGCTTCTTTTATGGTACTCCAGATTTTGTTTTGCTCGAAATGTTTTGAGACAAAGAATGCACATGAATGGCTTCTCCCCGGTGTGGCTATCTGTATGGCACTTCAGATTTTGCTTTGCTGTAAATGCCTTGAAACAAAAAATGCACTTGTATGGTTTCTCCCCAGTGTGAATGCTTGTGTGGCGTCTCAGACTTTGTTTCAGAGAAAATGTTTTCTGACACAAATTGCATTGATATGGCTTCTCACCAGTGTGGCTTCTTGTATGGAAATTAAGATGATGCTTTCTTGAAAATGCTCTTTGACATAAACCACACCTGTATGGCTTCTCACCAGAGTGGCTTCTTGTATGGAGCTTCAGTCCTTGCTTTGTTCGAAATGTTTTGAGACAAAGAATGCACTTGAATGGCTTCACGCCAGTGTGGCTTCCTGCATGGTATTTCAGATTTTCCTTCCTTGCAAATGCCTTGAAACCAAAAATGCACTTGTATGATTTCTCCCCAGTGTGAATGCTTGTGTGGCGTCCCAGACTTTGCTTCAAAGAAAATGTTTTCTGACACAAATTGCATTGATATGGCTTCTCACCAGTGTGGCTTCTTGTATGGAAATTAAGATGCTGCTTTCTTGAAAATGTTCTTTGACATAGATAACACCTGTATGGCTTTTCTCCAGTGTGGATTCTTGTATGGTCTTCCAGGCCCCGTTTCGTCGTAAATGTTCTATCACATAAATTGCATTTGTATGGCGTCACTCCAGTGTAGCTTCTGTCGGTTTACTCTGTCGTGGAAGTTAGCCTGCATCTTCAGATCTTCAAAACAAAAATGACTTCAGTACGTTATTTGGTTGCATCGTGTATTCAATTGACGATAGAAAGGGGATAGAAAGGCGAATCCGGTCACTGCCTATCATGGGCGGAGTTTGGTTTCCGTTTTTGATGGAGCTAAAAGCCGAAAATTTTTGTTCGTTTCGGCCTGAAAAAGTTGATGACATTTTTTGTAGTCGTCAAGTTCAAATCTCATGAAACTTACTGTGTATTTCCCGGCCGAAAAAGTTGATGAGATTTTTTAGTCGTCAGTTGGAAGTCCTTGGGGGCCTAAGCCCGAAAAAATAGACCATTTACACGGTAAAAACACGACTATGGGGCTTCTTGTGGGGGGGGGGGGGCGGGGGGCTTTAGATAAACTCCGCCCATGCTGCCTATATAGGCATTCAAGTCTACCAGTTTATGCCAAAACCAACGGGTTTTAGCTTCATCGGAATAAAGTTGAGTACAAGAATTGATTCAAAAGTTGAAATTGTGGACAGTGTCATGACACAAAATAATGATGCAAAGTAACATATGAAGGAAAGAGAAGCAAAGCAATGGGAGAATAAGCGGCCCAAGAAATCGTTTTTGTTGCATAACGTTAGGAGGTTCTCTGCTCAGGACAATTATTGAAGGACGAAAGGATAGAGAACCACAGATTAAGGCATAGAATTATGCCAATTGGTTGTGTGGTGGAAGAGGTTAGACCGTTAAAATAAGTGCTGGGTATCGAAACTTATTACACTGGAAGTACGAATTAACAGGTCTGCCCAAAGAATAAAGATGGAAAGAAAAAGAAGAAGAAACAGTTGGTCAAAAATCGTCGCCGTTATAATCGTCTTGCTGAAAATCTTATGCTAAGGAACGTTAGTATGAGAAATGACGTCAGCCCTATAATAGTCGTTGGTAGGCAAACATTGAAATCTTCCATGGCAAAAATCGAGGTAATCTATCGTTTTAACGGAATTAATTATTTTTCGCATTTCGGAAAACGGAATAGCGGAATAAATTCTACGAAATTTTTTGGCAGTCGCTACATCATTATTTTTCAACATACCGGCTTCTACTTTGGCATAGATCATTATCATCAATCAGGTTTCCATTCAGTCAAGATTTCATTTAACCAATCCAGCTTCTATTTCAACAATAACAGTTTTTGTCAATTCAATTTCTATTTAAATAACAATCATTTTTCATCAATCCAGCTTCAATTTCAGTAATAATGTTTTCGCAAATCCCACTTCTATTGCGTGAAAAATTATTTCATCAATCCGACTTCTGTTTAGCAAGAATTCTTTTCGTCAATTTAACTTGTAGGCTATGCCATCATCGCTAAATCCCATGCAATGGCGAATAATTAATTCCGCTAAAACGATAATGGACAAAATGGCAAATAATTAATTCTGTTAGAACGATAGATTACCAAAATCGAACTGATCGTTCCAAATGAAATAGTTTTGACAAACCTACACCACGCGTTGACTTTTGGCGAAGAGACAAATAAGATACACAATAATTCGAGAGATTAAACTTCAGCAATTTTTATGATTCTAGTCATCTTATACAAAGAACAGCCAACGTTTTCCCTGTTGACACGTTTAAACATGGCCGCCTGTTTAAGGGATCGCTCTTTCTTTACTGTCCATATTTTGGGATAATCTATTAAAAATAAAGAGAAAATTATGTCTGTCTGTCTGTTTTCTGTTTGACCGGGATGCATTTCCACAGTTTTTTAGCTTTTCACTACAAACCTTCACTCCCCGTGGAGGGGTTAGCGAATCTCTACCACCATGGTAGCCAGGGTGGGGGCGGCGAATACTAAATTTCCCAGGCAACGTCGGGTACCCCAGCTATTTATTACGGTATGTTCTTAGCCGCAGTTACACTGTTACACATTCTTTATTTTCTTTCAAATTGCTATGCAATTATCTTATGGGAATTATAGAAGAGTAAATATCGAGAGCTCCACAATTGGCCAATAGCTGTGAACAAAATAGTTTCACCCACACCAGCGTTATAAATAAGTATAAATAGCAAATGAAAAGCTGCGCAACAGTCAGGGCCGCATTTTGGCTACAGTGCAGTCAGTGGCGCCGCCAGGATTTCAGTTTTGGTGGCTGAATAGTCCTCGCGGAGGAAATTTTCCATTCTCATCCGCCAAAATTTCTGACGACCTTTTTTAGTCATCCGGTCGAAAATCGTGGAAATATTTCAGTTTTGCATGTAAGAAAAACCCGGATGGCCTTTTATTATAGGGGGCTTAGCCCCCCCCCTTAGCGCCGCCACTGGGTGCAGTAAAGTGCTGGCATTACCTTCCAATGACACCCATCTGATAATGACTGACAACTCATTCAGTGCACCAGACCACCCAAAGCACGTAATATTTATTATTGTGTGGCCATGCGGGTCCTCAAAACTAGCATTAAAAATACTGAGTCTGTGGGTGAATTAAGGACTTGGGTCTCACGCTGCAACGTACCGCCTTCCAACGCTCTGACACATCTGCCACCGTGTCCACAACAATGGCTGGAATTGGAGCGCCTCTTATTATATTTTCTTGAATGGGGCGCTATATAAATCCATAGGATGAATGAATACGTTCATGAGTTTCATCATTGTCTCAGATGATTGGAACCTTCAATAGGACACCTTTAAATAAGAGTCCATCAATGCTACATAGTACATAGTAATGGGACATAGATGTTTAATATTCAATCTGATCTCAAATCCTTCACCTTAGACACCTTTTAAACGTTTTCACCGGATGCTATATATATAAGGAATGCAGACGTTTTAGGTGCATTATCAAGAGATACGCGCATATGCGTCCTAAGACATTAAATTGGAGTCAAGCAAGCCTATATAAATATTGGACAATTTAGACGATGATACTTTAATGAAGATTAAGGCGATTCTATCATCTTCACCACTAAAATGTTTACCGTGTATTTTGAGACTCCAGTCATTCACTCACATCGCCATCAATTGCTGCTTCATTATCAAACGGAATTGCTTATTAGATGGATAATAATGCCATGAACAATAAAAATAAATAATAATAATAATTATTATTTTGTTCAGATATGTCTACACAGAGGGATTGTCCATTAAAAGCATATAATTATGTAAAAACGATGACAACGTAATAAGAAAGGGGGAAAACGTCGTCTTTTTTGGAAAAAGAAAAAAAAACGGAAAGGGGAAAATTATTTCACTTTGTAACATCTTAAACTGAATTTTTAACTTAAAAACCTTCTTTATGCATTTTTTTCTAAATCGGAAAATAACAACTTTATTAGCAGGCAAAAATTACGGTGAAAACACAAGGAATTTTCCTGAAAAAATAAAATTTAGGTAAATAACAACAGACAGAAAATAAAGAAATAAAGCTACATAAAAAAACGGCATAAAAACGATACGAAAAAATATGTTTTTTTAAAATAAAAACCCAAAAAACCGTTTTACACAACTATGAGTAAAACCAATCCGAAGGTCAGAATCTATAGTTGCTTAACTTGTTTTTCAAGTATGTAGGGCTTAAAGTGTGGCTGGACGATCATGGACGGCGTCCATGCATTTATTTTCAAATCTGAACACCGTCCTGCCACTTATTGGCCAGCACAGCCTGGAAAGGTAAGAAGCGTCCATGCACTTATTTTTTCACACTTTAAGCAATGCAAGTATGCAATCTTGTATACAACGTAAGGCTTGACTTCCTCGTCCCACGAGTGAGGATCGCCATGGTTCAATCCAGATCATTTGCCTGCATTCATCCATCCATAGGGAATGGACTTCCTCCATCCATTTGCTCTGCCATCCCCTCTGGTAGTCTTTCGTCTTTCACTCGTCTCAAAACTTGCCCTTTCTCTCGGGGTTGAACGCACTGGGAGCGCTTCTGAACTTCTACTGCAAGAAGCGCTTCATAAATGGTCAGATACAATACAAATACAATACAAGACAATACAATACAAGAGCTACTGTCAGATGAAACTAAAGGCTACTTACTCACTTAGTCGTAGGTCCTGGCTGACTGTCTTGAATTTAAATAGCAAAGTCAGTGACATTACGAATTAGCAGCTATTCAATTCCTTGTTCTAAATATCGATAAATACTAAATAGTAATTTTAGTACTACAGAACTTTACCAAAGTGCTAAACAATAACTACTTAAATCTTATAGTTGCTGGTTTCGATTAGCTTCTTAAATGCTAGGCACAATTAATTGATCACATTACAGTATTGCAATTAAACGTTGATTTCAATCATTACTGAAGCATGTGTCAATTCACTTTTTGGATATTAATAAAAAAATTAACAGCAATTTCAGAATTACGTTTTTAACAACTATTTACCCTATATCATATTGTTTCTGGTCTCAATTTAAACAAATTAAATATTTTAAAAACTTAAATAGTAATTTTAATATAGCAATTATTAAAGTACTAAAAATGATTCCAAGTATATAGTCACTGGCTTCAAATTCACTTTTCTCAATTCAAAAGAAAATCATAAAGCACAGCCTGAAGTTGATGATAAAAATTAACCCATAACCTAAATATTGAGGGGTGCAAGTGATGACCCTCTTGTACATGTAGTCAGAGGTCAATGGGGGGTCGCTATGAAATGTAGACGGGTACGAAGCGTTGCACCCTTGCCCTACACACCGGGCAATGCTTCGGTTCGGGAATTGCCTCAGCGCAGTCACCGCACAAACAAACATGTCCACAGTTGAGAATAACGACATCTCTCGCGTTGCTGAGGCAGACGACGCATCTGCTCCTCTCCACATCATCTCCATCATCATCATCACCTACATTGCTCGCTCTCATCCTCCGTATCTCATCCATCGCAATTCTCGACTCTCTCTCCCGCATCCGCCTCGCGATGAACTTGTAAAGCGAATACGCGGCCACGCCAGTTCCAACGACAACAAAGATCCAGAGAAGGATTTTGATCGTTCGTGCGCTCGAACGGAGCGACCTAACGACATCCGGTTTGCTGAGGGTCGTCACGATGTATCTCCGGTTGTCGCTCGGAGGCTGGAGTATCATCCGCCGTCCGTCGAAGGTCACCTTTCCGACTCCGAGAATGGGAACGCCGATTCCGAGGAGCTTTTCCGTGTCCTGGTAACCTTTCGTGACCTCTCCGAAGATGAGGTC
Organism: Lumbricus terrestris; assembly: GCA_949752735.1. Classification (NCBI taxonomy): domain Eukaryota; kingdom Metazoa; phylum Annelida; class Clitellata; order Crassiclitellata; family Lumbricidae; genus Lumbricus; species Lumbricus terrestris. Next base: position 45,669,106 of record OX457049.1, read on the forward strand.
CATGCTGCGAGAGAGGATTCCGTTCTTCGTCGGGTTGTATTGGTCGTGGACGATCGGGAGGTAGTCCTCGAGGTATTCCGCTGCGAGGATCTCGGTGACCTCGACCTTGTGCTTGCTGTCGCCAAGGTCGCGGTCCGGGTTCGCGATAGAAAACGGTCGATAGTTGAAGGCGTCGCGAACGATTCGTCGGAAGTCGGTCCTGAAAACGAAAGAAATCTTACAGGACTCGATGCAGAAATATCTTTCAGGACTCAATGTAAAATTACTCTTAACAATGTTTTGAGTTGTTGCCAGTATGCTTGGCTTCCATCAAATTTGTAGCAAGAGCTTGAGAATTGCAAAGCAGGAAATTCGAGACATCGGTATATTTCATAATGGTTTCTAAGTGTAAATTTCTTAGTTTCACTCGGTACATTATCAGTAGCATCAGTGCTTTAATGCGATAAAATTCATTATAACACAAAAATAGTAATTACAAAAATGGTGTCAATTTTCCCAGGTGGGACAAGAGCTTGCCAATATGTGCAGGTAGGTGCCCATGATTAGAGAAGTGATTAGATTCAGAGGCCTTTTTATGAAATCAAAATCAATTGATCTCCTGGATTATTGACCTGCTATCATCTTCGCTATGGAGTGGCACTAATATACGTTCCTAATTAAACAATAACAACAATAGCAGATTAGAATCTATTGACCTAATAATATATATTCCTAATTAAACAATAACAAAATAGCAGATTAAAATCTATTGACCTAATAATATATATTCCTAATTAAACAATAATAACAATAACAGATTAGAATCTATTGACCTAGTAATATACGTTCCGAACTAAACAATAATAACAATAAGAGATTATAATCCATTGACCTACCAGCATCAGATCACAATTGTTGGAAAACAACCTATTATCTGTTGTCTTAGTAACCAATCGGGAATTTCAAAATTTTGGAATTTATATGCTGTCACTGCAAGATTACATTACTGATTATTACTGGAATTTATATAGCGTCAAGAACTGTGAGACTTCTCTCACTTACCACGTTCCCTGCGTTCGCTTCGACTTGTGTTCGACGAGCAAATGACGTTGTACGACTCCGACTTCGGTCGTGAATTGACTTCTCAGAGGTTCGCCCGTGAATTCCGTGACACCCTCGACGCAGACGTAGTCGAGCGACTTCTCCGGAGACTCTTCGATCGCTGACTGAAGTCGCGGTCCGACTTCGAAAGTCGGGGTGTTCTACGAAAGAAATACATTGTCGTCATCAATTCCTGATGCCAGCTATTAGTCAGCGATTGGTAGAAATAAATTATCTCCGTTATTATACTCAGTTATTTCAGGTGCTGAAGAGTCACCATTCCTTCATTCATTCATTCCGAAAACTTATATAGCGCCCCTTCAAGAAGCCTACTCAGAGGTGCTCCCAGCCCAGCCACAGCTAAAACGATAGGCCTTGAGCAACTGGTAGAATGCAGGCAAGTTATTCCGAGGTAGCAAGCGTAGTGCCTCTAATATTTCAATCCCGAGGCTGAAATGTTTGTAGAACATCATAATATCATAATTTACTCGATAAAATTTTTATAAATATCTATAAATTGACTTGACCTCATGACGTCACTTGACCTTTGACCTGAAGACGTCAGCTGACCCAGAATTGGCTTATGATGTACTTCGGGGAAAAAACAAAAATAATAATGATAATATTAAATGAAGATGCCAAAGACATCAATGAAAATATGAATCAAAAATCCTAAATCGTTGGGAAAGTTCAGTTGAAAACAGACAAACCTTATACTTCGTTTATTCAAGAAAAACTAAGTTGACACACCGCAACTTATTACATGAAACAAAAACAATGATAAGACAAGTTATAGAGAATGAGAACATAGGATTAAGATTAGATGAAGACACGATTAAGACTAGATTAAGATAAGATTAAGATAAGATTAAGATTAGATTAAGAATAGAATGAATTCGATCGATCGACGTACATAGAGTTGATCCGCTTCTAATCCCCGTGACTTGTACGCCCTGTAGAGCAGATAGACAACCAGCGTATCGACACCGATCGCAATTGGTTCCCAGTACGTCTGAAATCCTAACATCTTTTCCGAATGATGGAAAGGTCTTCTGGAGGACAGGAAATTCGTCAACTGTGCAAAATAATCAACACAAAATATCTGGATATTAAAATCCTATATATTTATTCCATGATGGCCTTTGTGAAATTTTTAAGACAGTTGTATATAAATACAATCTATGTCACTTATTTAGTTTTTCTCTCACTTCAGATTCTTCTTCTTCTTTCTTCTCTTCCGTCAGTTTCCTGACGATGAGGCCCTTATGAAGTTTCTCCACAGTGTTCTGTCCCGGATAGCTTCGCCCACCAAGATCAAGTTCAAGTTTTTGCATATTAAATCTTCCTTGATATTGTCTATCCACTTCAGATTAACCTTTGTAAATAACTCATATTGTCAGTGTTAGCATCATCATCATAGTCTGTCGCATACGGATGTGAAAGTTGGACAATAAAGAAATCAGACGAGGAAAGAATAAACGCATTCGAAATGAAATGCCTAAGACGTGTACTACGTGTAGTATGGACGGAGAAAAGAACAAACAAATGGGTACTTGAAAAAGCTGGAGCTGATAGAATGTTACTATCAGATATAAAAGAGAGGAAGATGGGATATTATGGTCATATAATTAGAAAAAAGGAAGCTGTTTGGAAAAAGATCTGATACAGGGCACGACACCGGGTGGGCGAGGAAGACCTTGGATAACATTCGAGCCTGGACTGGAATGACGGTGGAGCAGATCACGAGGAGCACGGAGGGTCGACAAGAATGGAGAAGGATAATTCATGATGCGGCCAACCCTCGCGGCGAGGACGGCTGAAGTTCAAGTCCAAATGCCTTATATTCTTGGCTGCCGGTGGGAGAGCTAGCTTAAAGGATTGCTTTCTCCTTCTCCTTTTTTGTGGTTCTGTAGTACCACATGCTGCACACTTTGTGCATTTCTGGCATTTCACTTTCGTTATATAGTGTCCAGTTCGATTAATCGCTTTAATACTCAATCCCACGCATGTCTGTATTTTTCACATAGGACCATTAAACGCTAGGCTATAACGGTGGGCTAATTATTGGAGACGCTAAAACGACACATAACCGAACAAAAGTTCATTCAAATTTAACATCAAAGCATTAAAATACGATTCGTATAATTATTATACGATGCATAATCCTGATTACAGCTGACATTGGAATCGAAAGCCGGTCAGATTCGTGACCCACCTAGACCAACAGTTTACTTAATCAGTAACAACAACCCTTTAAGATGCTTCACACATTTATTTTAGCTATTTACCTTTAAAAATACAGCCGCTCTCTACGTTTAATTTGCAATTTTTAGAAGCGAAACTGAAATTAATGTAAAGTTATTGATGTAAACAGAAATGACTGAGTTCGCAGGTTACGCAGAAACACTTACCTCGGGTACGAAAACCTGTTTCTAAGTAAGTAAGTAAATTTATCGTTTACTCGAATGTAAAGATAGCGTTATTTTACGAATAACGCGTTATACTCGATTTATTCAGAGCGCAACGTTAAGTCAGATATCGTATTGGTAAATTGAGCGGCAAGAGAGGATGGCTTCGAAATTGAATTCGACTCCTGTTATGACCTATAATGCGCTATAATTATAGCCTATTGATCGCTGATTGAGATACTTTTCAGAAAATTATTATCAAACCAATTGCAGTCATCTAAAAAATCTGAGAACGTAATAAGATCGATCGATATCATTATATGGCCTATTCTATTTTATTATATATTATTCACTTTACTTTTAAACTTGAAATTTCTCATATTTTAATTTTGAGACATTTATTTCTCTATTGTATAGGCTATTCGATCTCCTACTCTTTTGATATAACGTACCTAAGATAAGATAAGATAAGAATATTCTTTAATATACCAATTGCTATCCGCATTTTGGTGTACATACAAAGTATAATAAACAAACGTACATAATTTCTATATCCAAACAATGTCAAAGTGTTTTAGAATAGCATAAAATCCTAAGTCCAAATCCAATATAAATTTTAAATTAAAAAAAGTTCTTTTAATGACCAACAATTTATGCTGCACTTTGGTTTATATAGTATTACATTTAAATATGATAAAGCATCCTTGTTATAAATGATTTCCTCGTTAGGTTGTCCGCCCTAGGAATGATTCGGTCATGTAGTCTTGGCCTCATGGAATAAGGCTGGGGCCTCAATGGTGGGAGGAGTGGGTTCAATACATGTCCTGGATTAAGTAGGAGGGCAGCGAAGAGCCTCCCGTCCGCCGTGCTACACAGAGCCTCGAATGTAGGATTGTCCTCAGGAAGATAGTGCAGTCGGATCAAACGGTCCAATATGGCCTGCAGTCTGCCGCGTTCCTGTTGCCCTGCAAATCCCCACCATGCCGGGGCCGCATATAACATGCGTGCCACTGTGGTCATCCTACAAACGTCATGCAGGCTTGGTCCCTTGAGGCCGTGTGCAGTCATGATTCGCAAGGCATAAAGCGACTGTCTTGCCTGGATGCATATTCGCCTGATATGGGCTTCAAACCCTAGGTTTTCAGTCACGACAACCCCTAAAATCGTCATACTTTGGACCCGAATAAGACCCGGAATCTCTGCTGGACCGAACTGCAGCATTCCTCGTCCCGGACGGTGAACAACCATCTCCTGAGTCTTTCTTTGATTGAGAGTCAAGTTGCAGCGTTTGGCCCACTCCGTTACATGATCTAGTTCTTCCATAATCGTGTCACTGTTGATGGCTGGTACCAACAGGTAAGTATCGTCAGCGTATTTGGCCATGCGGTTTCTGGGACGTACTGTTTTGAGTTTCGAAATGGCCGTTAGAAAGTTCAAAGGACCCAGACCAGATCCTTGAACAATGCTAGCGTTGATGTCAGCTGCAACCGAGACCAATCCATTGTATTTTGTTACATGTCTGCGGTTTATGAGGAAGGTCACAATCCAGTTGTGTACACAGTCCGGAATGGGCATTACCAATACTTTTTTAAGTTGCTGAAATCTTATTTGTATTATCGTCGTTGGACTGAGTGTGTATCCTATCAAGGGTCGCTATATAAATAAAATTCTGAATGAATGAATGAATGAATTAATGAATGAATGAATGAATGAATGAATGAATGAATGAATGAATGAATGAATGAATGAATGAATGAATGAATGAATGAATGAATGAATGAATGAATGAATGAATGTGCGACCATAAATTAAGTCACTTCCCTGACAACAATGTCATATCAAGCCCATATGGGCGTCATATTGGACCCTATATGGTAAAGATCTCTAAATTCGTGTGGTTTGCACCCGACAGCCCATATCTTTTTCATATGACAAAACCATATGGGCATTACATAAAATAAATATGCATTCAATATGGTACAAGCATATCTATACCATATGTTTTCCGTATGGATAATATATGCTTCATCAATATGCGTTCCATTTGAAACCTATATTGCTGCTATGTGTAACTCATTTATATTGAATACATGTAAGCTAGATAGATTATAGATGATTTATCCAACTGCGTCCCATATGAAGCCTATATTGTTGCTATATGTAACTGATTTATCTTCAACACATGCGTGCTAGATAGATTACAGATGATTTACCCATCTGCATTCCATATGAAACCTATATTGTTCCTATAAGTAACTGATTTATCTTCAACACATGTATGCTAGATAGATTACAGATGATTTATCCATCTGCGTTCCATATGAAGCCTATATTGTTGCTATATGTAACTGATTTATCTTGAACACATGTATGCTAGATAGATTACAGATGATTTATCCATCTGCATTCCATATGAAGCCTATATTTTTCCTATATGTAACTGACTTATCTTCAACACATGCGTGCTAGATAGATTACAGATGATTTACCCATCTGCATTCCATATGAAACCTATATTGTTCCTATAAGTAACTGATTTATCTTCAACACATGTATGCTAGATAGATTAGAGATGATTTATTCATCTGCATTCCATATGAAACCTATATTGTTCCTATATGTAACTAACTTATCTTCAACACATGTATGCTAGATAGATTACAGATGATTTACCCATCTGCATTCCATATGAAACCTATATTTTTCCTATATTTAACTGACTTAGTTTCAACACATGTATGCTAGATAGATTACAGATGATTTATCCATCTGCATTCCATATAAAACCTATATTTTTCCTATATGTAACTGACTTATCTTCAACACATGTATGCTAGATAGATTAGAGATGACTTATCCATCTGCGTTCCATATGAATCATATATGTAACTAACTTATCTGCAAAACATGCATGCTAAATAAATATATCCAACAATATAAATTACATAACCAGTTTTCTTCTTAAATCCAGACTGAAGGTAAGACCAATACAAATAACAGCTATTATACAGCTAAATAAAGGCACACTTGAAACTGTGCAACATTAGAACAAAGTGATATATGACAGTAGTTGCTACTATATGATTGATAAAACATTTTTATTTTCCACAAGAACAATTATTAGTACATTTTTTCTGCACACAATTCAAATTGGATGCTGCTGTTGCAGTTATATATCCAGCTGTCTGAAGGTCAGTGAGAAATGGGAGTTACCAGACACTTCTTGATAGCTTTAAGTTGGCATAATCAAGGCAAGAGCAGACAAGAAATCAGGCTTTGGTCTTTGACATGTCTGGGAAGAGCAGTCATCATGTGATGCATTGCCTTGAGGTGATAAAAACACGATTTGCAAAGGTTTAAGTGGCCCAAATGTTTTAAGTCTTCATAGCATGGAGGAACAGTGCCTGCAAAGTAAAACTAGACTGACAATGGGAGGTGTGCGGTCATTTGGCATAAGCCAAACCTGTTTGATGCAGACTAGAGGTTTGGATTAGGCTAAGGTTATTAAAGTTAAAGCTGAATGAGGATCAGGCCGATGTCCAGACTGTTGAAGCACAACCAGAACCAGCAGGCACAGAAGAGAGGCACTACAAGCATTTGATAGACTCTTCCCTTGGCGACAAAGCAGAGCATCATCAACATAATGGGCTTCCCTTGCCTATGCGACACCTTCCAAACTATTCTCAATTTCACAAACTTTTCCAGACTTTTTCACTTTCAAGATCTCGGCCGGGAGCGCCGCTGAGTAGCTATCTTGAAGGGGCGTTATATAAATTATGATTGATTGACATACTGATAAAGCTGTGATTTGACACCAAAGTTATCTTGTCTCCAAGATACATATCCACAATGCAATATGCTGAAAAATAGCAAGACAAGCAAATATCTAACTGTAAACAACAGTTCCGTGTCCTATGATATCAATATCACATTTCAGACTCAGTTCACGTTTATAAACATTTTGGTTTGACATTTTCTGTGATGAGATTTTGTAAAGAATAAAGCATAAACTTCATTGTCAGTGACAGACAAACTGTGTAATTCTACTACTACTACAACTACTTTATACAAGACACTCATTGACATAAACGCAACAAGATAGAAAATCCAGTCGAGTCAGGACAATGAAAAAATAAGCGTCTTTGGTAGACAAAGAGTTTCTTTACAAGATTTAAGATCTAGGTCTACAGCAATAGAAAATGATTGTTCAGCTAAAGACACCGTAAAGCATCCCGCATAAGAAATTTTCATTGTTCCTGGCCGGCAAGGTGAATTCATGAAAGCACGGTCACAGATAATAATGTTGAATACGTTTTGGAGGGAACAGATTGCGCAGAGGGAGGCACTTGATCATTAGCACAACCTCTAGTAGATTAGCACGAGCACAACGCACCAGATGATCCACCCCGGCGATGTTAGGACGGAAGGTATCAAGTTTTATTTATTTTTTTACATAAGTCTCTCGAGTCTTTCCTGGTCCCTTGCCTTTGAGAGATCCCCACCAGGTCGTAGAGGCATAATCACTCAAAAGAGAACTGTTGACTCAACAACCCAGCAGAGGTGCCACCACGAAGACCGCATGATCAAAGAATTCCGAGTGTGTGTGTGTAAGGTTCCGTTGCAACAGACCACGATGACCTCCTCCACGTCATTGATGGCTCAAAGGTCACTACGGCTCCTGCAATGGCAAAAAGATTTGAACAAATCAAAAATAACATGCTTCGTCCAATAAGAAGCTAATAATTGCTGGATTTATTTAACAAGGAACATCAAATGCAATTGTTCAGAGGAGGTGTAAGAATAATGCTTTAAAAAGATGTCTTATCAATGAAGAAAAGAAAAGTTTATCAAGTTGAGTACACAGCAGAGCATGAATATAACTTTTTATAGCATAATATTCATTAATTAATTCATTTCCGTTACACAAACTTATACAGGGTTGGCCATAAAAAAGTAATACGCTAAGGATTTTGCTAATCTTTTGGCCAAATACATGGACTTTTAAATAAAATTTTACAGGGTTAAAGACAATTCATATTTATTTATGTACAATGGCCAAATTTCACCAAAAATATGTATTTGGCCAAAAGATTAGCAAAATCCTTAGCGTATTACTTTTTTATGGCCAACCCTGTATAAGTTTGTGTAACGGAAATGAATTAATTAATGAATATTATGCTATAAAAAGTTATATTCATGCTCTGCTGTGTACTCAACTTGATAAACTTTTCTTTTCTTCATTGATACATATTTCACACAGAACAAAAGTTATAGCACTTTTAGTGAGACCAACCACTGTTTTTGACGATCCAAAAACGCAACGCAACAAAAAGTAATGTGGAGAGATTTTATTAAGTTGCATCTCAAATGAATTTTATCATGGAAACTTTATGCTGTTTTACAACTTGTGTTCAATGTTTCCACCACCAGTGCCCACAATTGCCCTGTGTTTCTATGTAAAGTCATTGAAGGCCTTGTTGATGGGTTCCAGAAGTAAACCCTGCCAAACCAACTCCAATGAGAACTTCAATTATCTTGTCGCTATTGGTTTTTGCCAGAGATTGTGGTATTTCTCCGGCATAGCTACCCCACGTGATAATCAAACCATCGAGTTCAAATCCTGATATTAGGGCCAATGATTTTTCTCAATGAAACCAGGACACATGACAATGAGCCAATTCCCTTTTATCAATTGCATAAGCCTACTGAACTTTCACTGTTTATCAGAGTAGACAAAGCGACAATTAACCGATGGCTTTAACTCAAAACCATGCTCGTGAAGTGTCTGATTACGCATTTTGTCTGACATTGACACCTTGGCCATGTTCAATTTTAAGAATTTTGAGTATCATTACGTTAACAACAAAATTATTAATCTGACAGATCCTTTATAATTTATCAACTTGATTGTCATCTTGCTAAGCGACTTCACAGTTGCATGCAACTACGCTGGTACCCTGTTTCTTTACAAAATAATAATAATGATTGTCTGGCAAAATCAAGGTTATTTGATAACAAATATTTGAGATGTGACTTAATAAAATCCCTTTTGTTGCGTTATGTTTTTGGACCTAAAAAACAGTGGATGGTCTCACTGAAATTGCTTTATAAGCCTTCTTCTGTTTTAAATATTTTGGTGAAATTTAGCCATTAAACATCAATCTGAATTACCTTTAAGCTCATAAACATTCTTTAGAAATTAGTGCTTTTGGCCGATATATCAGCAAAAATCCGTATGAATTACTTTTTTTACAGCCCATCCTGTATTTTATATAAGCATGTAATATTCAGCCACATCTTCAGCTATATTAGACTAGTTATGTTCCTCATTGACTCCCCTCAAGCAGCAAATCAAGTATTGGATCGCTGCACTAGTTTGGCACTGCCTACTAGGTCTAGGCTCCGGCCTATCATGATATGTTGAAGACTTTAGCTTGCTCCCTTGTTTCCTCTCGCCTTGATTATGCTAATGCGATTTTTGTTGGCATTTCAGACTATGAGCTACATAGGCTGCAACGCATCCAAAATTCCTTAGCTCGGGTTGTGCTGCGTGTCCCACTTCGATAAGTTCTTCAGTTTTACTTCATCAGCTGCATTGGCTTCCTGTCGAGTTCAGGATTAAATTTAAACTGGCCTGTTTAACCTACAAATCCCTCTCTACCGGAACTCCTCCCTACCTTCAGTCACTGCTTACTCCTTACATTCCTCCTCGTTGCCTGCGATCATCAAGCATGGGTCTTTTAGCTGAGCCTCGATGCAGAACTGTTATAAGCTCACGTGCATTCCATGCCTCTGATCCCAAAGAATGGAATCTACTTCCACTCTCTCTTCGTTGCTCAAATTCACTCCCTACTTTCAAAAAACGGTTCAAAACTCACTATTTCTCTTTGGCTTTCAAGCACATGGACCTTTAACTGCAACTTCCTGTGGCGGCTAACTATCCGCGCCTCAGATTCACACTTTGGTGTGACCTTGCGCGCGTAATAAATTTATGTAATAATAATAATAATAACAATAATATTAATAATATCATAGCACCCCCTGTAACCATGCTCTTAGTGCTTCTCATTTGAACACACCCTTTGCTCGCCTGAACAAGGTCTGCTTTCTTATTTTCTCACACCTTCACTGCCCAGAACAGTTGGCCCAAGGGCTTGATCCGGAACGGTCTCTCAAAGATGCTACACCACCATCCTAGAACTCCATCACAGTCATTCCTCTCTCACCTTAAGACCATGTTATTTGGCCGTGCTGAGGTTTGGAGCGCCTCTGAGTGGCCCCCTTGAAAAAGTGCAATACAAATAGTGCTGTGAGGAAAAAAATTGTCCGGAAAAGTTCATATTTTTCCGGAAAATTTCCGATTTTTTCCATCAATACAATGTTACTAAATAACAATTTAAATCGATAATTATGCTTAAACATTAACCACTGTAAGCTATATTATTTAGTCATTGCTGATTTTTTCATTCAATAGACGACATTTATTGCTTACTGTTTAGTGCACACACCGACAATATATTTAAGAATTAATTGCAATTAGACTTCACTGTTATTATCGAGAATTTTTTATGATTTAGTAGTCTTCCAGCTCTTAATTTTTTTACTTTTTAAAATATGACAGACGCCAAATGTTTTAATAAGTAAGGCAACAGATTAATTCCTACAAGTCCTATTACATACATTTATTTTATGATTAAAATATTATGTTATTAGCATTGCCATTGCAGTGTGAGACCAATCTATTTTAAAATCTGCTTTTCTTGGAAATCTGCTTTTCTTGGTATATTTTAGCTATGAGCCGTTGCCTTGAATAAGCGGTGTATGTACAACGGAAAACAAGACATTTCTCTTTCCCTATGTAACCTCATTTATTCATTTACCGTCCATAATTATTTTATGTAATTTATTACTTCTGAAATCCCTTACATTTTTTCCTTACTTTCAAGGATTCAGCTAATTTACATCACCATTTAACTGCTTTGACATAATCCTAGATAGCACAGTAAAAGAAATAGTTGAGCAGGCTCAGAGCAGCTGACAAAAGGGTGACAAGCCAAATGAATAGAGTTTTGAAGAGTTGAGGCGGAGTCGATTGGACGACATCGAAGTCCTCGATGAGATTCTCACTTACAGAGAACAATTCGACAGATTTTGGCTGTTGCTCGGCTTCCGAAGCCCATATCTCGGTAGGTGAGCAGAAAGTGGGCACGTCATTTTTCACCGCATATCAGGCCTTTCATGAGATTCTCACTTACCGAAATATGTTGACAGATTTTGGCTGTTGCTCGGCTCCCGAAGCCCATATCTCGGTAGGTGAGCAGAAAGCGGGCACGTCATTTTTCACCGCAATTCAGACCTTCAAGTCAAAATCAAGTAAAATCAATCGGCAAATGAGCACACCAGATCAGTCACCGATACAGTCATACTGCTCCATACTGGGAGCAACAATGGTTAGCAACTATACCTTTCTTTGATTTGGCATGCATGAGGTTTTTTGTATATGGGTCATTCCATGTCAAATCAACCAATGGTCACCACCACACCATTTCAGAATTTGATATTTGGTCAGTTTGTAAACCAACATAGCATAGGAAGCTATGCAAATTATTAGCTCAAAATGTTTTATGGTCTTCGAGATATGACCACTTTTATTATTATTATTGACTTTTTATATAGCGCACCTTCAAGGTAAACTACTCAGAAGCGCTCCCAGTTCAACAACGGCTAAATAAGGCGGTTTTTAAGCGAGAAAGAAACAGTGGTGTGACCTCTAGGCACCAGGCGGAGAGCAACAGGGAGCCCATTCCAGGTTCTAGGGCCAGCCACTGAGAAAGAGCGTCGCTACATTATAGCAGTTCGTGAACGAGGGGTCAAGAGTTCAGCTTCATCAGCTGATCTGAGGTCAGATCGCCGCTGGACACCAGAGGTGGGACAGCAGAGTTCCTGCAGGTACATGGGAGCAAGACCCTCCATACAGCGCCAGATTAGTGCAGAAACCCTATAAGTGATGCGCTGTGTAATTGGAAGCCAGTGAAGGACATTTCGCATGTATTCCTTAACTCGATCGAATTTAGGAATCCGACCAATAAGACGTGCAGCTGTGCGCAGAACCCGGTCAAGACACCTAATCCGGATCGCTGGGAGCCCGACATAGAGGGAACTGCAGCAGTCGAGGCGAGAGACCACAAAAGCATGAACAAGAGTGGCAGCCGCAGTAGGGGTCAGAGATCGAGATACCACCCTAAGTTGACGTAGTTGGTAATAGCAATCACGACAAAGTAGATTTATGTGTTTCGAGAACGTCAGCTCCCGGTCCAATGTGAATCCAAGGTCCCGAACAGTGGAGGCAAACGTGATTCCAGGAAACTCAAGAGTTAAAGCTTCAGAGTTAAGTTTTGCAAGTTGTTGGCGTGTTCCGAGCCATATGTATTGGGTTTTGTTTGGGTTTAGTCTTAAACGGTTGGAAGACATCCAAGTTTCTAGGATCTGCATGGCCCGGTTTATTGATTGAACTGCTGTAATAGCTTCAGACGCCACACAGTGAACATATGCCTGAAGGTCGTCTGCATAAGATTGACTTAAGACAGAACCAGCTGCAAGGAGAGGGCCAAGGTCTGCAGTATAGATGATGTAAAGCAGAGGACCCAGAACAGAACCTTGTGGCAACCCAAATGGAGCAGGAGTCCCGGGCGACCTAGCAGATCCACAAGCCACAATGAAAGAACGGTCCTGGAGATAGGAGGTGAGCCAAGTAAGAAAGTTGCCAGAGAGGCCAAAAGAGGTAGAAAGCCGTTCTAAGAGAATATCGTGGTCCACTGTATCAAATGCAGCACTTACATCAAACAGTGCCAAAAGGGTAACCTGTGACTTATCAATGGCCCCATAAATGTCTGAAAGAAGGCGCAGAAGTAAAGTCTCTGTAGAATGACCTGATTGGAAGGTTGGCAGGAGGTTATTGCTATCAAGGTAGAGGGTGAGTTGAGCAGCTACAGCCTTTTCAATAATTTTAGAAAGAAATGTTACATTTGCAATTGGTCTGAAATTATTTGTGGGGCGGGTAGTGACAGCGTGCGAACGACATAATTCTGAGGCATTGTATTGTTAATAACTCAGGTAGCATGCTAGATACCATACAATTTTCAAAACATTATTAGTCGTATGAGTAGACTCTGACAATATTAGTAAAACTTTACAATTTGAACTCCCCTGCCTCCCTCCCCCTCCCCTGTCTCTCTGCATCCCTCCCTCCCTCCCGTCCCTCCCTCCCCTCCCTCTTCCTCAAGCTCCTTCCCTCTCCTTTCCTCCCTCACCCTCCATTCCCGACAGCTAAATAGATATATGCGCTAAAACTGCGAGCGTGCATTCTGGACAAAGTCACATACATACCCACATCCTTTCTTATAGATATACATATATATAAAGAGAAGTTTGTGTCTGTCTTTTCTGTCTGTCTTTCTGTTTGACCGGGATGCATTTCCTTAGTTTTTGAGCTTTTCACTCCAAACCTTCACTACTGTGTCATTCATTCATTCATTTCGAGAATTTATATAGCGCCTCTTCATGAAAACTACTAAGAGGCGCTCCCAGCCCAGCCACAGCTAAAATAGTACTAGACTATGATGGAGCACAAGAAAGACAGCATCGCCAAACAAGTGCAGCAACTCGGTAGGATATGCGCTGTGTAACAGGTAGCCAGTGAAGAACGTCACGCATATAAGCAGAGACGGGGGCATATTCAGGAATGCGGCCAATGAGGCGAGCAGCTGAACGAAGAACTCGTTCAAGGCCCCCAATTAGTCCAAGTGGCAGACCAAGAAGTACCGAACTGCAGTAATCAATTCTACTAGTGACAAAGGCATGCACAAGAGTCATAGTAGCAGTATGAGAGAGGGATCTTGAGACAACTTATAGTTGTCGAAGCTGGTAGTAGCAACTACGAGTGACCAAATTGATATGCTTTGAGAAATTGAGCTCTTGATACAAGGTAATGCCAAGGTCTCGCACTGTGAGAGAGAACAAGATGAGGGAAAGTTGCTGTTATTAAGTGCAGGTCAATGGACGCCAATTCCCTGCGAGTACCAAACCAGATGAACTGAGTTTTAGAGGGATTTAGCAGCAAACGATTAAGCAAAAAAATTTTTGTGGTGTTTCCGGTAACCCGACCGACCCTCTTTCATTGCCGCGACTCAAATAATTTTGTGAAATTTTTTTATTAAAAAAAATTTATTTAAAATTTTTTATTTTATTTTAATTTTTTTTTTAAATTTAAAACATTTTTTATTGACATAATACGGTGACATTGCCTTCCGTATAGAGTTGGATCTTAGGCCAAAAAGTTGTGTTCCGGTAACCTGACCGACTCACTTTTATTGCCGCAACTCGGAAAATTTTATGGAATTTTTTAATTTACAGTGACAAGAGTTTCACGCCTGCCTAACTAGGCCCCCCAGAAATTCGTAATCTTGCGCAGCGCAATTTTTGCGCAAATTTCCAGGTTTAGCGCAACAGCGCAAAAATTGGCAATCCGCGCGATTTTAGCGCAAATTTTGACAAAATCTTGCTAATTTATCTAAATTGGGCTTTGATTAACTTAAAATCACCGCGGCCCATGACAGTTCAACATAACAACGACGACCGATGTGCGGTAATCAAAATGGCGACCACAGAATGGGATGAAATCATAGATGAATTTCTAGTTAAAGATCGATTTTTTGGTGGTAACGCACAAACGTATAGTATAAAAAATTCCAGAACTTCACGGCCACACAATAAAATGTGTTAGACGAAGTTTCTCAAAGCGGTCACACAGCAGCGTTGCATAATGTCTCGGATTATGACAGAACGAACGCATTTAATCTATAGGCGTCACGCGCGCGCACAAAGACGGAAAGCTAGCACTCAGCACGTTGTGTAACTTGGTGATTCATTATAATATAGGCTATATAATACTATTTAGAAGTTACATTTGTAATGAGCGTAGATTTCGGTGGGCGTAAATTTTGCAAAATTCAAATTATTTGCGATCGTCTGAATACATTAATCTTATGATTATAGGAACTTTATAACTGCATTTTTGGCTTGATTGTCTAATTTCTAGAACGCCACGGCTTTACATTAAATGACAAAAACACTGTTAGATACTTTGGTACACTGATTCAATGAAAAATAACGAACATTTTGATTTTTTAACTTGCGCAAAATTCGCGCAAATTTATCGTTTTTGGTGCGCAATTTTTTCAATTTTTTGGCGCAAATTTCTGGGGGCCCTACCTAACTACTTCCTGGCTGCCAGTCTTGAGAAACCTCTAGCCTTATCATTCTCACTTAAGCCACCTCTAACGGTGATTAGGAAAAATAAATCTAGCAACCTATAGGTGTAACTAGTCACTGGCTCGCCCAGTTTAGAATGACCCCTAGCAGTGATGTTCTGTTCGCACTCATCTTTTCCTTCCCTTCCCACTTTATCTTACCAGAAAAGATGTCAACAATATGAAATTAATAGAATTGTTTTCTAGAGCAATTTTAGGTGCAGACAGTCGGGAAATAGGCAGTTTATACTTGCTTAGAACACGTAGGCCTACTTTGTTGCAGCGTGTACCTTTATGCAAAAAAGAGTAGTGGGGTATAATTTTTCGGATTCTCACTGTATAAAAATATTTTACCAAAATAAAAATATTTTTCGACCTACCTACCCAATTTTTTAGAGCTCTGTTACCGGAAACACAACATTATTTTTTTTGGCCTTAGATGCCATCCATGATGAGAGAGCATCAATGGCATTAGATATTAAAGACACAGTGGACTGAATGCTTCTGAGCACCACTACAATTTTTATATCACCAGAATACTTATGTAAGATAAATTGCAGTTGTCCATTTTCCCAATATCGCCTGGTGAAGTTGACCCCCATTCGTCAGTTCGACAAAGATTGGCATGTCAGTATGAAAATATTTTCAATCAAATACCACAACAAAGTACATCCAGTAGGAGCCAATTACTAGCTAAATCAGAATATGGACAGATTATATATTTCTTGCACCTATATTTTCTCAAATGGGTCAGGCAAATTCAAGAAAATGCAGTTTGTGAGTCCTGAGATGGCATATTGGCAGCTATCGTGTAGAGTCCCTACACAAGACACAGTCAGTATTATAAGCTCATTGTGTCACCACCAACTTGCTGAATACAACAGTGAAAACTTCATGCCTCTACCTTCACTACTTCTCGAGATACTTCATGTTGAATATTGCCACAGAGAACATTTCGCGAAATCGAACGCAAATTTTTGCCTACCCCACCTCACTTTAAAACGACATATCTCGGTCAAATTTTGAAATATTTTAATAAAATTTTGTATTTGTGCTCAGAATTGTTGGGCAAACAGATGATAAAATTTTCAGCAAAATCTAAAGTTGAAGGTGGGAAGGTCTGGTTGATCTGACATGGAATGACCCAGAAGGATTTTTAGAAAAGGAGCAGAACTCGTGTCAGAGTCTCGGAGGAAGACTATTCCCCCGAGAAAGCACGGTTCCGCATAGTGGAAGTATGAGCAAAAGGAGTCCTGAGAGCAGACTTTGCTCAGTCGAAGTGAAGAGAGCGGAAATGGCGAGAACCAAGAGTAGGACTACAGAGATCAAAAAGGTAGGCAGGAGCAAGGCCTAGCATACAGCACCAGACTAGAGTAGATATCCTATACTCAATTCACTGCTTGAGTGGGAGCCAGTGGATAACGTCAAGCATCGAGCTAGAGATGTGGCTGAATTTGGGTATGCGACCAATAAGGTGGGCTGCAGAGGGAAGGACGTGATCAAGGCAATTCAGACAAGCAATTGGCAGGCCAGCATAGACAGCAGCAGTAGTCAAGTCTGGTGGTTAAAAAATGGATAAGGCATCATAAGGGTTGCAGCAGCAGTAGGAGTAAGCGACTCAGCGAGCGAGCAAAAGTGCGTAGTTGACGCAGTTGATAATAACAGGCACGGCTGCTGAGCTAGTGAACGTGTGGAGCAAAAGGGAGCTCTTGGTCCAGAGTAACACCAAGGTCACAGACCCTGGCCGAGAAGACAAAATCAGGAAAGGCATTGAAGCAATGGTTGTCATATCTAGCTTGCCAGCTGCTGGCGGATGCCAAGCCAAATAAACTGAGTTTTTAACGAGTTAAGACAGAGTCGATGGGAAGACATCCAAGTCTCCAATGCTAAATTAATTAGATTCTCACTTACAGGAACAATTCGACAGACGTTTGGCTGTGGCTTGGTTCCCAAATCCATTTTTTCGGTAGGTGACTTCAAAGCAGGCACGTCATTTTTCACCGCATATCAGACATTCAAGTCTAAAAAACAAGTAAATCAATCGATAATCAAGCACACCAGATCAGTCACTGATACACAGAAAGTAAACAAATATGACCACCGCAGATTGGGGCAAAATAGAACGCTAATATTTCCGATTCAATTAGTACAAGTAATCATAGCGCAGACCGGTAACGCGTCCGCTCACGGAGCAGGAGGTTGCGGGTTCGACTCCGGGTAACGACCTTGGGCAAGTTGTTTATGCACACGTGCCTCTGTCACCAAGCAGTATAATTTGGTACCGGCGTAAGCTGGGAAGTAAACAGCAAGTCCTGCGATACACTGGCCTCGTATCCAGGACCTCGAGATTTGTCCATTGCTGGCTCAGGGCCATGGAAAAGGAGATGAGCGCCTCCCTATGTTCCTCATGGAACGGGATAGGACTTTACTTTAATCATAGCTACTGGTAGTTCTAACACTGGTTTCAATATAAATGTATATCAACAGGATTAGAGCGGCAGCAAACTCCCGGGTAGTGCCTAAGTTTACTGCAGTCTTGAGAGTCGGTCAGTGCAAAGAGGCAGAAGGGTCGTTTAAGGGCAGGCGTCGGCTTGGTCAGGTCAAACATCGTGAGGATCTGCTAGAATACACGTTTACCATCCACGACTTCTACTTAGCAAAAATTATTTTCGTCAATCCAATTTGCATGCAACCCATGCAATAGAGAATAATTTAGATTACTTTAAATTCCGGACAAACAATATACACCAACAGGTAGTCTTTGCCGTTAGGTTAGGGATAGTGTCATCATTCGAAACCCTGGTTGATTGATGAAGATAATTCCTGGTGAAGTAGAAGCCTATTATTGGTCATAAAATACTAGCTTAACTCACAATTAATGATGTCAATTTGATATTGAATTAATGTTGTCTATCACCTCAACAAAAATGCAGTTATCTTAATTAACATCAATCTTAACTACTAATTTTAACTACTAACAGCCTGCAATACACGGCGCTAGCAGCAACCAACAAAGCACGTCTATCCTACGGGGCTTCGGGCCTCGAACTCGGGTCCGCTGATCTCCATACCAGGTCCAGTTGTTCATGTTGTTTTCTTTCAAACAGCCAAAAAGCAGATAAGAAAGGGAAGAGGTTATAGTTTCAACCATGATTTCATTGCATCAAATCAGTAACTCGACAAGACATCATGGGACCATCATGTGTGTGTGTGGGGGGGCGGTGGTGTAGTGGGTATGTTCGTTGCTTTGTAGCCGGAGGGTTGCAGGTTCTAATCCACCGCAAGCCGCCTGGCACGGCCCTTGAGCAAGCCCTTCACTCGCAATTGCTCATGCGCCTCGGCGTGAAACTCCGATTCAGTGTCCGCGTTGTAGTCTGGAGCGTTTCTGAGTAGTAATTCTGAAGGTCGCTAAAACAAGTAACATACATACATACGTTTTGGTAAACACGCACACTGCATGACCGTACTCCAAACAATATGGTTGCCAACGAATGCAATAAATTAGAGCGCAGCGACCTATCGACTGCATCGCAACATGCATCCCAACATGCAACGCGCTGTTTAGAGTACTGGCATGCAGTGTGCGTGTTTACCCATGTTTAACAGACTCCTTACAACTTTTTTGTTTCACGGTGGTTGGACTGGGAGCGCCTCTGAGTGGTCTTCTTGAAGGGCGCTATATAAATTCTTGAAATGAATGAATCAATACATACCAGTGTGTAATCCAATGCGCTAACGTTCCTATTATATGTACTAGCTAGTTTAGAACGCTTCAGCCGATCAATTTGTAACTTTATTTCAATACTGCACGCCTACACATAATATACTGCATTGTCAATTTCCGATTAACAAGCCAACAGATAAACAAGAATAAAATTCTTAACGATTCGCGCGGATAACTTTTATACAAAAATGCCTCATGGATTTCATCGTTCGATGTAAACAGGAATCGGAAGTTATTAAACAGGCCCACGATTCTATATAGCAAGGATCTATCATGCTTCTCTACAACGACCGTCACCGCACCTATTCTTAGAGCGCCATAGTTAAGTAAGTAAGTATTTTCTTTGCTACTTAAATTGCACACGCACAATGGGACATAAAACATCATGTCGTCATTAGGTTACAATATATAGATGTGATAATTGGTAATAAAGGATACAAATTAAAGCACAAGATGAATGAAAATACTCGACCCGGACCACCACGGACTATTCTCATGGACAACCCTTCTAACGCAACGCAGCGCTCGTGAATAAGCTGGTGCCCTGCGCTTGGCTTTCGAGTGGCGCTTTAGAAATCTCGAGTTTACGATTACGATTACGACTCAAGTATTAGCGTCAAACAGTTATAACCTATCCAGAATTTTTAACAAACAAATCACATCGGGGTATCTCTATATTGCGTGTGTGGCTTAAGGAAGTCACTGGAAGTAGCCAGTCACTCACTAGCTACACACAAGGCTACACACAGCGTTAATTAGTTAATCTAATAAAATGCAACTTCTTTTATCGTGCAGGTTAACGAAGTAAAATAGAAAATAATTAGATCTACATAGACCCTACTTTTCTGCTGTAGCAGTGTAGGCTTGATAGTAGCCGCAATCTTCAGATTTCTAAAGCGTCGCCCGAAAGCCAAGCGCAGGGCCCCATCCTATTCACGAGCAGTGTCATAACATGGGGCGCGGTGGTGTAGTGGGTATGTTCGTCGCCTTGCAGCCGAAGGGTTGCTGGTTCGAATCCACCTCAAGTCGCCGCGTAGGGACCTTGGGCAAGTCTTTCGCTCGCAATTGCTCAGCGCTTCGGCGTAAAACTCCGATGCAGTGTTAGTCGGGAGCGCTTCTGAGTAGGGAGCTTGAAGAGGCGCTATAACAAGTGCACATACAAACAATAAGTGTCGCTGTGACATAGGTCAGTGCAGTTAAACAGAGATTAACCAGACCTAGGCTATACCTATAATTATACTCCAACCGATTTCGATTTGAGCGAATAGTAGTAAATAGCAACTCAAAAAGCCTGGTAAAAATTCTGATAGGTCTAGGCAAGGAAATTGCAGTCAGATAATAGATAGGAACATGTTAGATCACCGTTGAAAGCATAGCACTAACTGATGTCAAAACATAGTAGGCCTACTACAACGCATATAATTTTGCAAGGGTTTTATTCGATTTTGGCTAACGCGAGAAACCAATTTGAGTTGTTCGTGCTTATAGTGCATCGATCTGCACCGAAAATCTACATGAAGTGACTTGACTTTTTCAAGAAGTGGACTTAAACTGACTTGAGACGCAAGCAAATGTATATTTATCAGGTCAGCAGTTTTGTAGTGTCTCTGCTAGTGTCTCTGCATCACACACACACGCACACACACACACACACACACACAGACAGACAGACAAACAAACAAACAAACAAACACGCAAGCACATGCATACACGCGCACATTCTCACACACACACAAACACACACACAAACACGCAAGCACATGCATACACGTGCACATGCTCACGCGCATACTCACATACACACCCTCACGGACAGGCACACACACACAAATACACCCACACGCACACAAACACAGACACACGCATGCAAGAAGAACACACAGACACACGCACATGCGCGCACACCCACGCACACATACACCAAAACACAAAGACACACGCACACACACACGCACCCAAACACCCTTACGCGCGCGCACACACACACACACACACACACACACACACAAATAACCGGCACGCATACACAGATATAGGCCTACATACAGACACACACCCGCACACATGCAACATATGCACGCAGAGACACGCGCGCGCATACGCACACAGACACACACACGCACTTTAATCTTCCATAGTCGGTTAGTTTGCGTATTTTTTCCACAAAGTGTGGAATATGAAGGAATAGTAGGAGTTCATCGGCAAGATTGTAGAAATTTGATAGGCATGCAGGCACGTCAACCTATCGAGGGAATGGCATTTGTGGGTCATTAGGGCGCTCACACGCTCAGCTGCAGATGTGGAACCCTCTGTTCCCCTCTCTTTGCACGGGGAGTTTATCTCGGAATCCTCGCCCTATTCCGAAAGTAATTAGGCAGCGAGCGTCTGGTATTCTCAGTCGAGAATGGACATCACTGACTAGTATCGTCTGGAAGGCAGGCAGACAGATACACGCACACGCACACACAATAAGCAGGCAGGCAGGCTTGCTAGCTGGCAGGCAGGCAGGCAGACAGGCAGGCAGGCAGGCAGGTAAGCAGACAGGCAGATAGACACACACGCACACACATAAGCAGGCAGGCAGGTTTGCTGGCTGGCAGGCAGGCAGACAAACAGATAGACACACACGCACACACATAAGCAGGTAGGCAGGCTAGCTGGCTGGCAGCCTGACACACAGATAGACACACACGCGCACACATAAGCAGGCAGGCAGGCTTGCTGGCTGGCAGGAAGGCAGGCTTGCTGGCTGGCAGGAAGGCAGGCAGGTAGGCAGGCAGACAGGCAGGCTGGCAGATAGACACACACACACACATAAGCAGGCAAGCAGGCTTGCTGGCTGGCAGGCAGGCAGGCAGACAGGCAGGCAGACAGATAGACACACACGCGCACAGATAAGCAGGCAGGCAGGCAGGCAGGCAGACAGATAGACACACGCGCACACACATAAGCAGTTAGGCAGGCTTGCTTGTTGGCAGGCATGCAGGCAGGTAGGCAGGCAGGCAGGCAGGCAGACAGACAGATAGACGCACAAGCACATACATAAGCAGGCTTGCTGGCTGGCAGGCAGGCAGGCAGACAGATAGACACACACGCGCACACATAAGCAGGCAGGCAGGCAGGCAGGCTGGCAGGCAGATAGACACACACGCGCACACATAAGCAGGCAGGCAGGCAGGCAGGCTGGCAGGCAGATAGACACACACGCACACACATAAGAAGGCAAGCAGGCTTGCTGGGAGGCAGGCAGGCAGGCAGGCTGGCAGACAGATAGACACACACGCGCACACATAGGCAGGCAGGCGGGCAGGCATACTGGCAGACAGATAGACACACGCACACACATAAGCAGGCAGGCTAGCTATAGTTTGCTGGCTGGCAGGCAGGCAGATAGACGCACACGCACACTCACACACATAAGCAGTCAGGCAGGCAAGCAAGCTGGCAGACAGATAGACACACACGCACGCACATAAGCAGGCAGGCAGGCAGGTAGGCAGGCAGGCTGGCTGGCAGGCATATAGACACACACGCACATACATGAGCTAGCCGGCAGACAGATAGACACACATAAGCATGCATGTAGGCAGGCTTGCTTGCTGGCAGGCATGCAGACAGGCTGGTAAACAGATGGACACACACGCACACACAAAGGCAGGCAGGTAGGCTAGCTGGCTGGCAGGCAGGCAGGCAGGCAGGAAGGCAGGAAGGCTGGCAAACAGATAGACACACACGCACACACATAAGCAGGCAGGCTGGCAGGCAGATAGACACACACGCACACACATAAACAGGCAGGCAGGCTGGCAGACAGATAGACACACACGCGCACACATAGGCAGGCAGGCAGGCAGGCAGGCAGGCATGCTGGCAGACAGATAGACACACACGCACACACATAAGCAGGTAGGCAGGCTAGCTGGCTGGCAGGCAGGCAGGCAGGCAGGCTGGCAAACAGATAGACACACACGCGCACACATAAGCAGGCAGGCAGGCAGATAGACACACACGCACACACATAAGCAGGCAGGCAGGCTGGCTGGCAGACAGATAGACACACACGCGCACACATAAGCAGGCAGGCAGGTTTGCTGGCTGGCAGGCTGGCAGGCAGGCAGGCAGGCAAACAGATAGACACACACGCACACACATAAGCAGGTAGGCAGGCTAGCTGGCTGGCAGCCTGACAAACAGATAGAAGCCACGCAGTGGCGTAGGCAAGGGGGGGGTTTCGGGGGTTAAAACCCCCCCATTGGCTCCGAAAAAAAGGTTTTTTAAAGGTTATTTTTCCATTTAAGTAAGAAAAATAGCAAAAAACAGGGTTTTCGGCCATAAAACCCCCCCATGAAAAATTTCTGGCTACGCCACTGAAGCCACGTGCATACCATATTGCATTTTGATGGTTTTCGGATCTGTCTGCTGTATGAGATATGTATTGTTATACTATATCGTATCCATGTGGCTCAAAAGTGGTGTACATAGGCTGGCTACACATGGAAGCCACGTGCATATCATATTGCATTTTGATGGTTTTCGGATCTGTCTGCTGTATGAGATATGTATTGTTATACTATATCGTATCCATGTGGCTCAAAAGTGGTGTACATAGGCTGGCTACACATGGAAGCCACGTGCATACCATATTGCATTTTGATGGTTTTCGGATCTGTCTGCTGTATGAGATATGTATTGTTATACTATATCGTATCCATGTTGAGAGGGAGAGGGAGAGGGAGAGGGAGGGAGAGGGAGGGGAGGGGATGGGAGGGAAGGGGAGGGGAGGGGAGATATATATTTATATGTACGGACGGACAGACAGGGATGGGGAGGGAGAGAGAGAGCGGGAGAGTGAGGGAGAGGGAGAGGGAGAGACATGGACAGGGACAGGAAAACAGACAGGGACAGCGCCAGGGAGACCGGAGAGAGACAGCAATAGCGACAGGAACAGAGACAGAGACAGACAGAGTCAGGGTCAGGGACAGGGGCAGGAACTGGGAGAGAGAGGGACAGGGACAGGGAGAGGGAGAGGGAGAGGAACAGGGATATTGACAGAGGCAGGGAAGCAGAGACAGAGACGCGGACACGGACAGGGAAAAGGAGCCAGACGCGGACAGACGCGGAATGGGAGACGGGGATGGACAGGGACAGGGACGAAGAGACGAAAAGAGACAAGGACAGAGACAGGGACAGAGACAGAGACAGGGACAGGAACTGGGAAAGGGAGACGGAGAGGGACAGCGACAGGAACAGACACAGAGACTGAGACACACAGAGAGAGACAGAGATAGAGACAGAGAGAGTAAAAGGAACTGGGAAATGGAGGCGGAGAGAAACACTGATAGAAAGAGAGACAAGGGCAGGGACAGAGACACGGACAGGAAAAATGGAGATGGACACGGGCAAGGATTGGGAAAGGGAGACTGAGATGGCCAGGGCAGGGACAGGGTATGTCTGTCTGTCTGTCTGTCTGTCTGTCTGTCTGTCTGTCTGTCTGTCTGTCTGTCTCTCTCTCTCTCTCTCTCTCTCTCTCTCTCTCTCTCTCTCTCTCTCTCTCTCTCTCTCTCTCTCTCTCTCTCTCTCTCTCTCTCTCTCTCTCTCTCTGAGACTGAGAGGCCGTATGCGTGTTATATGGCATTTTGATGGTCAGCCTATCTGCCTTCTGTATGAAATGGGTATTGGTAGAACATATTAGAACCACATGGAATGCAAATGGTCTAGATATGCTAATAACATAGAGCACACATATGGATACCTTATGTCATTTGGATGGCTAACAAAAATGCCTTCTATAGTATATGAAATAAATACGTAGGCCTATTGGTAAACTAACTTGAATCTGTGTGACATTGAAGTTGTGGTAAACTGTGTGTGATCTATATCTGACTATTGCATGGCGTAGGTGAGCTGGTTACATACACACGCATAAGTAGCCTTCACTAATAATATTATGATGTGTATGGAACGTTGTGCACACATTAACGAACATCTCAGATCCTGCAGTTATTTCATACGGCTGCTTGGGCTGGTACGATCCGTACGTAAGTACCTTCAACAGGCGGGAGACTCGCCTCCACCCAGCACACACCTCGGCCCGCAGTAGCCGGGTGGGCAGGGGTGGGGGCGGTGGGGTGGGGTGGGGCAGTGGGGAGACAATTGTCCGGAAAACCCTAATTTCACAGGTGGCGTACCGGTGGAGGTCGGAGTGTGGTGGGGTGTGGTGGGGTGGGTGGTGGGGGTTTGGGGGAAGTGGTGGGGGAAAATTTTGCGGTGTGGTGGGATTGTGGCCGGGAGCGGGTCGAATCATAAATTTCCCGGGCAACGCCGAGTACCCCAGCTATATAGTAACTCCATAAGTAGGGAAGTTCAAGCAAATGATCGTCGATCTACGCGTGCACTTTGCAGTAACATTGAAAGTGCGCTGAAGTCGAGCATGCATTGTAGGCCACCAAAGTGCCAATGTCTTGCAACAAATTTGTCTATCGGATATACCGGTCTAAGGTGTGTAGGCTACGTGCGTGCATGCGTGTGAGTGGACGTATGCGTAGTTGTGCGCGCGTGGGCGCTCGTGTGTGTGTGGCCCTACATTGGGATATGTAAACGTGGCTCATTAACTATCACTTGGTCCGTATCGGCAAGTCTCTATTAATACAATAATGTCAGAGTCGGAGATAATTACGTGCGCCTGTATAATGCTGCCTTAGACCATGGCTACTCAGAAGTTTTCGATTTTTATCCCCTCATTTCCAACAACTTCTGTAGACCTGTCGGACTTCACACTCTGATGCGTTTCTCGCAATTTCTGAATGCATAACATCATGCAGGATTTGTATGGTATGCATATGGCAAATGCTATATGGCTGTGCCATCTGTATAACTTATGCAGCCCTTAAGGGCTACACGGATGTATTTTTCCCATATGGCAGACATATGGCCATGTTGTTGGGGTTCTCTCAAGAAAATACTAACGATGATAATAGTAAAATTTGTTATTATTTTTATTTTTACTATAATTTCATTTGTATTTTAATTATCTTTTTTATTATTATGCATTGCATTGTTATCCATTTAATTAGCGGCGCCATTAGACAATGAAGCATCGACCTATTGATAAATAGATAAATATACAGCGGGGTGCGGTGGTGTAGTGGTGAGCTCGGCGCCTTGGAGCCCTAGCGTCCAGGCTCGAATCCACCTCAAGTCGCCGCTTATAATAATAATATGGACCTTGGGCAAGTCCCTCACTCGCAATTGCTGATCAGTGCTTCGGCGTAAAATTCCGATTCAGTGTCTGCGCTGTAGTCGGGAGCGCGTCTGAGCTGCGAACTGAAGGGCGCTAAAAGCAAATCCACAATGTCATAGTTATACCTAGTACAGGGGCGGATCCAGGGGGGCCAATCCGGCCATGGCCCCCCCCATTTAAAAATTGCATGGAACGTGGCCCCCCCATTTGGTTTCAAAAACACGTAGTGGGAGAGAAAAAGAGGACATCTGGCCCCCCCTATTAGAAAATCGTACGGGACGTGGCCCCCCGTTCGGAAATGGCATCTCCTTTTCCCGAAAAATTGGTTGACGACTAAAAAAAAAAAAAAAAAAAAAAAGGTCATCTCAACTTTTTTGGCGGATAAGTTGGTATCTTTTCCCGGAAAATTGGTCGATGACTTAAAAAAAAAAAAAAAAAAAAAAAAAAAAAAAGGTCATCAACTTTTTTGGCGGATAAGTTGGTATCTTTTTCCCGGAAAATTTGGTCGATGACTAACAATTTTTTCTACTGTCTCACAATACCAAAAATTTTGGCCCCCCCCTTCGAAAATTCCTGTATCCGCCCTTGACCTAGTATGGTGGATGGATCCGATTTGACCAGGGTCTGTGACAACAGAGGCCGTTACCCTGGACAGAAATTTGCTCGGCATATTACAGCACTTATTAGAGCAAGGTACTAAACCAGTTTTTTATTTTTTATACCTATAGTACGTCAGTATCAAATTAATTAACCGTTTAGTTGCTACAATTTTATAGCATCGCTTGACTGCATTTTAAAGGTGTCTTAATTAAGACGAACACGGTTACCACAGAATATTCTTGTGAACAACTAAAATTTCTGCATACCCTGTATGCATAGCGTCCGTTCACAACGTTTAAAAGGTATCGAAGGTTAATGATTTGTCCAAGGTCCTATTTTGCTTGTATGTGCACTTCTTATAGCGTCCCTTCAAGCCCGCTACTCAGAGCTAAGCGCTCCCGACTGCAGAGCGGACACTGCATTGGAGTTTCACGCCGAAGCGCTGATATTGCGAGTGAAGGACTTGCCAAAGGTCCCTACGCGGCCAGGTGGATTCGAACCTCGAACCTTCCGGCTTCAAGGCAACGACGCCACCACTACACCACCGCGACCCACACCCACACACACATATATATATATATATATATATATATATACCTGCACAACACATGCAGTATTCGTCGGGGGGAGGCCCGGGAGGGCCGCGAAAAGATTCAACGATAGCCTCGGCTTCATACTCATTGAATATAGGCCTACCGGTAATATTAGTCCCACCAGATCGAGTCTCAATCATTAGACCTACGGCCGACTGATCGCCTAGATTTTCAAAATTATAGCGTTCCTTGCTAGGCTTCCTTGCGATTTAAAGGTGTCTTAAAACGCGTTCTCTTACCACACGTAGGCTATCTAACTTACAAGACAACTAGGCCTACAACTATTACGCCCTTGCTCATATTATCCCGTTTAGAATCTGCTAAAAGCGTTTAAATGCAACGTAATGTAAATCTCCGAAGATTTCTCAGCGCCCACAAAAGCCACGTCGGGAAGATCAGCCTAACCACCGGCGCTATATCAAATCAAGTCCGCAATAGCCAGAGCTGCCGTTTTCGTTGCGGCGCCAGGTCAAAATCCGAGAGGTCAAGCCGCGGAGACAGCGTGGTGCTACGGTGGTTGTCGGTGATAATGGTATATTCGTGTGGTGGAACTGGATTAGAATATATATCGGGATTATTATAAATCTTGAAGAGTTCGGGTTTGTCCTGAATGGAAAGTAGGCATATAACAAGCGGAGGAGAGGTTGAGTACGAGGGGGATCCTAGATGCCTAGGATTTGCTGAGATACGTTTTGTCACAGCCTTAAACAGTAAGTCTAATTTACTGCAGAGAATGGGTCGGGAGCAATCATGAGTAGTAGCCTTGAAGGGCGCCATATAGGCTAAGTCTCTCTAATGAATATGAATATGAGGAAACAGCCGGAGTTCTTTTAAGAGTCCGTTCTAAAGAGTTGATGCAGCAAAGATAAAGGTCGGTGCAAAAAATTCTTGTGTTCGTTTCAACCTTTATTTGCCATTGATTATTATGGCGTCCGATGACAACGTTTAAAAGGTGTCTAAGGTTAACGATAAACGGTTTGTTCAAGGATAAAATATCTATGCAGCCAATGCTTATAATTATAGCATGAGTTTAGAACGTTTAAAAGGTGTCTAACGTGAAGGATTTGATTTAGTTACCGATACTAACAACAATTAAACACCGCGTATCATTCTTTTATAGCATCGTCTGACTCCGATTTAAAGGTTTGCTACAATGTCCACTTGTTATAGCGCCCACTCAAGCCACTATTGAGAGGCGTTCCCGACAACAGCGCGGACACTGCATCGGACTTTAACGGCAAAGCACACGAACAATTGCGAGCGAAGAACTTGCTCAGGGTCTCTACGCGGTGGCTTGAGGTGGATTCAAACCTGCAACCCTCCCGGCTTCAAGACACTGACGCCACCACTACACCACCCGCTCCACAAATACATAAATCCCAATTAAAACTGACAAAAGACACTGAAGAAGCAAAAGTTGAAAACTCAGATTTACAATCGATTCAACAATTCACGAGAAAGATATTTATCAGAATTTCATAATCGAAAGTATTTACACGAAATCGACTCTGCGACTGTCTGTGAAGCAAAAAATATTTAAAAAACGATGAAAAACCCAATTTTTACTCCATTTCTGATTTCGAAACAGCCAAAAATTTCAATTGACGCCAAACTACTTAAACGCTTTAGGACACACTGCATTAATTTCAGCAGACGCTGGCTTTTTAAAGTTCAGAATTGAAGATACACAACTGGCATTGACTGTGTTTACAGGATTGTACTCTCATAAACATTGCATTTCACTCTCAACTACAGATGTCGCCCCACTTAAAATTTCGTCTCTGAAACTAAAGATTATGTTTTTAATCTTTAAAGGCAGCTTTCTACTTTGCAAACATAATTATTCACTAATCTGCCTTCATAGATCCAATTAATTGCTTTTTTATAAACAAGAAGTGAAATTTTCCCTAACCCCGCTAATCCTCAAAAAACTTGTACGACGTCAAATAATAAGATTCCAGTCCTGGTATTGGTCGTTAATTTTCACATTGCTCTATATTGTCCAGGGTATTCAGCATTTCGTTTAGGATATTATTCAGTGGATGTTAATTATTGTTTGTGGTTTTAAGAATTGTTTTTGGATGAAAGTGAATCAGACGACGAATCCGTGTGGAGTGCTCCCATCTTCGTGTTTGCTTTCCAACGAGAACGGAGGGATGCGACATTCGAACGTTGTTCCATCGTGTCGTTCCATCTTAAATGTTCCCCTGGACAAAAATATAAAAATAAGAGACAATAAACATTAGTAACTCGCAATTTCTTTTGCCACTGAGCTAATTCAATCCAGAGCTGTAGTGGCAGCATTAGAAGTGAATGCACACTACAGTTGCTATATGCATACAGTTGCCCAGGCTTAATTATCTGCAGGCCATTTTTTCGTATACTACACACAATTAGTTGTGAGGTGAGAACACGCTGTATACCCGCATATACCGGTACCCTTAATTATAGCCATGTTTCAATCCCTCAAAGAATTATTAGGGTCTCACATCATGATCATCATCATCATCCTCATGCCAAATTACAACTACAATTATTATGATGTTCATTATCACCACAACAACAATCAACAATCATCATCATCATTTTAATCACTATTACCTAAAAACAACAAAGCGCAAAACTTATAAACATGAAACATTACTAGGATTGTCATTAAGCCCACACAGGTACTATTATCATAATAATTAAAGTAAGTACTATTGATAAAAAATAATCATTAATGGATGTATTAAGTGACCGCATATATACTGAACAACCTATACCTACCAATGTAGTACCTACTTATAGAGACATGTAACCACGTGCACTGCAGATATATTAGAAGTAGAGACAAAACAAATGGTCAATTGGTCATAGCTACCTAGATTTCTCAGTTTCACTTGGTATCATTCATTAGTGCTCTAGTGTAAAGAAATTCGTTAAAAACCAAAAAAGGAAAGTAAAAAATAGGAGCAAATTTCCATGGGGATGTGCTCCTCTTGCCCCCCCCCCCCTCACGCGTGGGAAGGCAGCCATGCATTTAACTTGCTGCACATTCTATGCCTTTACCAACGTTCAAAAACTTTACCTTCAGAATGACAACAGGCATTTTTATGGCTGAGCTTTAGGATGATTACCACATCAGCGTTCACTTCCAACTTAATACATGCTTTCACTCTTTTGTTGGCACTGTGTATTCTGATACGTACCACATGTGGCCGCTTGGCGCTTGTAGAGAAACGTGACTTGTGTACTGAAAAGCCGGCTGGGCCTTTGAGAAGATCGGCTCCTTAAAACAAAACAAAAACATCAGACCAGTGAGCACCCTGTGACAGCAATTACTTTTGTAACACCCTGTAGTGTATACACAAAGTGCCACACAAAAAA
The DNA here is from genome assembly GCA_949752735.1 of Lumbricus terrestris. NCBI lineage: Eukaryota > Metazoa > Annelida > Clitellata > Crassiclitellata > Lumbricidae > Lumbricus > Lumbricus terrestris. The sequence goes on from OX457049.1 coordinate 45,700,428, forward strand.
CTGCACACTCACAAAGTGTTAAAAAAGGAAAACCTTTCGAGTTTTGAAACAGAAAGAGTTTTCTGTCGGAAACGTCAGTAAAAAAATTGCATTCAACTATTGAAATTATTATTATGAGTTCAATGATCAAATGTATCTAATGACTCATCATCATCGTTGTTATTATCCTCATCATTATCATCACCACCATCATTATTATTAATATTATTTTTCATACTACTTTCATACATTTAATCGAGTTTCAAGTCACAGTAACCAATTCCTAGTTACAAGAAGAGTTCCTATCGTCCATCTTCTCATACTTATATATCGTCGGCTCGAAACGTTTAAAAGGTGTCTTAAGACGACCGTTAAAATCCTTTCAATTTTAAATTCAACACTGACCATCTCCACATTTCATGGCGCTGTATAACCAGATGGAATGCTGGCCTACATCAATTTAGTTTTCAAACGCTAATGCAAGTATGTTTATATAGCATTGGTTACAACATTTTAAAGGTGTTTTAGCAGATCCAGTTTAGCTGTGTCATTATGATCATTATGATTATTGTTATTATTATGATTATTATTATTATTGTGACGAAGCATCAACCGATGGCGTTGACAATTTCCAATCAAGGAACGTCTGTTCAGTTGGTATAGTTAAGATTTATGTATTTTCTGTAATCTGAGTTCTGTAAATTTTTTAAACTACATAATTTTACGCTGTAACCCGTTGCGGTCTGTCAACCGGATTGTTGAATAATCAATCAATCAATCAATCAATCAATCAATCTTTTATTGGTCCGTATGTATCAAGCACACTAAGATATAAGGCAGGAAAACAGTTGCATAAAGCATAACAAGTATCACAAATTAATCAAGCAGTAATCGTGGTAAGAACTAACTAATTAGTTAATGCAAATTATAAAAACCTTTGGCCCAGGGATATATAGGAAGAGATTATTTAAACCCAGTGGCTATAGAGGATTGAGTGATACCAGTGTGAACAGTTAACCCTAAACCTGGAGTGAATAAAGAGAATATTATTTTAAAAAGTTCCGTTTAAAGCTTTATTAAACTACGCCTTCTGCTTTACAAACTTGTAGCATTGGCTGAGAATGGTTAAAAGGTGTTGTACATTCGTTTAATTGAAAATCAGACAATTCCTTGTGTCATACAGCACCCGGTTACATGAATAAAAATATTTTTCTTTTAAATAAACAAAGTAAAGTAGCGGAATCCATAAAAGGTGCCGATCTGTCTGGTTGTTGATATTAAAGTTAGATGGAAAGGGTTCTTGTCTAAATATTCAAATGAATTCAAATTTCTTTTCAATTATGAAAATAACCCAGTCTTCGGTTTATATAGCAGTAGCTGGGGTAGGCCTACTCGCCGTTGCCCGGAATTCTATATTTCGCCCCGTTCCCGGCCAATCCCCTACTTCCCCACCCTCACTTCGCCCCATTCGCTCCCTCCCTCTCTCCCTCTGCCTCCCACTGACCCCGTCTCCGTCTCTCAGTCCGCGCTGTAGTCTGGAGCGCCTCTGAGTGGCGAGCTTGATTCTGCTCGAAGAGGGCGCTATAACAATTGCACAATATCGTACAAAAAACATACTGCACGGTTAAATCAAAACATAAATATAATTCTACAGCTGCTTATATAGCATCGGCTGAGAACGTTTAAAAGGTGTTTAAGGTGACCGTTTTTCCATAACCACTTGCGCACCACTTAACTTCATGCGAGCTACCCCTCCCAAGTCTTAGTAGACAGCTCTTCTAAATATTCACCTAACATGACCCAAAAGTTGGACAAATCAACAAACGTATCTTTTAATGGGAATACGGAAAATAAATCAAATCAATTCGAACTTTCATTAAGTGGAAAAACATTATTACCAATGGGGCTATTGTCTCTTTTGTTTCTTTTAATATTGTAAATTATTGCATCGTAAGTGAACGATTTGCACTGGCTCCCTATTCGCCAGCGTATTGAGTTCAGGGTAGCTGCATTGGTATGGCGATGTTGTCAGGGTCTTGCCCCAATTTACCTCAGAGAGCTATGCAGCTTTACATTGGGTATCCAAGGACGTCGTCAGCTACGCTCTGCTGATAGGGGAGTCCCCTTAGTTCCTTTTGCTCGTACTACTACCTTGAAGAATCGAGCCTTTTCTGTGGTTGGTCCAGAGGTCTGGAATGGCCTTCCTTTTGAGCTACGCCTACACCCTGGGACTCTGCCAGGATCCTTCTTTACTAAACTTAAAACTATTCTTTTTGTGCGCGCTGGAGTCGGGAGCGCCTCTGAGTAGTTTTTTCCTGAAGAAGCGCTATATAAATGTCCGAATGAATGAATAATGAATGAATGATTTCGAGAAGCCATGTAACTCCTGTAGCAAATCATCTCCTTCTTATATAGAATCGGCTGACAACGTTTAAAAGGTGTCTAATGTGATAGATAAAATCAATTTAATCACCGAATGCCATCATGTTTATATAGCATTTGAATAATCTAGATGACAACGCTTTAAAGGTGTTTTATATAGATCGCTAATATTTATTTTTCACTTCTCTATTTCTATAGCACCCTTTCAGGCTGTCTACTCAGAGGCGCTCCCGATTACAGCGCATACACTGCATCGTAGTTTCACGCCGAAGCGCTGAGCAATTGTAAGTGAAGGACTTGACAAAGGTCCCTACGGCACCAAGGCAACGGACATACCCACTACACCACCACAACTCCTAATAAATGAATGGTTCCATTATTGCTCATTATTATTTATTTATTATTATTATTATTATTACTATTATTACAGCAATCAATAATTAAACGCAGCATTTTTTATAAGAAACTGCATGAACAGTTGCATTGTTCTGGAATTAGCTGTCCTCATCACCTAACAACCGAGTGCATGTGCCTCGAAATGCTACTGCGTTGTATCTTTGCGCACAAATTGAGAGGCGCTAGATTATTACTACTGTAACTATTTTATTATTATTATTTCCATTGTAATAATTATCATTATCATTATTATCATTATTACTAGCATTATAATTATTATCATCATTTTTATTTTTTATTTATTATTATTATTATTGTTATTATTATTATTATCAGGATGAGTGAACCATGACAAGATGTAAGTAAGTAAGTAAGTAAGTAAGTAAGTAAGTAAGTAAGTATATACTTATTGAACCACCTGCAAATGCACTGAGATGACCATTCAAACCAATACTCAACCCCCAGAATTAACCCCCGAGATAAGAAAGTCCAGCTGCACTTTGGTCGTGCAAATACTGGAATTACGTTGGGAGAACCAACGAAAGGAACATCTTTTCTTTTTCCACAAAAACCACTCCAGGTAACATCGTCTTACTTTTCCGATGATCCCTCTTCCGCGAACTGTCTCCAGCGTTCCAGAAAGACTGAAGATTCTCCAATGCCGCTCTCGCAGTTGAACCGTCTCATCTCCGAGGTTTTCCAGACGGATACAATATCTCCACTGAAACACGACATCCACAACATCAACAATATTTAGTGGATCAAACAGGAAAAAACAAAAGACTAATTGGAAAGAAACAAAAGACTAATTCACTGAGATTTGATTTGAGTAAATCAAATCGGAATGAATAGAAAAATGCAGTGATTAGATTATCATAGAAAACAGAAACTATTATAATAATAATAATAATAATAATTATAATAATAATAATTATAATATTAATCATTTTAGAGGCTCCTTTACCCGTCACACGCCCGACATGGGTAAGTTATGACTCCCAATGAATTCCTGGGGCAAAACAACAATAGCAATAATAATAATACCAATAATAATAATGACAATAATAATAATTAAACGATCAAACGTTAATTAATTTTAAAGATTAAATTAATTTTCATCATCATCGTCGTCAGCATCACCATCATTATCACCACCATGCATTGATTAAGCTCCAGTGCCCCATCCTTTACCCTACACTCCGATTAGATGAGACGTTGATTAAATCATGATTAGATTTGTCTTCAGAGATTTTAAAATGAGAAACTGACCCAATAGACATGCGTCTTCTGCACCTCCTGAAACACACACACAGACAATCATCAGTCAAACAATGAAATAATCAATCAATCAAACAATCAATCAAACAATAAAACAATCAATCAATCAATCAAACAATAAAATAATCAAACAATAAAATAATCAATCAATCAAACAATCAAATAATCAATCAATCAAACAATCAAATAATCAATCAATCAAACAATCAAATAATCAATCAATCAAATAATCAATCAAATAATCAATCAATCAAACAATCAAATAATCAATCAATCAAACAATAAAATAATCAATCAATCAAACAATAAAATAATCAATCAATCAATCAAATAATCAAACAATAAAATAATCAATCAATCAAACAACAAAATAATCAATCAATCAAACTATAAAATAATGAATCAATAAAATAATCAATCATCAATCAAACAATAAAATAATCAATCAATAAAATAATCAATCAATCAGTTAAACAAATACAAATAATCAATAATAAAAACAATCAATAATTCAATTTAATTGATCTGCTGCTGATGCCTCTCTCTTCTCACCCGTGATCCGATGTAGAACGGCATGACCGTCACTCGAATGTTCTCTGTCGTCTCGCGATGTATGTCCGTCAGTTCGAGCCACGGATGATTCTTGTTCTGCCACTCGCGCAACGTCTCCTTACCCACGAAACTACCTACGACACACACACACACACAATCTACACAACTCATTACAAATACATCAAGATATAATGTAGGCCTATGATGAACGTGCAGATTAGAAGCTAGAACATCTTCAGGTGTAGGATTAACGCCGTTAAATTCACTCGCTCGATAAATCGTGAAACAGATCGTGATGATTCAATTGCAAAAATCATTGTGGGGTTCTGCACACGCTGCTAATTTTTTGCACTGTTACACAAAACTTGGATTTTTTCGCAAAAAATTCGAAGATGCAAAATTGCAAAATTCTGGAGGGCCTAAGAGAGACAGATAATTAATCACAGAGAAAGACCATGACAAAGACAGGTACAGAGATATAGACAGACAAACAGACACAGACAAACATACACAAACAAACAGAAAGATAAAGAGATAGAGAGAGGTACAACACGATGGATAAATTGATTGATAAATTGATTGAGTGATTAATTGATTGATAAATTGATTGATTAATTGACTGACTGATTAATAGATTGATTGATTGGTTGATAAACTGACTACTTGATTGATCAATTGATTGACTGATTGATTGATGAATTGATTGATAAATTGATTGATTGAAGGACCTGTTGTTGAATCAGAAGATAGAAATTTCTCGAACAGTTGATTGTTTATCGGTTGCGTTTCAGTCGTCTTATACGGCAAAACATCTTCGTGACCAACGTAATCCAATCCTACAGCAAAACAAAACAAGACTGCATCTCTCTCTCTTTGTCTCTGCCTCTCTGTGTCTCTGCCTCTCTCACAATTCAATTGTTGCTTATCAAAACAAGATGTTTTGCGTTCAAATCTCTTTCAAGATATCTGCTCCACATGAAACTCGAAAAGACTTGAGTACAACGACCGACGACCGTACATGTCAGTGGGAAGACGAGAGAGCAGAGCACTTGAAAATAATAAAGTCATTTACGATGCAAAAACCAAGAAAGACTCTTCATATTCTCAGCTGCTTCCCTGGAAAGCTTCTTCTTCTTCTGTTAAAATGCAACATTTCCGCATAATATGTATACCACTGCCATAGACATAAAGGCCATCAATCACAGACCTGGAATCGAATAGAGCATCCCATTGTTCTCCTGGTTGCTAAGAAACGTGACAGACTCCGTGCCAACACGCTGAAATAATTTTGGAAAAAGAAAAAATAAAATTCCACATAAGTTGGAAGAGCAATTAGTATAAAATTATTATTATTATTATTATTATCATTATTATTATTTTTATATCATTACCAACAAGTAATTAATATTATATAATTGCCCCAAATAAAACATATACCTCAGTATCACAAAATTATCATTGTTTAATCAATATCATAAAACACCACCGCCACTGTCACCATCATCATTATCATAATTATCACTGTCATTATCACCATCATCACAATCATTATTATCAGTATTATCAACATCATCACTATCATAATTATCACCATAATAATTATCATTATTCTCGTCATTATTATTATCATTAATATTCTCTTCATTATCATTATTATCATTATTATTATTATAATTTATTATTTCATCCTTTATTGAAACACCACTCAAGATTAAAACAAAACTCAAAAACAGAAATGTGTTCAAGCATAGAGTGCATTGTTCTCGTCCCCGGGGTGTGGTGCAAATGTTCCTCTGAAAGCAACGGCGTTGAACCGCTGTGTGCAAATTGATATCCTCTGGAAGAGGTAGACAATCTCCCTTGGATCGCCGGAAACAGTGGCACTACGGCGGCCTAACTCTAGCAAAAACTCTCGACCAGCGCGATTGATGGGGCCCAGCGTTTCAATAGCAATGGGCACAAACTCATGGGAGACAGGAAGAGTGGAGTATTTGTTGCATTTCCGGTCCGCCGCATGTTCCGCAGCTCCTCCAGATACCGTTGATGAAAGATGTATGTAGGACACTGCACAAGTGTGGATGGCTGTAAAGTCCCAGGCGATATATTTTCCTCTGGCCCATGGAACGAGGGTGGCCCCATCAGGTCTTTTGCCGTCAGTTCTGATCAGGCCTGGCGGCTCCTTCGAACTGGGGATATCCGCCTTCGTGAGCGCCCTCCACACCAAGTCGTTGATTGCGAAGTGCAATCATTATAATTATTATTATCATTATAATTATTATTATCATTATAATTATTATTAAAATCATTATCATCATCATTATTATTATTATCATTATCATCATCATTATTACTATAATTATTATTATTATCATTATCATCATCATTATTATTATCATTATTATCATCATCATTATTATCATTATCGTCATTATTATTATCATTATCATTATTATTATTATTATCATCATCATCATCATTGTTCAATAGAAAGCGCAACGAATAATTAGATGAAGTCTGTAACGAAAGAACGACGTACGATATGTGGGACGTCTCTCGTGTCAATCAAGACTTGGTAATAAGTATGCATGCGACCTTTGACCTCCTTCGTTCCAGTAAACAACGTTCCACTTGACCTGAAACACGAAAAACACGAAATTTTTTATTCATCTTCATGCTTAACAACCGAGACACGGCCAGGAGCAAACGTTTTGAGAATTTTATAGAGTTACACAAGTCCCCACGGTAGGGAATGCAGTCTAGTAGTAAGCAAAGTCCTATCCCGTTCCATGAGGAACACAGGGAGGGCCTCCTGGGAGGCGCTCATCTCCATTTCATGGTCCTGAGCCAGCAATGGACGAATCTCAAGGCCCTGGACACGAGGTCAGTGTATCGCAGGACTTGCTGTTTACTTCCCAGCTTACGCCGGTACCAAATTATACTGCTTGGTGACAGAGGCACATGTGCGTGAACAACTTGCCCAAGGTCGTTACCCGGAGTCGAACCCGCAACCTCCCACTCCGTAAGCGGACACGTTACCGGTCTGCCACCAGGTCGCACAGTCGAGAATGGAGACTATTCAAAACAGAGAGATCCACAATCAAGAAAACTCTATTCTGTTCGACGGCCAATTGATTGATTGATTGATTGACTGACTGATTGTTTGGCAAATTGATTGATTGATTGATTGGCTGGTTGATTGATTTATTGGCTGGTTGATTGATTGACTGATTGATTGGCTGGTTGATTGATTGATTGATTATTTATGCAAGTAAGCAGTGACAAACTTTTCATCCTGTGTCGCAAGGTCTCTGTCGTAGACTTTTCCGACCCACGGAAAGAGGACGACTCCACGATATCCAAAGACCCGGTGGAGAAAGAGCTGCAATGGAAACAATATAACAAACAATGGTTTCAGAAGTTACAGAAAAAGAATCTATATAACGTATGAAGAAATTAGATAACGATCTAGATTAGAAGCTCACATCTGAGTGGCAAACTTGAAGGGGCGGCCATAGAAATAATCTCCATAACGAATGAATCTGGTGTCGAGAGGCAAAACCCCCCAAAATTGGATCTGTTTCTGCAGAAAATGTATAAAGCGTAGAATTGGCAATGTTGCAATCTTCTGTAAACTCATCAAATGTGGGAAATAAACCGCAATTTCATATGACGAAATTAAACACCTCTCAAAAGAAAATGAGTAACATTATAAGATCAAATGTGCATAGATGGTAATTTAATTGATTCCTTGCTAAACTTACATCAACGCCAAAAAGACAAAAAGATGACAATTGTTAAGCAGCACATGGAGCTGGAGGTCAGATTTTAGCATGGGATGGTGCAGCAGGTGACGGAGTTTGTGTATTTCGGAAGATTGATAGCGGAAGACGGCCAGTGCACAAAAAGGTTATAAAGCGTAGAATTGGCATTGAAATGTTCCGACTCCAGCTCATCAAAAAACACAAGTTTGAGTTTAATTTTTTAAATACTTCCGTAACAGCCCGATGAAGCAGAAACAGCTCCTGTCGGACCCATTCACAATAACTAGGCTCACCACAGATAAGGCTCTACTCTGCATGGTTGCAATGCATGCAAATTGAACCAAGAGTACTTTTCCCTTCTGTGCAGAACAGATGGGTGATCTTGATTTTCGGGATGAGAACCCAGAACCCCTTAAATGCTGGCGATGGATTGGGAGTGCTACTGAGTAGTAACTTTGCAGAGGTGCTACATAAATTTCAAAATGAATAAATGAATGCTCAAATTCTTTAAACACATAACTCTGAATCATTGGTTGTGCACCTACTTGCCCTGTGTCGTATTTTCCTTGCAGTTTCGGCGTTTCCAGCACTCCAACTTCAGCCAACCTTAAAATTGCAACAACTTGCTGTAACGTAACAATAATAATAATAATAAACAGGATATCTGTTCCAAAGCATCTCAGTCACGATCCAACGTTTCAACCTTGTCTGGATTGCCCGGGGCCACGGTCCGGCCACCCTAAGAAAACTGAAATTGATTTGTGAAAAATTAATGAAAAATTAAAATTATAATAATAATAATAATGACAATAATTTTTATGGCGCCATAACACAGCACATGCTGTTACAAAGGCGCCTCTACAAACACAAACGCAATCAGTCAAAGGTACGCCTTAGAAAACAAATATGTCTACAGTCGAGTTTTGAAAGCCTCAACTGAGTTGGCAGAACGAACTGTGGTAGGCAGACTGTTCCAGCAGCGGGGACCAGCAGTTGAAAAAGCACGCTCCCAAAGTGCGTCCTCCGAATGATGACACCATCCCTAACCGACCCTGATGACGTCCAACCTGCTCCCAACCAACACTTAAGTCCCCGATACTATAGCTATGCTGTTCTGGGATCTAGCACACATCAATGTCTAAACTTTACTGTGAAAACAAAAATGTGATAAGGCTGACTGGAAGTGAAGCTGGAGCTTACAATACTCGGCTCTAATTTGGACAACTCTTACGAACAACCCCTTTGACTCAACGCAGCGCTCATGAATAAGTTGGTGCCCTGCGCTTGGTTTCGATTGGTGCTATAGAACGTCTGGAGATATCTTGGATATCTTGGCCCTACTTGTTGGAACCGCCTTCCTCACAAGCTACGTTCTGAGCTTCTAGGCCCTTCTCTTCCCGTTTCGTAAACGCCTGAAGACTATACTATTTGTTAGCGGGAGCACTAGTTTGGGTCGGGAGCGCCACTGAATCTGTGAGCGGCGCTATATAAATGTTCAATTACAATTACAATAACGATTATCATAGGTGGGGGTTACCGTGGGACACCTAGACTACTCGGGGTCAAGCGCTGCACGTAAACATATTGCGACGGATCTGATTTTGCAGATTTCCTTCCGCTTTTTTCAATGTGCAAAATAGAACGTACTTTGCGGACAGAGGCCGACATTGTTGGTTGTTTGCAGGAGAAGATGTTACGACTAAAAGTCGGATGCAACCAAATGTCCTCTTCGCCGCATTTGCTATCGTCGCCATCTTTCTTGTTGGCAGTAAATTATCAAAATATGCGCCATCTGGTGATTGATTGAAGTCTGCATTTACTTATGTAGCGCTCCACTTGGAAGGCCGTATTATTATAGTGGCGCTCATTTAATCTGTAGTATTGATTGCGTTTGTGAGATTGTCTTAAGACAGCCGTTGATGTCCTAGAACGTTTTTGAACAAATTTATAGGGTGTCATCATTCACCACTACTGCCGTTAATTGTGTTTCTTTTTTGACGTTGATTTGTAAACCAATAATTCCATGATTAGGAAGCTCACATACTTTTTCATATTTTACTTATTTGTTTCTAGTTAAGGATATTGTTCTATCAAGATTTCATATAACGACAGCACAACATTCTTTCATTTTACTTTGAATTTCTTCATAAAAGAATGATAAAACAAAGTGAATCGTGTTTTACTTTAATATAAAAATAAGGCTATCTAATCAAAAAGCTTACAAAAGCTTCGTGCGATGAATTTTTAAAAAATAATTATAGATACCGGATATGATCCTGTTTAAAATATAGCGCCGAATGAATAGAGGGCGTGGCATCCTCGCAGTTCTGACCAATAATAAGCCTCGCTTTGCGGCTTCGACCAATAGCAGCCAAGCATCTAATGAATATTCATGACCTATGGAGCCATTTGGCTAATGAATATTCATGAATCGTCGTAATGAGGTCAGGGTTGACGACCTTTGTATTGAAAGAAAAACAAATTAAATCTCGGTCACATGAGTTTTGAGATGAGTCAAATAAAATTATTTTCGTGAAAATCCACAAAAGTGACAGTGAAATATAAATGCACTGGAACGCGTTAAAATTCGGCTCGTCATCTATCGAAGAATTTCTTCAGAAAACGGTACAATCGTGCTTTTCAATTTGATTTTTAAAAATTATTCGCTATGTACACACCGCAAATTAATACAGTTACAAGATGTTTGAAATTATATAGCGCCTTGAGCATGGCTGGGTGCAATGAATTGCTTCCGCGTGTGATTAATGTTGATAAATGAGTGACAAATCTAGTATAGGAGGATGTTTATCTAATTTATCTCGATCGTAATTAAGACCGCGTAGGAGAGAGAACAATTACTTCATTACTTCAGCTGTGACTAACGAACTCTGAGCTGTCTACACTCTGATCGTGTTATGTCATTAAAATGTCATTTGGTTCCACCCTAAAATGATCATGAGTGTCGGACCTGTTTTTTTGTCGAGCTTACGAAATGGTCTGGCGAATTTCTTCATCCTCACCTCGAAATCTGACCCAAATCTTGCTATCTATCTGTCTCACCTTGAACGTGCGACTCGCGACGACAAGGCTATTGTACTTATTTCACAGGAAATACCAAATCCGACCTTAACTTTGGGAATTGGTGATTGTCACGTGAAACGTTTCTTTTGAAATGTTTATTTAGGATCTTCAAGGTAAATTTTTGGAGATGGCTGTGTGTGTTGAGGGGGGGGGGGTGTTATGGTGTAATTAAACTGTGGTGGAAATTCCCACTCTATCTCATGGGGTTTATTGGATGATTCAACTTAACCCTCATCCGAACAAGCTAAAATGCAAATGCAATTTGAACAATGGGGGTCTGGCCAGACCCCCTGTTTTGATGTGAGTTTATCATAAGAAATAGTAATTTCTATATGCCAATTTTGTAAGATTTATTTATTTATTTTATTTATTTATCCATTTCTATAGCGCCTCTTCAAGCCCCCTACTCAGAGGCGCAACCGACTACAGAGCGGACACTGCATCAGAGTTTCACGCAGAATCGCCCAAGCAATTGCGAGTGAAGGACTTGCTCAAGGTCCTTACGCGGCGACTTGAGGTGGATTCGAACCTCGAACCTTCCGGCTTCAAGGCAATGACGCCACCACTACACCACCGCGCCCCACAAAGATGATATTAGAGTAACTCAAAACAACCATGTACCAGTCTCTTTATGTAACATGAATCATTTTTATGATGAACTTGAAATTAAATGCTTAATTACACTAATTGTGATGGTTTGTCATACAGGTTCATCGTCACAATAGTTGTCTATTTATAACATTTGGAAATAAAAATAAAAGCACCATAATTTTACTAAAATTAGTACTGAATGCTCTTATTATCAGAGTCAGCATGACTGTTTTTTTAGAAAACATCTATAAAAAATAATGGAATAGGACTAAACCTAAAATGTTAAAATATATCATATATAGTCCGTTAGCTGTTGCTTTCGGGTTTGTATGTTGAATGATGATGTCTTTCATCTCGGCTGTTATAAAACTGTCAAAAACTATCTTGAATATTCTCAATGTGTCCGTATTATTTTATTCCACAATCCACATTCCACTGCATTGTGCAACAGAGCACGTCCTCTTGGCATTGCTTTTGGCTGCAAAAAATTATCCGGATCTTTACTTGTATTTAGATCTCTCGGCTTCATCAGTATAAACAATTTCGTCATCATTATCTTCACTATCAGATCCAGTCTCATCATCGTGTTTAGCGTCATCTTCAATTTCAACATTGTCTTCATCATAGGAAACACATGAATGTTGTTCTTCAGGCTTTGGTATCTCTTCATGTTCACATTCTTTATTGTTGCTCTCACTGTCTATAAACTGTCATCATTGTAGTCTCGGCCAGTATTATCTTCAGAACTCCCATATCACTAAATCGATTTCATCGTTTAGATGTGCTTATTGTAGCAGGTCGGCATTGGGACCGCTCGTATAGTATAGGAACAAAGTCACAATTTTAAGCAATCTGAGAAAATATCACTCCTAGAAAAGTTATGCAGCAAATATATGAAGGGGGGTCTGGCCAGACCACCTTGTTCGGATGAGGGTCAAAGTCCTTAGCATGATTTATCGGGAAAAGATATACATATAGAACTGGCTGTGTGATTAGGTTCTATTGCAACAATGTTTTACTCTAGCGAAGTTCTCTTGCTTGTGTTTTTTATTTACCTTTTTTTTAAAGGAACTGTGAAGAACTGACTTTAAAATATGGTTATTTTGCAACAAGGTTTTACTCTAACGAAGTTCTCTTTATTATTATTTTTTATTTGTTGCCCCTTCAAGATCTCTACTCAGAAGCGCTTCCAACTACAGCGTGAACACTGCATCGGACTTGCTCAAGGTCCCTACCGCCTTGAGGTGGATTCGAACCTGGAACCCTCCAAGGCTACTTTGCCTTCTTACCATTCTATCATTTTACTTTGCCTTCCTACTACAATTTGCTTATTTAAAATGTCGGTACTTGTCGGTTAATTCACCGCCACACACAGAAACACAGCGTTAGGGGTTCAGGTTAAGCGTCGTGAGGGTCGGTTAGGGCTCAGGGTATGCGCCGTGAGGGTCGGTTAGGGTTAGGGATAGGGTTGGTGCAGTCATACTTGCTGAAATCGAAGCTGGATTGATGAACAAATGATGTTCAATTAAATAGAAGTTATATTGATGAAAAATATTTTCTAGCGAAATAGAAGCGGGATTTATCAAACAAAATCTTGCCTAAACAGAAGCTGGATCGATGGAAACAATTCTCGTCAAACTAGAAGTTGGATAGTTGGATTGATTAAAAATAACAACGCTGTTTTCTGTGTGTGGCGGTGAATTAACCGACAAGTACCAAAATGTCTAGCCTACTTACCATACTTCACCATCTTGCCAAAATGTGCCTTCTAGCCATTCTATCATCTTGTTTTACCTTCTTAGCACACTATACATACTCATATTATTATACCCCTTGCTTTACTTCTATACCATACTTTTCTTATCATGTTTTGCATTTTTACCATACTTTGCACTCCTACAATGCCTGATCGCCTTCTCATACTTTACCTTCTTCCTTTCTTTATCATCTTGCTTTGCCGTTTTATCATCTTGATTTGCCGTTTTATCATCTTGCTTTGCCGTTTTATCATCTTGCTTTGCATTCTTGCCATACTTTGACTTCTTGCCATATGTTGTCTTCTTATCATTCTTTCCTTCTTCTTACCATACTTTGCACTTTTACCATACTCTACCTAACCACTGTGGTCGGCTCGAGCACAGTGCTCATCACAGCACATGTGCCACGTTGTCACATGTCGCTACACTGATGTTAAAACTCGCAGAAGAGATACAATCATCATTCTTATTCGACAGACCAAAGTCCTCTGCAGGTTATATGCAAAGCCCCTGCATGGAGGGCAGGGGTGGTCTACCGCAGTCGCAACTGCAGGGGTAGGGTGTTTAAACACCAGCAGGAGCCTAGAAGGCCGTCTTTACTAGTCATAAGTCACATCTATAAAAGCCGAGGCGTAGACGATGTGACCGGTGTATACAGAGCCACAGTTACCGCGTGACTATAGACGGCAGAAAATGATCCGAATGAAAAGATGATGTTGTACGGGGTCTTGTTCTCTGAGAAGAACCGCCTCGTTTAAACATCGTGTAGGCCTACAGTCGGGATTCTAGGGCTACGTAGATATCCGCTGGAAAACCCCTCTGGCTTGTCGCAGCACTCGTACGATTAAGGTTTGTGTTAATGTTTGCGTTTATGTTTGTTTGTTTGTCTGTGCAATGGAAAAGTTGATCGGAGTTTGGATGAGTTTAAGTTTGCGGCGAATGATGTTAGAAATTATTGGAAGTTGTTGATTAGAATTCGAAGTGAATTGCTGAAAAATCTATACAGACATTATTTATGAGATATTGTGGAAGCTTTATAGAGGTGTCTGTCGGCGTATTTATCAGTGTATTTTTAGGTTTTATTGAGCTATTTATTGAGGTATTTTAACGATGGATGGATGGATCCGATTTGACTGCAGGGTCTATGACAACAGAGGCCGTTACCCTGGACAGAAATTTGCTCGGCATATTACAGCACTTAAGAGCAGGGTACTAGACCAGTAGCCAGTATTTTCACGAGATATCTACCCAGGTATTTATACAGATTTAATAGTGGTTTATTAAGGTGTTTACAGAGGTATTTATTTAGAGTTGTTAATGTTATCAAGATGTAGCCTACAAGGTAGCCTACTTAGTCTATGAAGATTTTATATAGAAATTTATGGAGGTATTTACAGAGATATTTTTAAGGTATTTATTTAGATATTTACCAGGATATACACAGAGGTATGTACCGATGTATTTATCGAGGTGTTTATTGCTCGAGGTATTTCATTCGACTCAACCTCCTTCCGCAATTGAATCGACCAACAATTATCTGATATCAGTTGTGTCTCATTATACTCTGTAACTAATTAGATTGTAGTTGGATTATATATAGAGATCCGTAATTTTGCATGTAACAAGATATTTATATCTATGCATTTCTATTTTATTGAGGTGTTCATTTCATATAGGAATTTATTGAGGTATTTACGGAATTATTTTATTCATTCACTCCATAATTTATTTACCGTTTCTTCAAGGGGGCTACTCAAGCACTCCCAACTCTGGCATGGCAAAAAGGCAAAGTTTTGAGTTTAATTTTAAAGATGCTTAAGTAAGAGCCATGGAAGCAGATGTAGATCTTGTTGAAGTCCCTTCCAGACAACTGGTCCCACCACAGAAAAGGTATTTGCTGAGATATAATGAAGGGATTTATCGAGATATTTACCAAGATATTTACGTAGGTACGTACCGAGGTATTTCCGGAGACATTTATATCTCTATTTGTTTCTCCTAAAGTTTCCTTCTTCCTCAATTAAATCGAGTCCTGTAAATTGATGTCCTGTGTGTCTCATAATTAATTATATATAATTATATGGAACTTCTGGTTCTTCGCTCACAGACTGCTAACCGACAGCGTCGTTCATTCTCTGTCGCTTGTCATTACAACCTGGAATGGTCTTCCTGTTACACTGCGCTTAGTTCCCAGGAGTCACTCCTCTCTGCTCCTTAAGAATCTGGAAACTATTCCTGAGGACATTTTGGGGTGTGCAGTTGTACACAGAATGTGCGGTTCTAAATGGATTTGTGCAGTTGTAGTTCTAAGTACTTCTATGTTCTGTGCTTAAGGTGTAAATAAAGAGGTGTCTGGACGCCCCTTACCTTTCCAGGCTGTGCTGGCCGAAATAAATGGATGGAGTTTAGACTTGAAAATAAGTGCGTGGACGCCGTCCACGACTGTCCAGCCACACTTTAAGCCCTGCTTCCGTGGAGTTAAATAAAACTAGTGAAAAAAGGTCAAGTCATTTATCCTGTAGGACGTGAAAGAAAATAATGGGTTGTGCACTTATAAATATTCATTTTAAAGCGCTGAAAATGTCCAATTAACCATTGTCTGGCCGAGAGCGCTTCTGAGTAGCTTAACTGGAAGAAGCACTATATAAAACTTCCTAAATAAATGAAATAAATAGAACCTAATTTGATTTAATTTTTTTCCATTTTCTGCTCTCTTGTATAATATTTATTGGAATTTGTTCTTACTTGGGTGACCCTCCTCAGCGGGATGTCAATCCGTTTAGGGCCCCCCGTTTGTAGCCAATGCATGTATATTTTCTACCTTTGCTGTTATGTTGTTTTCTGGTTGCAATAAAGCGAATTGAATTGAAAATAAAATTGGATTTGGATTATACGTAAATCTGTCAATTTGCATTCTAGATCATCTCTTTGGATCGCACTGTCTCGCTCTCAACATCGTTCGATATCTGCGTCGCGACGAAGGATCATGGAGCTTTCCACGATCTCAAATCTCACTCTTCTTAGCACGACCAGTAACAGTAATATCCCGGATGCAGAGGTGAGCAATAACTAATTTCACAGCTGAACAATTAACGACAATTATCCTATTGCCATCTATGCACGTTTGGTCTTGTAATGTTAGTAATTTTCTTTTAAAAGGTGTTTAATTTCGTCAATTAACGATAATAATATTATTGTCCTATTGTCTCTCCGTCTATCTCACTCATCCGGGACTTTCCACTATCTAGGCCTACCATTGCACTTCTTCCTCGTGAACTTTGACATCTTGAACTCTGAAAACAAGTGTGAACATTAAAGACCAAGGACCAGGAACAGAGATGTTCTTGGCCCTTGGTCTTCAATGTTCTGTTGTTTTCACAGTACTCGAAATAATCTCTTCTGAGTACAGACAACTTGATGAATGTTGATTTTGATGTTTCCTACATCTATCTCTCTCTCTCTCTCTACCCTCAACTCCCATATGATTTTGTCATATGACTTCTGCCTATTGCATATTCATGAGTATAGATGTTTATTAATAACTTCAAGGTAATTTATGTTTTAGTCATTTGCAGGGCTTAAAGTGTGCCTGGACGGTCTTGGAGAGCGTCCATGCACTTGTTTTAAAATCTGAACGGCATACAGCCACTTGTTGGCCAACGCAGACTAGAAAGGTAACTTCTTTTGGAGAAGTAAGGGGCGTCCAGGCACTTATTTTTCCACACTTTAGGGCAGTTTAGGCACTGGTCATTTGTGTTTCAATGTATTGCTTTTATTTTATATGTTCTTGTGGGTTATTTCTTTTAATAACGTTGTTTATCTGTTTGTCTGTCTGTCTTTCTTTCAATCAGTCTATCTCTCTCTCTCTCTCTGTGTCTGTCTGTCTGTCTGTCAGTCTATCTATCTGTCTGTCTGTCTGTCAGTCTGTCTGTCAGTCTGTCTGTCAGTCTTTCTCACAGTCTTTCTATCTGTCTGTCTGTCAGTCTATCTCTCTTTTTGTCTGTTTATCTGTCTGTCTGTCAGTCTTTCTATCTGTCTGTCTGTTTATCTATCTGTCTGTTTGTGTGTGTGTGTGTCTGTTGTTGTCAGTGTCGGTCGGTGCATTCGTACAACTCGAGTTGGCAGTGTCAGTTCGTGAATTCAACTGACGACTGTTACGTTCAGGATGGTTACATCCAATACATCTTATTCATCTATTGTACGTTGGGATCAACGCTCATACCTCTCGCCATCACCTTATTGGTCAGTCGTAACCACGCCCCCTTCTTATTATCATCTCTATATAGGTCATGTCAATCAATTGTCTCTATATAGGTCATGTCAATCATCCATGGCCTCAACTGTTTGCACTCAGATAGTGCTAGTCCAAAGCCTGAATGAAGGAGGAGGGCGACATTGATCGTCTTTTGTTATGATACGGTGTCTTTAAATGGAAACAAACTATTTTTGTTTCTAGGTCGTAATGTCAGTGAGATTTGAACCAATTATAATAATAATAAAAATAAAAATAATGATAGTAATAATAAAAATAATAATAATATTAACAAATATAATAATACTAATAATAAATATTATGATAATAATAAAAATGATGACAAAAATAACAATATTAATAGTAATAATAATAATTATAATAATAGTAATAATAACATTAATAATGATGACAAAAATGATGATAATGATGATGATAATGACTGTATGCATGAGCAATTGTTAGAGCACACCCTCAAGATTTCTACCCAGAAGCACTCCCAACTACAGCATGGACACGGAATGAGTTTCACGCCGAAGCGCATGTGCAACATTGCGAGTGAGGGACTTGCTCAGGGTTCCTATGGGGCAGCTTGAGGTGGATTATTGTTAACCCTCAATACGGACACTATATCTAATCTGACCGACTTGACCTACATAGGAATAATTATCTATTGGGTGGAGTCAAATGTGTGGTGCAATGGTGGTGTAACAGTAGGGATATGTGTGTGGGGTGCGGTGGTATAGTGGTGGCGTCGTTGCCTTGAAGCCGGAAGGTTCGAGGTTCGAATCCACCTCAAGTCGCCGTGCAGGGATCTTGGGCAAGTCCTTCACTCGCAATTGCTCAGCGCTTCGGCGTGAAACTCCGATGCAGTGTCCGCTCTGCAGTCGGGAGCGCCTCTGAGTAGCGAGCTTGAAG
>OX457049.1:45724374-45767998 GCA_949752735.1 Lumbricus terrestris
TGATTTGTTGATTAACTGATTGATTGATTCATTGATTAATTTGTTGATTAATTGATTGATTGATTTATTTATTGATCGATTGATCGATCTATTGATTGATTTATTTATTGATTGTTTGATTGATTGAATGATTTGTTGATTAATTGATTGATTTGTTTATTGATTGATTGATTGATTTGTTTATTTATTGATTGATTGATTGATTTGTTTATTGATTGATTGATTTGTTTATTTATTGATTGATTTGTTTATTGATTGATTGATTGATTGATTTGTTTGTTTATTTATTTATTGATTGATTGATTTGTTGATTAATTAATTGATTGATTGATTTTTTTCCATTGATTAACTGACTTATTGGTTGACTCATTGATTGGTTTGTGGATTGATTAATAGGTGGATTGATTAAATATTTGATTGACTGATTGAGTAAAACAGTTCATCAGATAGATAGAGGCAGACAGACAAACAGACAGACAGACTATCGAGATATAGAAAGACCTAAGATATCTCCATTTGTGTGTGATAAACTATCATATACTTTCCATTGTCATCTTATAAACGTCATTGTCAAAATGTCGTTACTATAGGTGCCGGTGTCTTCCTAACAACGGTTGTCGTGGGAGCCGTTACCCTCGTCGGTCCATTCCACGCCATGGAAAGACCTTTCCTGCGTGACATCATCTTCTATTTAGCCACCGTCTTCTTCACGTTCTACGTCTGCTACGACAAAACGATCAGCTTCTTTGAGGCACTCGGTAAATAAATAGACGATTGTATAGAGCCAGGGCTGACAGGGAAATTCCGGGGGGGAAACCATTGGCATGAGTTGTCATGGACCCATAAAACTATCTTAAGGCTTTATGAGAAAAAAATATTTCAAAGAAAAAATTGAGGTGATAAATGTAAAGTTGGACCTTCAATTTTTTGTTGATATCATTTTATTGGCTTGTTAATTTGAACTTTAACACTGACTGCAGGTAATTTTCTCTGCAGAATTATATATAAAAAAGGCATAGACCATATATAAATATTTATATAAAAAGGCATAAAATCGTAAATAAATATATATAAATATATATATATATATATATCAAAAAGACAAACCATATATAAATATGTAGCGTAGCCCCTAAGGGTCGCCGGGTCCCTGAGCATTTGCCCCTCCCCCCTCTACCTTTCCTCTCGGCGGCCCTGGATAGAATATAACCAACCATTGACGATTTGAGAGACTTACATTTCTTCATGTCAATATTATGCTTCTCAATTGGGTTTCCTCTTTCTGCTTTCTGTCTCTTTGCGTTTCATCCACTGGCCATCTTGATGCTCCTCTTCCTTTTCTCCTTTCCATTCCTCCTAATCATTATTCTCCTCTTACTTTCATCTCCTCTTCCTCTTCCCAATACTCTTTCCATCCTCCTCCTGCTCTGCCTTCCTTGTCTTTCAGCTGCTTCCCCCTTCCTTTCCACTACTTTCCACTTGCTCTAAGTTTCCACTTCTTCCTCCTTCTCTTCCTCCTCCTCCTTTTTTTCCTCCTCTTCCTCCTCCTTTTTCTTTCCTCCTTCTCTTCCTCCTACTCTCCACTTCTTCCATTCTCCTTTCCACCTTCCCTCATCCCCTTCCTCCTCCTCCTCCTCCTCTTCTTTTTCCTCCTTCTACTTCCTCTTCTTCCTTCTTTCTACAGCTCCTTCCTTATTTCTTTTAAATATGCATCTATTGTTCATATGAATGCATTGTACCTAAGTACAATAGTAATAGTCTCTCTCTCTCTTTTGTCTTTCAGCGTACATACTGACGTACATCGTCTACGTCATCGTTGTCATCAGCGGAAGAGTTATCTACCAGAGGTACTTCCGACCTCCTCCACCTGTCATCGTCAGAGGTACTTTGCCACCTTCCTTCTTTCCTTCGTTCATTCATTCGTTCGTTATTCATTCGGTTGACCTTCAGAAATAATAATTCTGAATTCGATTAAATTGCTACATGTTTATTGTTCCATGAGTTTTTTTAAGGTTGCATTGTTCTGGCCAAAATGGACTTCGGTTTGTTTAGTACGTCTAGATATTGATTAACTCATTGATTTGTTTGATTGATTATATTTATTTATTTATTTATTTGATTGATTAAATTTATTTATTTATTTAATTGATTGATTTATTGATTTATGTGATTGATTAAATTGATTGATTGATTAAATTGATTGATTGATTAAATTGATTGATTTATTGATTTATGTGATTGATTGATTTGATTGATTGATTAAATTGATTGATTGATTAATTTATTTGATTGATTAAATTGATTGATTGATTAATTTATTTGATTGATTAAATTTATTGATTGATTAAATTGATTGATTTATTGATTTATGTGATTGATTAAATTGATTGATTGATTAAATTGATTGATTGATTAAATTGATTGATTTATTGATTTATGTGATTGATTTATTTGATTGATTAAATTGATTAAATTGATTGATTGATTAATTTATTTGATTGATTAAATTGATTGATTGATTAATTTATTTGATTGATTAAATTTATTGATTGATTAAATTGATTGATTTATTGATTTATGTGATTGATTAAATTGATTGATTGATTAAATTGATTGATTGATTAAATTGATTGATTGATTAAATTGATTAAATTTATTTGATTGATTAAATTTATTGATTGATTAAATTGATTGATTAAATTGATTTATTTGATTGATTAAATTGATTGATTGATTAAATTGATTGATTGATTAAATTGATTGATTGATTAAATTGATTGATTGATTAAATTGATTAAATTTATTTGATTGATTAAATTTATTGATTGATTTATTTGATTGATTAAATTGATTGATTGATTAAATTGATTAAATTTATTGCTTTATTGATTTATTTGATTGATTAAATTGATTAAATTTATTGCTTTATTGATTTATTTGATTGATTAAATTGATTGATTGATTAATTTATTTGATTGATTAAATTTATTGATTGATTAAATTGATTGATTTATTGATTTATGTGATTGATTAAATTGATTTATTTGATTGATTAAATTGATTGATTGATTAAATTGATTGATTGATTAAATTGATTAAATTTATTTGATTGATTAAATTTATTGATTGATTTATTTGATTGATTAAATTGATTGATTGATTAAATTGATTAAATTTATTGATTGATTAATTTATTTGATTGATTAAATTGATTAAATTTATTGCTTTATTGATTTATTTGATTGATTAAATTGATTTATTGATATTGATTGACTGATTGATTGATTGATTGATTGATTCTAGAAATTCGAGAATATGATTCGACTTACGACAGTGAGAATTCAATCAGTCGAAACGATTCGGTGGAAGATTTGGTCGTGCCACCACAGAAGAGAATTCTTTATGGTCAGCCAAGCGTGTCTTTCTCACTCAACCGTGGTGATGCTGCTTATCCGTTTGGTGCTGTAGCTGGTGATGCGGAACAAGCATGCTCTGTCTCTGAATCTCATTCTGCTCCTCTTCTGCATGATGGTAACTAACCCTCTGTGACGGTCATGGTTCATTGATTTCTTCTATGGAACCATTCCTACACACATACATGTTTATGTGTATAAAGAAGTTGTTATACACACGTTATATGCATGTTACATTGAGCATACAGTATTACCTTTATTCTTCAATTTGTTTTTATTTTGTTTATATCTATGTCATATTGTATGGAACGAAAACTCAGTATTTATTTAATCAGGATTTGTTTTTATTTATTGATATTTATTTCTATTTATTGAAATTTATTTATGTTTAGCTGTTTTTATTTGTTTACGTTTTATTTTATTTACATCGGCATTTCTTTTGGGATGTTTTATTTCGGAATTTATTTTGGGGGATTTATTTGGTTTTTTCCTTTCTTTGTTTCATCTTCAGATATTACATTGTTATATGTTATTGTTAAATGTTGACATTATTCCACTCGACAATGGTTTCATGGTTTCGGCTTTTCAAATCTTCGATTATGTGATGAGTCAAAATTTGGTTGAATTTTAAGTTCTAACAATTTCAAGCTTGCTTTCAATTTATATTTTAGCAAAAAGCTTCTGCTTCTGGTTTTCAATTTTATTTCATTTTTATGTTGCATTAGCTTTCTGTTGCTTCAAAGTCTGTTTGTTTGTTTGTCTGTTTGTGTCTGTATCTGTCAGTGTCCTTGTGTTTGTGTATTTATCTGTCTATAGATCTGTCTGTGTCTCTTTGTCTGCCCGTCTGTGTATGTATGTCTGTCTCAGTCTCTCTCTCTTTCTGGTGCCTGTTGTGACTTCTTAAACGAATTCTTTAATGTTGCCGCTTTGCGAATTCTTTGCCTGTTAATTAATGGATTTCCTGACAATTTATTCAACATTGTGATTTTAAGAATTTAATAATGAACAACTTGACGAGTTTTTCTTTCTTTTATTCACGGCTAATTAATTTCTTCATTTTCTATTGTCATTAATTGTCTCAATTAATTAATTGTAATTGTTTCACAGCTATAATACTTTTGATAATTATTAATATTAAGGCAAGTGTGTCAGAATTCATCTGGCCCACTGATCCTTTTTGCTCATTGAGTCTTTCCTAAAAATGCAGATTTCAAACCTATCTATCAATTTCTCTGTGTGAAAGTCAAATTGCTGTCTTAACCTGTCACTAACACTAAAACCTCGCTCTGCTATGGAGGTTTTAAAAACAAAGATAAAACTGAATGATAAAGAATGCATCTTTTCAGATCTAGTGATAACACCAGTAGTATTTTTCGTTAATTGATTCTAATGATTATTGATTGCTAATGAGTATGTATAGTTGTATACGCATGTAACTTGTATCACTCGAGTCTTGCTGTGTGCATGTGTGTTAGGCGATGTAACCGTTTAAAATTGAAATCTATGCATACACAATAAAAAAAATATAATTTCAACAATTAAACACATCATTTAGCAAAATAGGTTGAAGTTGTTGTCTACAACAATTGATCACTGCATCTACTCATCATGGGCTCATCATTGTCTGGAACAATAGACAAGTTAAATAAATTTGATTAAAAATTAAATTTAAAAGTAGAACTTTTTTGTCATGCTTGGTATCACATCACCAGAAAAATAGACAGATTTAAAAAATTTAATAAACAAATCTGATTAAAAATTGAATTTGAAAGTAACACTTCTTTGTCATGCTTGGTATCACATCACCAGAAAATAGACATATTTTTAAAAATTAATAAACAAATCTGAAAAAAAATTAAATTAAAAGTAAACATTTTTTGTCATGCTTGGTGTCACATCATCAGGTGCGGCTTCGAATGAGCGAACTCCATTGTTGCAGCATCAGCCACACTCCATCGATCAAGTCGTCTCATCAAGAGATGATCCTTCGACGATGACAGCAGGTACGGAGGATGATGATGATGAGGATGAAACGATGCGGTCGATGTGTGGAGACTTCTGGTCAGCCGTCTCTCCAATTGATGTGGATGAATGGAAAGAACGAGATGATAGGTTTCTACATCCACGGAGGATCTACGCTGTTTTCAAGGTTGGACACACAATACTATATCTCTCTTTCTATATTTATGTCTGTGTACGTAAAGTTGCCTTAAGACTTTTCTTTTTCCAGGAGTTCTTCACACTGGGGAGCACTTCTGATTAGGTTGTACTGTGAGAGGCGCTTTATAAATCCCACAATAGAATAGAATAGAATAAAGGGTTGGCGAGAGAAAAGTAACGCCCTAAAGTTTTTTGTCGAATGTTTTGTAAGAATGCTAAATCAAGTTTTTAAGTCTTAAAGATAATTTATATCTACATACGGCAGTCAAATTTCACCCAAAAATTTCAAACCGAACAAAGGTTGTATTACTTTTAGCGAGTCCAGCCACTGTTTTTTGCGATGACAAGAACATAATGCAGCAAAAAGTAACAAAAAGCGACGTTATTAAGTCGCATCTCAAGTAATTGACTGTGCACGTTCATAGGTAAGTAGGCCCTACTGCGAATCTATCTGATTTATTAAGGTTTGATTTCATAGCACCACCTTTGGATGCCTAATGCATTGGGCACCGTCTAAATAGGAGTTACTAATTATTTAATATTAATGATAATAATAATTATTAAGTGATTATTGTTGATTGATGTTAGTACAGTAGGAGTTAGTAATTAATTAATTAATTGAGAATAGTAATAATTAATAGTGATTACTGTTCTGTTTATTGATGTTAGTGCAGTAGAAGCTACTAATTAATTAATTAATAATTAATTTATAATTAATTAATATTAATGATATTAATAATTAATAAGTGATTATTGGTCTGTTTGTTGATGTTGGCTCAATAAAAGTTACTGATTAATAATTAATAAATAATAATAATGATTAATAGTGAATATTGTTCTGTTTAATTGATATTAGGCTCCTGCTCTCTTCATCCTCAAGCTGACTGTTCCTCTCGTCGACTACAATCATCCAAAGCACAACTGGAACAAACCTTTGAATCTCATCCACTGTATCATCACTCCAGTCTTCTGTGCCTTTGCCGCCAGCTCCAACTGTAAGTCTGTTTTAATTGCTTTTAATTGGGAGATGCTCCGTGGTGTAGTGGTTAGCTTGCTGGACCATCAAGCGTCAGGTTGTGGGTTCGAATCCCACCCATGGCAGCATAGGCGCAACCACCCTATGGGACCCAAGGGACGTGTCCCCCCAACTTTTGAGTGGTCCCCTAACTTTATTATTATGGTCCCCCAACTTTTAGGACGTGATTCATTATGGTCCCCCCAACTTTTAGGACGTGATTCATTATGGCCCCCCAACTTTTAGGACGTGATTCATTATGGGACCCCCAACTTTTAGGACGTGATTCATTATGGCCCCCCCAACTTTTAGGACGTGATTCATTATGGGACCCCCAACTTTTAGGACGTGATTCATTATGGTCCCCCAACTTTTAGGACGTGATTGCACCTATGCATGGCAGAAATTTTTGTCCAATGATATCTGCATAGAAGCGAGCAGGTGATGGGCACATTGCATGGCTGCCAACAATTTGATTCAACTCTGTAATGAGTCTAATGACTTGTGATCGTCCCGACGATGATTAAAATTCATTCTGCATTGTCCTATTGAGAATGGTTCGTGAGATACATCCAGTGCATCCTGTCTGACAGAGGAGGGGCTCAAAGGACCAGGAGCTCTCCACTTGCCGACGATGACAAAGCTCAACGGGAGGATAATCAGAGACAGAGATCAGACTAGTGCGACGGAGCACAACAATTGAGACACCGCCAGACAAGTGCCGCAATAGGGGATTATTTTTTTAATATAACCAATGGGGGGGTCCGTAGCTCAGTTGTGAGAGCGTTGGTCGATAAACTGAGTAGTCATTATCGCGACCCGGGTCCAAGCCTCGCTCAGGGCAAAAATTTATTTGAATTTTCTGTTAGCTGCCAGTGGCGATTTCTGTTGTGTTGTTTGACTCGGGATCTGTTGAAAATAAAATCGCCCCTCCCACTTCTGACTTGGCCGAATCAGGAGCGTTCCAGCACTTAGGCCATTAGTGTTAAGTTACCGAACCTGTTGTAGCCGACCTGCCTGTTGTGCGAAGCTGGACGTATTTCGTATGACTTGTATCTGTAATCGTTCTGCGGTGTGTCAGATTGAATTTGAATAAACGAATATTATAAACCGAGCAGTTGAGGGCATCACCCGGTCAAGACGCCCTATTAAGCTAAATGGGTGACAAGCAAGCACTGAGCACCAATGACGAACTTTGCTGGCAACTAAGGCTCGGATATATATATATATATATATATTGCACATGTATAATAATTACTACATAATATTTTACTCGCTTGTGTTATTACTAATATTATTATTTTATCATTATGAACACCTTTAAGACATAATATTTTACTCGCTTGTGTTATTACTAATATTATTATTTTATCATTATGAACACCTTTAAGACATAATATTTTACTCGCTTGTGTTATTCCTAATATTATTTTATCATTATGAACACCTTTAAGACATAATATTTTACTCGCTTGTGTTATTACTAATATTATTTTATCATTATGAACACCTTTAAGACATAATATTTTACTCGCTTGTGTTATTCCTAATATTATTTTATCATTATGAACACCTTTAAGACATAATATTTTACTCGCTTGTGTTATTACTAATATTATTTTATCATTATGAACACCTTTAAGACATAATATTTTACTCGCTTGTGTTATTACTAATATTATTATTTTATCATTATGAACACCTTTAAGACATAATATTTTACTCGCTTGTGTTATTACTAATATTATTTTATCATTATGAACACCTTTAAGACATAATATTTTACTCGCTTGTGTTATTACTAATATTATTATTTTATCATTATGAACACCTTTAAGACATAATATTTTACTCGCTTGTGTTGTTACTAATATTATTATTTTATCATTATGAACACCTTTAAGACATAATATTTTACTCGCTTGTGTTATTACTAATATTATTATTTTATCATTATGAACACCTTTAAGACATAATATTTTACTCGCTTGTGTTATTACTAATATTATTATTTTATCATTATGAACACCTTTAAGACATAATATTTTACTCGCTTGTGTTATTCCTAATATTATTTTATCATTATGAACACCTTTAAGACATAATATTTTACTCGCTTGTGTTATTACTAATATTATTTTATCATTATGAACACCTTTAAGACATAATATTTTACTCGCTTGTGTTATTACTAATATTATTATTTTATCATTATGAACACCTTTAAGACATTTTCATCTTAAGTTATATAGCATTGCTCTCGCTTCAAAACATTACCTAATTTTTATCTCGATATATTGACTTTATATTATCATTTGCCACCGTTTAAAAGGTGTTGTGCAAAAGGCAAAAGTAACGGCGATAACGAACATAATATTTATTAGTCATTCATTCATTCATTCGGACATTTAAATAGCGCTCCTTCAAGAAAAAAGCTACTCAGAGGCGCTCCCGACACCAGCGCGCCCAAAAATAACAGCTGATACAGCGTCTTTAATTTTCGAATTGTTAATCGAAGAATTGTTAATTAAGGAATTGTTAATGGAAGAATTGTCCATTCATCGCTTTGTTCTTTCCTTTCAGTTGCTCTGCACGAGTTGACTCCAGGTTTTCCAGTTTGTCTTCTCTTCCTCTTCGCTGGAATCATCGGCGCAATCGTCGTCTACTTCACGTCGAAACGACAAACTCCACCGAAGTATAACGAGGTGAAGAAAGAAGGTCACCTTCATTTCATCATTCCATCATTCATTCGCTCCTTCATTCAGTCATTCTTCCAATCATCCTTCCATTCATCCACACACTTTTGCTGAGTATAGGCATTGTTATTATGTTATACATTATTTTTCTATTTATGTATTGTTATTCTATCAGCCGTTGTTATTTATTTTAATCCATTGTTATTTTGTTATTCTGCTAACCATTTGCATTGTCATTTTTTATCTGTTGTTACTCTGCAGCCATTTTCATTCATTTTTATCCAATGTTCTTCGTTTATTCATTGTTGTTGTATTGTCCATTGTTATTCATTTTTATCCAATGATATCCAATCCATTGTTATTTATTTTAATCCATTGTTATTCATTTTTATCCATTGTTATTGTAATGTCCATTGTTATTCATTTTCATCCATTGTTATTCTGTTATGCAGGCATTTGCGTTCATCGGGTTCTTTTCTGCCGTTCTGTGGATTAAGAACATCGCCAACGAAATCGTTAACATCCTACAGGTTGGCCTCTAAAATACAGACATCAGACAGAAATACTAATGATGATGATGATGATCGTGATGATGACTATGACAATGACGATAATAAATAATAATAGGTAATAATAATAATGATGATAATAATAATAATAATAATTAATAATAATAATAATAATAAATTTGTTTTCTACTCTTAATAAATTTGTTTTCTACTCTTCGGAGTAGATGGTAGAATGGGAACTTGTCTGTTTTGCAATAAAGGAAGTTGTTCATAATAATAATAATAATAATGATAATAATATTAATTATACTAATGTTGTTTTTTTGAAGATATTAAAAGGAATTATAATTTTAAAAAAAATAATAATAATGATAATAATAATAATAATAATAATAATAATAATAATAAAATTACTTCTAATATTAAAATGATCTGTTTAATAATAATAATTAAATTTGACTGATACTCTGGGACTGAAGAAAACGTTAATTATGTAATAATGATTAGATTTGATTTCAGTTGATTAATCATTTGATTGTGATGTTTTTAAGATGGATTTATATGTTGTTTTTTTAGGCGGCTGGTGTTGTGTTCAGTATTAGTAACACTGTTCTTGGTCTGACGTTCCTTGCTTGGGGTAACAGCATTGGAGGTATTAGATAGGATACTACATGTCTCTCTCTCTCTGTCTATCTATCTGTCTGTCTTTGTTTGTGTCTGTGTGTGGTTGCCTCTGTCTCTCTTTCTCTCTCGGTGTATATGCATTTACCCTTCTTACTCTTCTCTCTCTCTCTCTCTCTCTCTCTCTCTCTCTCTCTCTCTCTCTCTCTCTCTTTCTCTCTCTCTCTCTCTCTCTCTCTCTCTTTCTCTCTCTCTCTCTCTCTCTCTCTCTCTCTCTCTCTCTCTCTCTCTCTCTTTCTCTCTTTCTCTCTCTCTCTCTCTCTCTTTCTCTCTCTCTCTCTCTCTCTCTCTCTCTCTTTCTCTCTCTCTCTCTCTCTCTCTCTCTCTCTCTCTCTCTCTCTCTCTCTCTCTCACTATATATATATATATATATATATATATTCACACATATATATAAATGTTCGTATATAAATAATTTTTATTATCTAATCTTATAAAGTTCCATATACAAGTCATTAACCCTGAACGAATCCTGATCCAACTATAAATCTGCTCCCGACGTTTATATAGCATCCGATGAAAACGTTTAAAAGGTGTCTAAGAATTTGTTGAAGTTCGTATACTCTTCTCTCGATTTCACAATTTAACACAAAAGCAGAAATTTGAAAAGACGTCGAAATTAAATGCAGACAAAACTCAACGCAATTAATAATCATATTAAACATAGATGTCTTTGGGAAAATAAACGCGACCAGTAGAGATGTAAAGTATAATGTAAAGATATGAATTTTTTACCAATTCAAACCTTTCTTTAAGAACGGAAAAATGGGGGAAAAATTCATGTATTTTTGGAGAAATTGTCAGTTTAGCCTTTTCTAGCCTCTTTTTCCACCAGATCTGACCTTTTTTAAATTCAGAGTGGCATCCCTGATAAAGATATGAAAGCAACAATTAGAAACCTTTCTTTAGCACCATGTTCGCCTTACATTAATTTTGTGAACAACTCTTAACATAGTATGTGCAGTCTTGCATTCGCGTTTCACAACGAAAGTAAATTTTAAAAACTAATCTCTAATTTAAACACCTCTTTATAGTCGTAGAATAATGCTATAAATTAAAATATGGAACAAATGACGACAGTCATTACATGATTTAACATACATTATCAGCAGTAGACCAGTGATTTAATTTATTCAAGTATTTACATAGCACCTCTTCAAGGAATCTACTCAGAGGTGATCCCGACTTCAAATGAACAGCTTTCTATTGCTTAAAGACTGTGCCAGAGAGGGACGTAGGGAAGAGGGCGCAGCTCAAGAGGAGGGAGGCTGTTCCATTTTGCCAAGCCAACCACATATTATGAGGGCAGTTGACCAGTTCTTCCCGAGATAAAAATGGAAACAAGGCAGTCAGCACTCAATGTGAAAGTGCTGGAGCATTGTTGTGCTTGACTTTGAATTGGTGCTATAAAAATTTTGAGATTACGATTAATACGCATCATGAAGATCTTGCAGAAAGCTGGTTGCACAGCAATTCACAAAAGTATTTTGGTGCTGAGTATATCTCTCTGTTTGCGCTAACTGCCATGGATGGAAATAGTTGAAGAGATGTTTGTTACTACACATTTGTGATTGTTCTTTTGTTCTTTTGTCTTTCCAGATCTCATCTCTGACGTGGCTGTTGCCAAGCGGGGTTTCCCACGAGCCGGTCTCTCCGCATGTTTCGGTGGCCCACTATTCAGTATCCATTGATGATTATTATAATGGAGCAGACGATAGAATATCTTTGTTAGCTTCGTTTTTATCATCTTCATTATCGCTATCGTTGGCAAAATTATCATCATGATTGTTGTCATTCTCAGCATTTTTATCTTTGTTACCGTTGTCATCTTTTTTATCGGCATTTTTATCGTCGTTATTGTTGTCATTATCGGCATTTTTATCGTACTTACCATGGTAATAATCATGTGTTTATCTGCGTTTTTACCATCTGCTGTTGATTATCGTCGCTGTTACCTTAACTCTCGTTGCAAGATACGCTGCTTGGAGTTGGAATTCCGTTCACAATGTCAGCTTATAAACAGGGAGGATTGTCTGGCACGATAGACGTAAGTAGCGGTTCATGTTCAATATAGTACGGGGTTGTGTTGGAGAATGGAATGGGGGAAATGCGAAATTGGGTGGGTGTGTGGGATATGGGTGAATGGATAACTGGGCCGGTGGATTGGGTGAATGGTAAATAGGGGTGGGATTGTTGAATGGATTATTGGGTGGGATAATGGGCGGATGTATAATTGGGTGGGATATTGGGTGAATGTATAATTGGGTGGGTAGGATTGTCCATATGGATCGAACTTCCATAGTGTAATGCTGCAGAAATGTTTTGCTATGGTCAGTCCATCTTTCCGGAATAACCTACCTAGTAGTCTCTGTTTGTCTTTTTTTTTCACAGGCGTTTTTAAAAATCATTCTCCTTGATTGTGGGTTGGTGCTGTCAGGTCAGGAGCGCATCTGAGGAATTTCCCTTTAAGTGGCGCTATACAAATTAATGATTACACTGCGCTTAATTTCCAGGGGTCACTCCACTCTGCTCCATAAGAACCTAAAAACTGTTTTATTTAGCCGTGGATGGGCCGGGAGCGCTTCTGAGTAGCCTACCTTGAAGAGGCGCTATTTAAATTTCAGAAATAAATAAATAAGTAAATTACTTTTTGTGGGTTATTTCTGGTACAAATTAGACACCTTTTAAAATGATCTTCCTTTGAATATAAGAATTGGAAACTGTATAAATTTCTGAAATAAATAAGTATATTACTTTTTGTGTGCTAGTTCTGGTACAAATTAGACACCTTTTAAAAGGATCTTCCTTTGAATATAAGAAATGGAAACTATATAAATTTCTGAAATAAATAAATGATGATGTGTTTCTTCTCTTCCAGATCACCTATTCCGGGATCCAGATCTTTCTCTTCATCGGTCTCACCGCCAGTCTCCTCTCTTCCTTCATCATCATTCCAATTCTCCGCTTCCGTCTCCGACGACCTTACGGTGTTTATCTCATCGCCCTCTACACCATCTTCCTCACACTGGCGCTCCTCATCGAAAGTCACGTCATTCAGTGGACAATCTGATCAACTGAGTCTCAAAACTTACATCTCGAATTCCGCTGACGATCTTTACGAAGACTTTGTGATCGGTTTTTATTTGCCAGTCACTGATGATCGAGTCTTGTCTGTGATCTGATCGAAGGTTTCAACGGTGCTTTTAATATGTTCGAAGCAAGGCCGTAGCTAGGGGGTGTTTTGGGTGTTTGAACACCCCCCGAAATGGAAAATGTAAAAAATAAAAGAATGCATTTACTAGCACATGATGTAAAAACCATGGAATAAAACCATGAAAACAACCCCGAAATGAAAAATGTTAAACAAAATGGAATGAATTGGTGACATTTTCTGAAGATTTCGGCCTGATGACTAAAAAAGTAATCAGGCTTTTCAGCCTGATTTTTTCGAATGGGAAACTGAAGAAACACCCCCCCCCCCCCCCAAAATCAAATCCTGGCTGTGGCCTTGGTTTGAAGTTTTCTTCTCTTTTCGGTTTTGTCAACATCTTGATGTGAAGGATTTCCTGTGGGTTTCCGAAAGTGCTGTAGTTGCTATCATGACTGGTATACAGTAGCTATCATGACTGAGGTATAGTAGCTCTTATAACTGCTTTGTTTTATCTGCTGGCAGCTGTTAAAGTGCTAGTGTAGAACATCATCTTGAAATGGTCAAGGTTTTGCAGGATTCAAGGAAAGAAATGTTTTACCGAGACTACGTTGCAGTCTTTCTATTCATTTTCGACCAATTCTGGTTTTTAGGGTTTTTAGACACAATGTCTTAAGTTTGAATTTGCACAATTAGAACGTGAGTTTTTTTAACTTAAATTGTGTACAATAGGGTGTGACATATGCCAGAGCCTAGCGATTGTGGGTTTTAACTTGCTGTGCAGCCTTCACCGTAGTGCCCTTAAATGTTTTGAGGACTTATTTGGTGTCTTCCATTTTTATCTGCAAATATTTTGTGTGTTGAGAGTGCAACTAAAAACAACAGAGACTTATTTTACAGTTTTTACATCGATCTGAGACTATGATTAATTTTTTTAACACCGTATACAATTGGTTAGACATCGGTCACCTTGTAGATGTGATAGAATTGATTGAT
Organism: Lumbricus terrestris; assembly: GCA_949752735.1. Taxonomy (NCBI): domain Eukaryota; kingdom Metazoa; phylum Annelida; class Clitellata; order Crassiclitellata; family Lumbricidae; genus Lumbricus; species Lumbricus terrestris. The sequence continues at coordinate 45,738,993 of OX457049.1, forward strand.
AAAAAATTGATTGATTGATTGATTGAGGAATACAGGTTCTGAGAAGGTTACCATTCTGAATAGCAGACCAATTAGCTTCTCGGTATTCAACATGGCAATGAAATGCTGTGGTTGCAGCCAGGCCTACTGTCTGGACTGCAGTGGTTTCGCATTGTCACTAGTCTCTTTCTTTGTGTACAGCGACTGAACTTTTGCTTACATTTGAAATTTTTCATGATTGCAGTAAACCTTTTTTGTACACTATTTGTGTTCGACCAAACTAAACTTAGTCATTATTCGTATTCCACCGGATAGTGTTAATCAACTTTTTTGGTACAGCCATACAGCATGTGTACGGACCTTAAGAGCAAGTCCTTCATTCACAGTTAATAGATTTGATCAATTAATGTGTAATAAAATAAAATAATTTGATTATTTCCAGAGTAAATGGGAGATTAAGGGTTTTTCTTGTGATCTGTTTTACACAATTTTGTCGATCTGCAATGTCATCTCAATTTTAAAATCAAGCAAATAAAGAGAATAATCGGTTTAAGTTGAGTCAAGTGACTGATGTGAAAGAAATCGTTTCACAATTATGGCTGACTATGGATTGTTCTTAAAAGGTTCTTTTTTTTTCAAAGACAGCTCTAAGAATTAGTTTGACGATTCTTGGCAGTTCATTTTTAAAATTAAATTCTTTGTATATATATATATTATACGTATTTTTTAATGAGTTGTGTTTGTTTGAAGTGTATTGAGAAAAATTGCGTGACTGCAAATGGTTTTTAAGAAAAAGACTGGAAAAGTTTACAATTAACTGATTAGTTTTTTATTGTCTACATATATTATATATATTATATATATATATATATATATAATATATATATAATGCAAATGAGCTTCTATATTTAGCATGTGGGCTTTTCCATGTGCAAGTTGAACAGTTGCTTTATTTTGTCCAGACTGTAACTTTGCTGTTAGCTCCAGTAACTGCTAGCAGCTGTCATAACTGCTAGTAGCTGTCATAACTGCTAGTAGCTGTCATAACTGCTAGTAGTTATAGCTTCTGGTTGATGTAAACTGCTACCAGCAATCATGACGATAGCAGCTATCTAGTTGTCATGGTGGCAATTATAACTGCTAGTTTTATCTGTTAATAATCTCTCATTGGTACTATGTCATTAGTCTCATTACTGCTATGTAGAAGTTTTTATTGCTGCCAGAGGCGGATCCAGGGAGGGGCAAATCCGGCCATGCCCACCCCCCATTGAGAAACGACCATAGAACGTGGCCCACCATTTGGGTTCAACAAGCTTTCAGCAGTACGTTTCAGTGGCATATTCATGGTCAATATTTTACAGGATTCAAGGAATAAGGAATTTAACACAGACCACGTTTCAATCTTTTTCTAGATCATTTTTCGACCATTTTTTGGTTTTACGATTTCATCATAAATTACCTCTGTAACAAAATTGACGGATATTTCTTTTGTGAATATAGTTGCGAGTCTACTTCTATTATTTTAATTTATATAGCGCAGTAAGTACGTGCTGCCGCCTGTTGATCATTTTCTGTAAGTGCTCGTAAACATTTGAAATGGGTTCCATGCTTCAACTTGTCGTTCTTTCCACTTTTCTGAATTTCAAGTTGGGATGTATCAAATATTCGTTTCATATTCGCTTCGGACCGAATATTGGGCCGAATAACTATTCGGTATTCGGCCGAATTGTAGTGGTCAGACCGAATACGAATATGGTCACGTGAGATCTGTCTCTGCATAATTACGCGGCTGCTGTAGCGAATTGACTGACAATAATTCGCTTGATTTTAGAAGGCGATGTTTTTACTGATTTTTTTTAGTTTTTAAGCAATTATGTAGATTTCTGATTCTGTAAATTTAATTGTCTAAGTATAATTGTTGATTGTGATTTTTAAAATAGATCGTTACAATAATTTATTCTGTGTCGAGTTCGATAAAATTATGTGGACAGACGGACGGACGGGCGGAGGGATGGGTGGATGAATTAATGGATATTTGACGGATAGTATTTCCAGAGGTACAAAAACTTTAGCTGACGGAAAATAAATTTTGAATGCAATCAATTTTGAATGGTTAATAAGAGAATCAAATTTTTATGTAAATCAATCAAAAATAATCTGATCGACGATTTATTTCTATCCCTCCACAGACTCGCTTCTTGTCTGTCTTTCTCTCTGTTCGTCCGTGTGTGCGGATGTGTGTGAGGAACACAGAAACAAAGCCGGAGAGAGAGAGAGAGAGAGACAGGGAGAGAGAGACAGGGAGAGAGAGACAGGGAGAGAGAGAGACAGAGAGAGAGAGACAGAGAGAGGGAGAGAGAGAGAGAGAGAGAGAGAGAGAGAGAGAGAGAGAGAGAGAGAGAGAGAGAGAGAGAGAGAGAGAGAGAGAGAGAGAGTGCCAGATATCTAGAGAATTGAATTATGAAGGTGACGTGCCTTCGTGCGCGTACACGCATTCTGTCTCCCCCCGCTCCATACCTCCCTCTTTCTCAATCCCCTATGTGTGTATGTCTCTGTCTGTCTATGTCTGTTTCTCTCCGCAAGTAGATTTGACGACATTTCGACTTGAGGGCAGAGGCAGTTCGTCTATGTTGTAGCAAGAGGTAGGTCCTTGAAGTTAGCAATTCTTTAGCATTGCGGTGCAGACTCTTTTCTGCCACTGCTGCTAGTTTTATCATCAATCATCATCATAGTCACATTTTAAACTGCCATAACTACCACGACTACTATTATTATTAGTAGTAGTAGTATTATCATTATCATTTTAGTCATGATCGTTATTACTACTACTAACTTTCTGATTTTGACGTATAGGCTACTCTCGAGTCTCCATGTACCACAGAAAGTCTGCATATCTTTAAGACATAATTTAGTCTGATAAGACGTAATGCTCGTAAGTATGATGGTGCCCTACCGTCAGCCTTAGACTAGCGCTTTATAGATTTGGAGATAACGGTATATATGCAGACATCCATCTTTCTGTCACCCTACCTGCCTATCAATCTACAGCTATATCCATCCATTCATCCAACCACTCATCTATCCATTCATCCATCCATTCATCTATCCATTCATCCATCCATTTATCTCACCATTCATCTATCCACCCATTCATCCAACCATTCATCAATCCATTCATCTATCCATCCATTCATCCAACCACTCATTTATTCGTTCATTAAGAAACTTATATAGCTTCCCTTCAACGAAACTGCTCAGAGACGCCCCAGACTCCCGCACATCGTAAAAACAAAAGTGTTACATTCAGTTAGAAAAGATATTCTAGTAGAGTCCAAAGATATACCAATAATATGCGTAGCTATAGAGTATAGAGGAAGGTCATTCCAGACCACTGGGCCAACCACGGGTGAGGTTCGATTCTTCATCATTGCAGTACGATCATGTCTTTCTTTTGCTCCATCTAATTAGTTATCTAACATCAATCTAACTATCCATCCATCACTAACAACACTCATTCATCAACAGCAATATCCATCTATCAATAGCAACATTAATTCATCAATAGCAAAAATCTGTCAATAGCAACATTAATTAATCAATAGCAATATCCATCTATCAATAACAACATTCATTTATATCGTAATCGTAAACTCGAAAATTTTCAAAGCGCCACTTGAAAGCCAAGCGCGGGGCACCAGCTTATTCACGAGCGTTGCGTTGAGTTGGAAGAGTTCTTAGAGTTGTCCGTGAGAGTAGTCCATGGTGGTCCGGGTCGAGTTACCATAGGATCAGAGAAGGTAGGAACAGCTACTAAGGCGGGTGTCGTCTGGGCCGAGAATTGGAGGGTGGAGGATCGGATGAGACAGGATAAGAGTTCTTGAAAAGGAGTGTCTTAAGTTTTGAATGAAACGCCCGAGGTGTGATGGACCATCTATAGCTCTCCGTCAAGTTTCAATCTTCCCATCCATCCAATTATCCATCCAATCGTCAATCCAATTATCCATCCATCCATCTTTTTCAATAGAAATGTCTTCCATCTACCTATAATACAGCATCCGAACAAGCGTCGTTACCATGGGAACTGGAGGCGGCGACACACCTGGTTGCCTTGACGACAGCCCAACGACCACCACCAGCCACAGCATCAGCAGCAGAACCGTCAGCCTCCGTGACGCCGTTCGTCGCAACACAGTGACACAGATGGCTTGCGACAGTTCAACGCGGATCCTCGAGCATCAGAAGAACGCCGCCAGATGTCTGCTGCTGAGGCAAGAGAGGATGCTGAGGTCGCAGTTGATGACGAGGATGGCCGAGGCCGAGAGAACGAAGGTGGCGGCGTCGAAAGAGGGAGACGCTGCAGGGGGCAAGGGTTCGTTACTTTGGATAAAGAGATCAATTTCTCGCAGCACAGTGGCGTAGGCAAGGGGGTTTCGGGGGTTAAAACCCCCCATTGGCTCCGGAAAGAAGGGTTTTTAAGGTTATTTTTCCATTTAAGTAAGAAAAATAGCAAAAAAACAGGGTTTCCGGCCACAAAACCCACCCCCTCAAAAATTCCTGGCTACGCCACTGTCACAGCATTATTATCAATTCGTTCACTCCGTTGTTGCTATATAAAACTGTCTTCCTCAACTCCGAGTCCTACCCTCCCCCGCAATGATTTCCCCGAAAATTTGACAGCTCTGACAGCAGCTGCTGTTTACAATGCAATGCAACTGAAACAGGGCTTTTTTAACGAACGTGCAGTTGTACACAAACTGTGCAGTTCTAAACGGATTTGTGCAGTTGTAGAAGCACTTCTGTACAGTTAAAACTAGCAAAAAGTCATTGTCCTCCGATTGGAAGTAACTTACCATGGAGGATTGGAAAGAAAAGAAGGGGTTGTGCCAGTGGCGTAGGCAAGGGGGGTTTCGTGGGTTACCCCCCCATTGGCTCCGAAAAAAAGGTTTTTAAAGGTTATTTTTCCATTTAAGTAAGAAAAATAGCAAAAAAACAGGGTTTCCGGCCATAAACCCCCCCCCCATCAAAAATTCATGGCTACGCCACTGGGTTGTGCAGTTCTAAAAATTCCTTAAAAACAGCCCTTAACTGAAATTTGATACCGCCCTCCTTGTAAAGCTCAGAAGATGGGCCAATAACAGGAGAATGCGTAGAATAGGATGCAGTGCCATCATCTTTATCTGTCCGTGTCTATCCCTCTGCTCTAGCTCTGTCTGTCTGTCTGTCTGTCCGTATGCATGTCTGTCTGTCTGTCTGACTATCTGTCTGTCCGTCTCCATGTCTGTCTGTCTGTCTGTCTGTCTCGTATGTCTGCTTTTCTGTGTGTTTGTGTCTATAGAAGGAGGAAGATTCGATCGGTTCGTGTTCGGACAGCTCTATGTCTGTGCAGAGTCAGAAATGGCTTATTTTATTCAACAATTCGGTTGACAGACCGCAACTGGTTACAATGTAAAGTAATACAGTTGAAACAGTTTACACTGCAGCGGTTCCCAACCTGTGGCCCGCCGTCCAAAAGTGGCCCGCCAGGTCTAAAAAAGGCCTCATCTCTCAAAAGAAAAACAAAAATATATAAAAAAAATTACAATTTGGACAGGAGAAAGTACATAAGTATTTTCTTTTACAAATTATTTTATTTTGACGCCTATAAATAACATCAACCCTTATATTTTGATTCAATTATATAAAAAATTATGCGCTTTTAGTTAATTAAATTTCAGCCTTGTGGCCCCTAATGTCCATCAACTAAGAAAAAGTGGATATCGTGCCCTCCAACCTAGAAAAAGTGGCCCTAAAGTCAAAAAAGGTTGGGAACCACTGTTTACAACATACAATACAATACAACTCAAATTTGATACAACATGCAATACAATACAACTTAAATTGATACCGCCATCCTTACAAAGCTCAGCTAGAAGACAGGTCAATAGTACTGACCCCAAATAATATTTCTCGCCATTTGTTTATCTTTCAGACGAAGCCTTTGACAAGTCTCTAGATTCGACGGCGGATTTGTACAATCGTGTGAAAGTAGTCACCAATCCGTATCCGATCACTCCGAAACCGAAGCACAACGTTTCCAATGTTTCATCGAAATCAAACCGTAAGTAGAAATGAACTGTGAAGTAATTGGTTGAAGGATTGATTGATTGGTTGGTTGGTGATTGATTGATTGATCGATTGACTGACTGATTGATTCATTGATCGATTGATTCATTGATTGATTGACTGACTGACTGGCAGACTGATTGATTGATTTATTGATTGATTGATTGATTGATTGATTGATTGATTGTTTGATTGATTGAGCTAATTAGTCAGTCCCTTAATCAAATGGTTGAGCGATCATTCAGTCAGCAAGTTAGAAGGTTAAGAAACTTGTCAACGCAAGGGTTAAGGTTGGGGTTAGGGTTAGGGCGGGGCAATGTGCAAATGAAATAATAATTGGGATATTTAAAAATGTGCCAAACGCAATGTCAGCTTCACTGATAGCCGCCGAATGCGCCAGAAATTTGATTATTTTTCAACTATCTCTAAATCTAGAATTCAATCAAATTAATCCTTTCTCCAAGCGACAGAAATTGATCGATATGAACCGGGGTCAGCCTTAGTCCGGGTTTTAATTTCGTTTCTGGGAGGGGGTGTTTGTAATGAATGCCAGACCTGTCCCGCCACCTGCCGATTAATTCATTTTCTCTCTCTGATGGAGATTTGATTATCGCCTAGAGACGCAATTCCACGCTGCAGGGTCCTTAGAGTTCAGTGCTTGAACTCACAACTACACACCTGCTTCCAATGAGGCAGGAAACCGTCTGCTGGGTATACGTGTCGTCCGTCCGTCTCCATGTATGCCTGTCTCTGTCTCTGTATGTCTCTGTCTGTCTCTGTCTGTCTCTCTATCGCTTTCTATTTCTTGAAATCATTCATTCTTCCATTTCCAATCATTCACTCATTTCTTGTATCTGTCGCCTAGAGTCTGTATGTCTGTCTGTTTGTCTATCTGTCTGACTGTCTGTCTGCCTGTCTGTCTGTCTGTCTGTCTGTCTGCCTTATTGAGCTAAGTCTGCCCGTCTGTCTATCAGACAGATAGACAGACAGACAGACAAACAGATTATCTATCTATCCATCTATCTATAGATGGATAGATAGATAGAAATTTGGATACATCTATCCAAATATTGTTATTAAATGTCTTTATGTGTGTATAGTTGTTGTATGTGAATAAACTTTTATCCAATGCGTATGCAACTGTGTATAATTATGTGTGTACAATCGCATTTAATAATAACAATGATGTTTTCTTGCCTTTGTGTGAATATAGAATAGCAATTGAGTCTATTGTTGTTCTGTGGTTGTTTTGTCAGAAGGTAAGAAGATGAGACGTCGTCTGAAGGTGCAGCACATCTCTTTGGACCTCGACGAACTTCCGGTTGAACATACGAGACCTCGACCTTCAGGCAGCGAAGGTCATTCGCCCCGAGCGTCACTCAGCCGCCTGCCTTCTCTGTCCAGCCCCTGGGTCTCAGCCCAGGGTGACTACGCCGACGCTGGAGGAGACGGGGTTTGGCTGGGCCAGCCTGAGGCCATCAACTCCATCAGACGGACCCTGAGACCAGCCAGGATGGCGGAAGTCAGGCTGCTGCGAAGGACACAGAGTCTGAGGGAGCCGTCTGTGTTTGGAACTTCGAGGTGTGGTTCAGATGAACAGGAGGAGGGGTTGAAGGGCAAATGCCCTCCTCTGAGGTCCTTCAGTATGGGTGATTATCAAAAGACGGGACTGGAACGGGGTGTGGTCAACCTGGCACTGGGAAAGAAACGTAGTTCCTCTCTGAGGATGTCCAGGGATGAGGGTCAGGGCAGGGAATCTCTTTTCCAGCGGAACAGCAGCTGGAAAAAGGGCGGAAAGGGAGATGGGGATTGTTGTGACAGGGTGGAGCGGGGTCAGGAGGGGTCAGGAGAGATGGGTGGCGGGAGGCTGCCTCCGATTCTGTCGGCTGCGATGGAAATAAGGGAATTGGATGAAGAGGTGGAAGAGGAGGAACCGGAAAAGGAGGAAAAGAAGGAAGAGGTGAAGCAGGAGGAGGAAAATGAGGGGGAGGAGAATCAGTCATAAATATAGACACACAAACAAATAAACAAATATACATACATACATACATACATACATACATACATACATACATACATACATACATACATACATACATACATACATGTATACATACATACATAAATACATACATACATACATACAAAAATGTCATACATACATACATACATACATACATACATACATACATACATACATACATACATACATACATACATACATCCATACACGCATGCATGCATGCATGCATACAAACATACATACATACATACATACATACATACATACATACATACATACATGTACATACATCGCATGTACATGTATATTAGATGACGCGCGTTGCAACTGGTGATGCTCTGTCTATTCGTCAGATGGCTTTTGCTAGACAGTTTTAATCACGTAGACTTCTGGAGAGACCCAAGACTGGGGCAACGGGGCTTTGATCCCCGTAAAGGAAAAGTAAATTAAAAGTAAATTAAGTAAAAGTAAAGTAAAGGAAAAGAATTGGACGAAATGTGTCAGAAATATTTGTTTTTAAAGCTGCTTCAAGTGCCATGGCGATGTCATTCATTTCAGAAGCATTTCCGATAAAAACCGATAATTTTGAAAATGACTATTAGTTTTCTTTTAATTTCGTGCTAAAAAGTATAATATCTCATTTAATAACCAAGTGATCTTTATTAATGCGTTTGTATAATGTAGGCCCTATATGTATTAGTTTTGTTGATGCAGGCCTATAATCGTCAACTTCTCTTTTGGTAAATATAATTATATCCATTTCGTTTGAATATGTAACTGTTGTTTATAATTATAAACTACTTGTGTGATTCCAAAAGTTTAGTATTCGTTTTGCAAAAATTGAGCAGCAGTTTTCTTCATAGAAATATGAATTTCTTCAATTTCTAATCAACAGAACTGTTTGCGCATTCTCAACATTTATGCAGTTGTGACAAGTTTTTCAATAATTCAGGGATCCTTTTAGAAATTCCAATCATTTCTGCCTTCGTCAATCGACTTTGAAAGCAAATTAAAATAAGATGGCCGTCGTCTGTCTGTGAACAATCTGCCACATCGGATTTGACAGACTACTTAATATGCGCGACCGAAGCGCCGTCGTCCACGGCCGCTTCGACGGACTACTTTCTAAGTAATCCTGAAGTTGATCATGGCTGTCGTGAGATCCTAATCTCCGTATAAAAATCTACTCGACGCTGACTTCTCTATTCACCGACTCGTGTCTCGTGGGACGCGATTCGTTTCGACGTTTTTAAGCGCTCATTCAATTATGCATGCGCTATAGGAACTCGCTCGCTGCAAAGCAGGGAACCCGCGTACGCAAAATGGCCGCCGTCGGCGTCGACGACGCGACGCGGACAAGTTTTATTTTAAGGATTTTACAAATGAGAAAATGGATGCAACATGTCCGAACGATATCATACGTGCAGTAGTCGCTCCTTTCCACATTAAAAATTCATCGTTTTTCCTGCTGGCTATCTCTCTCGGGTAATGTCGGCCGCGTGCGCTGACTATGAGGCTCGGATGCCACGTTCCGGTGCCCGAAGGGGTTTTCGGCGAGTGCACAGCGGGGGGCGTAAGGGTCCGGGAAACACATTCGGCTGGAAATATGCTGAGTTATATGTAATAGAGAGAGATCCCGGTGGGACTGGCGCTTGTTTTCGTTTTGTTTGGGCTGTATGCGAATCACGGCTGGCCCGCGGAGAAAGACTAATTGACGTAGGGTGTAATTGCGCCAGTTTGAAGCATAGCTAACTTGCAAGCAAGAGACTTGGAAATATGTGGTCGCTTTATGTTAAGGACAGCTAACTTGCAAGCAAAAGACTTGGAAATTATGTGGTCGCTATATGTTAAGCCTATCTTTTTACACCAGTAAATATGTAGGCCTACATACACAATGACAGAAGCGTTGGATCTTTTTACACCAGTAAATATGTACATACTCAATGACAGAAGCGTTGTCGAAAGTCTGAGAAGGGTAGTCAGAATGGAACGGCAAAGAGTGGATTGCTTTCAAACAGAAAATGAGAATTGTAGAAAAATAAATGTGTGTGAGACGTTGATGTATGTGGACACAGGCGTACGGGACATTTCGGCAGTGGGGGGCCAAAAAAAATTTCACCGAAAAATCTGACGACTTTTTCTTTAGTCATCCGCCCAAAATTCTTAGGATTTTATCCCTGCGCGCCCGAAAAAACCCTACCGTATCTGTATTGCCCGAAAAAATTCCGAAATTTTTTGGCCCGTTCATGCCTCCTTGGCCCGAAAAACACATTTGCCCGAAATTTGGGGGGCATTTGTCCCCCGAAACCCCCGTCTCATACGCCTATGTATGTGGAGATGGGGTTGCAATGACGACTTTTGAATTGGTCCTAAAGAAGAATAGGGGGCTGAGACCCTCAACCCCTAGGCAATTCTCACTCTGGTTTTAATTGCAGTGTTGTTGAACAATTGTCTTTTATGCAATGATGTGTATTATTATGTATTGTGAAATAAATTAACTTGAACTTTTTGTTGTCATCATCGAAGATTGCCGATCGATAAATTCACAACCATTTTTCATATTAATTTTACGATTTCACGTTCGCTACGTGTGAAAACAAACGAATTGGATTGAATTGAAACATTTAGGCTTGGATATTTTACGTACCAGATAATAATTCACGACGGCCGAATTTTGCAGTAACTTATATTTCACTTCACTATAACTTTTATTACCAGAAACTAATTCCTTGAACATCGGTTGAGTTCCTATTATTATTCAGCCATCTTATATACGCTGGTACCCTGTGCTTCGAGTTCATGTAGCGTTCGTGTTCTTTTTAAGACTGTTCGCAGTGGAACTGGAAATCTATCTTTCGCATGCTTCCAGCCTGAATTCTGCGGACACTCGTTACTTAAGCCCATTTGCTTCTTTAAAAAAAATTCATGTGATAAGTTGCGGTATGTCAACTTAGTTTTTCTTGAATAAGCGAAGTATATAGGCCTACACCATCTTTGTTTATTTACAGTTTCAAGATTTGCTTCGCATTTATCTCGTCGCGAATGCCTTTCCAATCTAACTGGAAGGCAGTGGTACCCTATTATAGGATCATTTATAATATATAATATATATACACGCATCTAATATGCGCATATATATGTATATATATATATATATAATAGATGGCGTTCGTGAAAATAATACGAAATAGCGACGGACTATATATTATATTATTTTCTGCGGACTCTATTCTCACAACACAGAGATCTCCATCTTTTAGATTGGATTGAAGTGATCCATCTTTCGCTCGAGAGAAGAAGGAGGAAATTCGTGGTTTAAGAATTAGAAAAGAAAACCTTTTCCATCCACGTATATCCGTCTTTGTGAAAGCTGCAATTGACGCTGATGCCACGACTGCACAATGGCTTTATTCATCGTCAATGCTTCTTCTAGAAGACTAGTAAGGTCGTTCGCTATCTGCGTTTCATCTTGTCGATTAAGCCATCCAACCGCAACAAACTCTTCCAAGCGACACGCTCCACTGACCAATGATGCAGTTATCCATTTACGCGGCGCCCGGAAAACGTTTCCGCTTCACTGACTCCAATGTCCAATGTTCCTAGATCAGTTTTCCAGTTTTCCGCCGGAATATAGAGACCCCGATCCCTTACATCGCCCTCTCCTCCGTTCGGTCGGTCGGTCGTTCGTTGAGGGCGCCCGTCGAATTATCCGCTTCGGTGAATGCGATATACTGGCGCACAATAAATGGCGCAAATTGACCGGAAGAACGGGGATGTAGCTTCGCCCGACGCGGTTCATTTGTCATCGAACGATTCGATGGAAGTCAGTGTAGCGTGACGGAAGAAGTTAGTCTAGCATGACGGAAAAGAAAGAAGAGGAGGAGGGGGATTCGGTTCGTGTTCGGAGGACAGCTCTATGTCTGTGCAGAGTCAGAAATGGCTTGGACCCAAAGCCTGTCTGAAGTTCGAAGCAATAATAATAATACAAGTATTATTAGGAGTACTAGCAGTAGTAGTAGTAGCAGCAGCAGCAGTAGTAGTAGTAGTAGTAGCCTAGTAGCAGTAACAACAGAACCAGTAGTGATAAAATCCAAGCAGCAAGATCCCAATCCTGCAGTGATGAATTTCTGCCGAGAGCATCGTTACATATAACCCCCTCATAATTCTAAACACCGAGATGAATTTCTGTCCAGAGCATCGCTACATATCACCCCCTCAAAATTCTAAACACCGAGATGAATTTCTGTCCAGAGCATCGCTACATATAACCCCCTCCTAATTCTAAACATCGATATTATCCATAATATTTCGTGGCCTTCTCTTACGAAGAAGCGTCTTTCTGGAATTCGATCTGGGATCCTAATCGATCTATGGCTGATCAGGAGACAGCTTCATGGCTCGATGAGCGATCATTTCAGGCGCAAGATGTTGATCCACTTCGTTCAATTGATTTATGGAAATCATTGTTCTTGGTATACACACCGCGCCACAGAGACCAAAGGATGGAGGGAAAGATGCAGATGGAGAGAGAGAGAGAGAGAGAGAGAGAGAGAGAGAGAGAGACAGAGACAGAGACAGAGACAGAGACAGACAGACAGACAGACAGACACAGAGAGAGACATGGGAGAGAGAGAGAGACAGACAGACAGACAGACACTGACACAGACACAGAGAGAGACATGGGAGAGAGACAGAGGGAGAGAGAGACAGAGAGAGAGACAGAGACGGTGACAGAGACAGAGGGAGAGAGACAGAGAGAGAGAGACAGACAGACAAAGAGACAGAGAGAGAGACAGACAGACAGAGAGAGAGAGAGATGCGGGTGGTGTAGAGATTGAGATGCGGATGGAGACAGACAGACAGAGACAAAGACAGGCAAAGACAGACAGAGACAGAGATACAGATGACGTCTGTCGGTGTATTTTTGTAGGCAAGAACGATTGGATATGTGCGCACTTGGAGGCGAGGTGGCGATATTGCCACAGCCGCATCTTCTTGCCATTTCTTGCCCTCGACACGAGACATGAATAACTTATGAGTTGAGGCAATTACGAATCGAGAGGAGTTACATTATGGCAAGAGGGAGGGAGGGAGGGAGGGAGGGAGGGAGGGAGGGAGGGAGGGAGGGAGGGAGGGAGGGAGGGAGGGAGGGAGGGATGGAGAGGGAGAGGGAGAGGGAGAGGGAGAGAGGGAGAGAAAGAGGGAGAGGGAGAGGGAGAGGGACAGGGACAGGGACAGGGACAGGGAGAGGGAGAGGGAGAGGGAGAGGGACAGGGACAGGGAGAGGGACAGGGAGAGGGAGAGGGAGAGGGTGAGGGAGAGGGACAGGGACAGGGACAGGGACAGAGGGAGAGAGGAAGAGGGAGAGGGAGAGGGAGAGGGAGAGGGTGAGGGAGAGGAAGAGAAAGAGGAAGAGGGAGACGGAGACGGAGACGGAGACGGAGAGGGAGACGGAGACGGAGAGGAAGAGGGAGAGGAAGAGGGAGAGGGAGAGGGAGAGGGAGAGAGAGAGAGAGAGAAAGAGTGAGAGAGAGAGGAGAGGGAGGGAGAGAGAGAGAGAGAGAGAGTTGGTGGATGAGAGTGAGTGTGCTGCCGTAATCAACCGAGGATACAAATAGGAATTTGCGTCTTTCGACCTCTCTGCCTCCTCCTCCTCCTCCTCTTCCTCTTCCTCTTCCTCTTCCTCTTCCTTTTTCCCCTTCCTTCCTCCTCTACATCCTCCTTTTCCTCTTCCTCCACAACAGACACCTTCATTTTTTATGGGGCGCTGTGGTGTAGTAGGTATAAGTTCTTTGCCTTGCAGCCGGAGGGTTGCTGGTTCAAATCCACCTCAAGCCGCCTCGTAAGGACCTTGGGCAAGTCCTTCACTCGAAATTGCCCAGCGAGCGATTCGGCGTGATAGGCCTACTCCGATTCAGTGTCCGCGCTGTAGTCGGAAGAGCTTCTGAGTTGATACAATTATGGGGCGCTGTAACAAGTGGACATACGAACTTACTTTTCCCTTCCTCAACTTCTTCTCATCCTCCTTCCATTCTCCACTCTATCCTTCTCTTACTCTTGCTCTTCTTCCTACTCCTTCCATTTTCCTCCTCTGCCACATCCTCTGCCTCCTTCCATTACTCTCTTCCTCCTCTTCTTCCATCTACTCCTCCTCTTCCCTGGTATAATACGGAAGCAGATGGTTAACACGCGAGGATGCTTCTTCGGCGTTGGACATCAGAATGAGATGCTGTAGCTGCTGCTGCTGCTGCTGCTGATGCTGATGAGGGCGCCGTCAATGTCCATTCACTGATGGCGGGAGAGAGAGGGGAGAGGGTCATTTATCACGACACAAGCTGGAGCAGAGGAAGAGGAAGAAGGAGAAGAGGAGGAAGGAGAAGAGGAGGAAGGAGAAGAGGAGAGGAGAGAAGAGAAGAGAAGAGAAGAGGAGAGGAGAGAGCGTTGATTCTTAAAAAGATCCGACCACTCATCTTTTCTCGAATACTGATATGAATTGTTGTCACGTTCGCGCACACCCACCAACCTATAAACCTCGTCCTCCTTCTTTACCTCATTTGTACTCTATTGTCCTCAATCTCTTCCTCTCCACTATCCACTCTTCTTCTCCTCCTCCTTTGCTCTTATCCTTTCTCTTCCTACTTGTAACCTTCGTTATCTTATTCCTCTGACTCCCAGTCCTTTTTTTCCTCATTTTCTACTTCATCTTCATCTTCTTCCTTTTCTTCCTCCGCCTCTTTTTTCTCTTCCCCTCCTCCTTTTCCTTTTCCTCTTCCTCTTCTTCTTTCTCTTCCTCTTCTTCCTCCTCTTCCTCTTCCTCTTCTTCTTCCTCCTCTTCCTCCTCCTCTTCCTTCTCCTCTTCCTCCTCCTCCTCTTCCTTCTCTTCCTACTCCTCCTCTTCCTCCTCTTCCTCTTCTTCTTCATCTTCTTCCTCCTCCTCTTTCTCCTCTTCTTACTATTCTTCCTCCTCCTCCTCCTCCTCTTCCTCCTCTTCCTTCTCCTCCTCTTCCTCCTCCTCCTCTTCCTTCTCCTCCTCTTCCTCCTCCTCCTCTTTCTCTTCCTCCTCCTCTTTCTCTTCCTCCTCCTCTTCCTCTTCCTCCTCCTCCTCCTCTTCCTTCTCCTCCTCTTCCTCCTCCTCCTCCTCTTCCTCCTCCTCCTCCTCTTTCTCTTCCTCTTCCTCTTCCTTCTCCTCCTCTTCCTCCTCTTCCTGCTCCTCCTCTTCCTCTTCCTCCTCTTCTTCTTCCTCCTCTTTCTCCTCCTCTTCCTTGCGCATGACGCACAAACGCACAGACACCAACACACACACACACACACACACACACACACACACACACACACACATACACACACACGAGCGTCAAACACCTACATGTGTATACGTATGTGCGTTTGTATCGCTGCATGTGTGTAGTTTCAGATGAATAAATATGCAAACACGTAATTATATATACATAAAACCACAATATACATATATTACATGCTTGTACTTGCATATATATGCATATATATGCATATATATGCATATATATATATATATATATTTATCATATGCATATATATAAATTATGTATACATGCATATATATATGCATGCATATATATATGCATGCATATATATATATTCATGAATATATAATATATGCATGCATATATATATATGCATATATATGCGGTGCGGTCCTCATTTCTCTTCCATTAGAGGCTGATACGTATGTATTGTCGCTCTTCAAACTAATCTCTGTTTAACGAGACACTAAAGCTCACATAAACACACTTTGTCTGCTGCTGCTGTGGCCATCTAGCGGTTGCAAGAAATCACGTGACGGCCGTCGTCGTCGTCGTCGATAGAGGGCAGAAGACAAAGCATCACATTAGTTGTTGTTACACTGGTTACATTAGCCACGTTAGCATTAGAATGCAATGTAATGCAATACAATGTGATGCAAGACAATGTAATACAATGCAATGGAATACAATGCAATGGAGTACAATACAACGGAATACAATGCAATGGAATACAATACGAATCGATAAAATTTGGACCGGGAGCGCTTATTGCACTATTTTATATTTTGTTGTATTGTATTATATTGTTTGCATTGTATTGTATTGCATTGTATCATTGGAATTGTATTGTATTGCATTGTATCATTGATATTGTATTGCATTGTTTTGTATTGTTTTGTATCGTTTTGAATTGCGTTGTATCATTGGTATTGTATTGCATTGCATTGCATTGTATTGTATTCTATTGCATTGCATTGTATTGTATTGTATTGCATTGCATTTAATATTTATTGTATTGTATTGTATTGTATTGTATTGTATTGTTCTGTACTGCACTGTACTGCACTGCAAGGTATTGTATTGTATGGTATTGTATTGTATTGCATTGCATTATATGGTAGTATATGGTATTGTATTGTATTGTATGGTTCTGTACTGCACTGTACTGCACTGTAAGGTATTGTATTGTATGGTATTGTATTATATGGTATTATATGGTGTTGCATTGTATTGTATTGTTCTGTATCGCATTGCTCTGTATTGTATTGCATTGTATTGTGTTGTATTGTATTGTATTGTATTGTACTTACTGCACTGTACTGCACTGTATTGCATTTTATGGTATTGCATGGCGTTGCATTATATTGTATTGTATGTTTTGAAGCGCATACACCCCTGCACAGCCTCGGCGTTAGTTGGCATTTGGCATGCATGGAAGGCCCGTCATTTCGGCCGGAAGTCCTAATTCCCACGACATCTGGGGACGCATAGATTCATTAGAAACGAAATGAAGTCACTTTCGACGCCGTCGTTCTCATAGGGGGTCGTCTCAAAATGGGACCAGGCGAGAAAGTGTCCGCCATAATAATTGTTCATGAAAATCAGACTTGTAAACAAACGGTGATTTCACTTTTTGATACCGCTTTATTGTTGTTGTTGTTGTTGTTTTTTGTTGTTGTTGTTTTTGTTATTATCATTGTTATTATAATTATTATTCTTGTTATCATTATTATTGTTATGTTTTTAGTGTGATTATTATTATTATTATTATTATTATTATTATTATTATTATTATTATTATTATTATTTTATGCCCTGAGGTATTTTGTTCCCCCAGGGACTTATAAAATATAATTATAAAAGCAATGTGCCTGGAACGGCACATTATTATTATTAGTAGTAGTAGTAGTAGTAGTAGTAGTAGTAGTAGTAGTAGTAGTAGTAGTAGTAGTAGTAGTAGTAGTAGTAGTAGTAGTAGTAGTAGTAGTAGTAGTAGTAGTAGTAGTAGTAGTAGTAGTAGTAGTAGTAGTTGTTGTTGTTGTTGTTGTTGTTGTTGTTGTTGTAGTTGTTGTTGTTGTTGTTGTTGTTGTTGTTATAGTAGTTGTAGTAGTAGTAGTAGTCCCAATAGTTGTTGTTATTGCTGTTGTTGATGCTGCCGTATTATTATTATCATAACTATTGTTATTATGTTCGTCATCATCATCATCATCATCATCATCATCATCATTTGTTATGATACATTATATTGCAATGCGACTATTATCAATTATTATTTTATTCCCTGAATGTTTCTAGTCACGTTTAAACTATTTGCACCCGGAACCATTTTTGCACAATGCAAATCTCAACAACACCTTTAACTATAAGTCGCATCCAAAGCGCACTGTGATGCCTGACAACGATGGGTGACTTCCGATGGAGGTTTAGGGGCAGGGGACAGAGGTCAGATGTGGGGTTAAAGGTCATCCGAGGTGTGGGTGAGAGCTTGGGCTATTATACTATATTGGCCCTCGGTTTTTATGTAGGCAAAGTGGTTAGCTTACGTTTGAGGGTTAGGGTTTGCGATTTAAAGGTTAAATTATGTATCAGGATTGGGGTGAAAGTAAGGTGGATGGAATGGATTTAGGGTTAACCCATTAGTGCCTGACATTTTGTTTTTTCATGAAAGTGTGAAAATAGTGTAATTTCAACCTTATGAACATCAGTGCCAAACACCATTTGGGCTGAAATTTGTGTTTTCAATTTATTACCATTTTTTTCCTACCGTCCCCGTTTTGGGGACGCTAGGCACAAATGCCCCCGTCAACTTTTACGAGGTTTCTAGGCTGGCATAAATCAACTGTGAAGGTTTCATATATGTTTCATATATTTAATCATGAAAATAATCATTCCTGCAGCTAAAGAAATCAAGTTGCAAAAGTAAAACTCATTGTCTGCTATAATTATTATGAAAAATTTCAAAATAATCAAAGAAAACAGGCGAATTTATTGTTTTCGTGCCTTGCTGTTAGACAGCAGCAATCGCAGCAACACTGTTTTATACTAGACTGAAAGGATTGAGTTTCTTTCCATATGAAATATATTGGCAATAGATCCTAAACAGCTTTTTGTTAACCAGGAGGATGGCAAATAGGCGAACATTTACCATCTTACTACTAGTGGAACACATGGCAGTGCGTAATGTTATGAAGTCCCGCGTAGCTGCTGAATATGGTGGCCTATTCCTAGCATTTTCAATTTCCACATCCACTTCATAAGCAACATCAGGAGCATAGTATGACAGTAGTGTCAACATTTTCTGGATGTGACCGAGATGCTGTATGCAGGCTATGTGCTGATGTTTTTATCCATCTCATCAAGTCTCCACATGTTTGTCGCTGTGGTCGGTAGCCTATGGCTGAACGATGTTCTCAAATATTCTTTTGGACAGTGATGACTTTCTTGCAGTGCTCAGTGTTTCGATGCCATTTCAGTTAGGAGTGTCACCAGCCTGTTGTCATTCCAACAAGTCAACATTATTCCTGGCGCTGAATCCATATAGTATAGTCAAGTGCATCACGGTCTGGCTTCTTGACCTTGCCCATAGGCTAAAAAGAACACTGCAGCAGCAGTCTAAGTTGATTGGTTCTAGCTGTCACGGTATCTGGATGTTGAATTCATGCTGCTCAGAATTCAATCTTATTTAGGACGGTAAACAAGTTTGTCAAAATACAGTGTAGGCCATATTTGCCATCAGCTGGAGACAAGCAGTCCGAGAGCTTGACAACGACAGGCCAAAATTACAGCTGGTTGCCAGTAACTCCGACCCACTCATTGACATGGATCCATATGAAATCTGAATTCCTCAGAACTATCTGGATCATTTGGAGGACATGACATTGTGTAAATTTCTCCAGAAGTTCCTTCACCCTCTAGCATTGCGACAATGTCACTTATAGTTCTTCCTTTCCAGCATTTGCATGGGGTATTAGATGGACTCCATATGGGTTTCCCACATGGGAATATGGGTCCTACATGAGTTTCACGCGTGCTTGCAGTCAGGGTTGGGCTTGGCATGCTAAGAAAACTCGTATGCATAATATATCACTGTAGTTGTAAACATAGCGAAAGTCACCTATTGCTGCGTAAAAGTTGACGGGGGCACTTGTGCCTAGCGTCCCCGAAATGGGGACGGTATATTCGAACAAAATAAAAGTATTAACCAACAATGAATCAATGCTGTAAAATTTATACAGGCAGCTGACAGCACAAATAACATGGGTATGTACTCACATTTTCGATTGCAGCAGGTTTTATCCCCGATAATATAAATTTAAATTGATAAATTAAAAAAATTAAAAATTTCGGAAAATCGAAATAAAAATCTATCTGGTATATGCAAAAACAAACAAAAATCAGCCTTATTATACCTCATTTGAAAGATAATTTAGTAGACCATCGGACACAATAACTAGCAATACGGAGCATTGCTTGATATTAAAAATGACTCTATCCAAAGAGGCGTCCCCGTTTTGGGGACGCTAGGCACTAATGGGTTAAGGCTTTTGGACAGGACTGAGATTTCAGTGTTAAGATTTAAGGTAAATAGATTACACGCATGTATTAGGGTTAGGGTTACCATTATATTATCAGGATTAAGGCTTATAGGTAAGATTTAAGAAGAGGGATGTCGGTTGGGGTTTGATGCTTTGATCATTAGATGTATTGGCGTTAATTGAATGTGTGACAATAAGGAACAACGTAAACGACAGCAATAACAACAACGGTAACAGTAGCAATGCCGATAGCAATAACAGCAACGGTAACAGTAGCAATACCGATAGCAATAACAGCAACGGTAACAGTAGCAATACCGATAGCAATGACAACAACGGTAACAGTAGCAATACCGATAGCAATAACAACAACGGTAACAGTAGCAATACCGATAGCAATGACAACAGAGGTAACAGTGACAATACCAACAGCAATAACAGCAACAGTGGCAGTAACAATACCGATAGCAATGAAAACAACGCAAACAATAACGGCGACAATATTCACAACAATGACAATAGTGGGACCAAAGACGAAACAAAAAATACAATAGCTAAGGCGTTGGCAACAATGTCAATAACAAAATCAATTACAGCATCGATAGCAATAACAATATACAACAATAGGAATAAGAGGAGCAACAATAGGTAATGATACACTAGAAACGAGCCTTGACCTTTTGCTGCTGCGAGGGGTAATAGCTAATCGTAGGTCGTGGCTTCAACCTCCAGGGAATTTCCTCGCCTTCCCACCGCCTCCCAACCCCTTCCTCTTGTCTCCCAACCCCTTCCCCTTGTCTCCCAACCCCTTCCCCTTGTCTCCCAACCCTTCCTCTTGTCTCCCAACCCTTTCCCCTTGTCTCCCAACCCCATCCCCGTGTCTTCCTTTGGCTCGTGCTTGTTATTAGCCCTCGACCATAAATACCACATTTAACAAGATCTCACTCGACCCACATCTCCCATCTCTATGCTCGGATTTATGCGAAAGAGAAAGGAGGAGGAGGACGAGGACGAGGACATGGAGGAAGACAGGAGGAGGAGGAGGAGGAGGAGGAGGAGGAGGAGGAGGAGGAGGAGGAGGAGGAAGAGGAGTAGGAGGAGGAGGAGGAGGTGGAGGAGGAGGAGGAAGAGGAGGAGGAGGAGGAAGAAGAGGAGGACGAGGAGGACGAGGAGGAGCAACAAGAGCAGAGCAGAAGATAAGGAGAAAGAGGAGTAAGAAGAGGAAGAGGAGTAGAAGAATGGGATGTGGAAAAAGCGAAAGAGGGAGAGAATAAATGTCGCAAATTGGAAGAGGAGCGGGAGGAAGGTGAGGTGCCAGAGGTCATGCAGTTAGGCACGTGTCTGATCCTTTCAAATGGTGACAGAGCAACAGACAGAGACATATAGAGACAAGCAGAGACAGAGACAGACAGAGACGAATAGGGACAAGCAGAGACAGACAGACAGACAGAGACAAATAGAGACAATCAGAGACAGAGACAGACAGAGACAAATAGAGACAAGCAGAGACAGACAGAGACAAATACAGGCAAGCAGAGACAGAGACAAATAGAGACAGAGACAAATAGAGACAATCAGAGACAGAGACAGACAGAGACAAGCAGAGACAGAGACAAATAGAGACAATCAGAGACAGAGACAAATAGAGACAGAGAGAACAGAGAGAGACAAAGACAAATAGAGACAGACAGAGTCAGACAGAGACAAATAGAGAAAGATAGGGTTATTCGTCTGCCTTCTGTCTTCATACAATTTCCGGGCATTTCTCCCTCAGCCCTACCCCACCCCCACCCACCCACATAAAGTGGATGGACCACTGAAGTTGACCAACGGAAACGTTGTCTCGATTGGTCTCGTGTCTGGTTAATTATAGATCAGGAGAGAGTTTGGGAGAGATGGGAAGGATTGGGAAAAAGCGGAAATGAAGGAGGAGATGGGAATGGTATTGAATTGACGGAAGATTATGGGAGAGAAGGAATGGAATGGAAGAGATGGGAATGGAATGGAAGAGATGGGAATGGAATGGACGTTGTTGCAAGAAAATGGAATGGAATTGTTGGGAAGAGAAATCAAGAGAATGGAGTGCAATGTATGGGAAGACATGAGATTTAAAGTGAAGCGAAAATGGAAGAATCCTAATGGGAAATTGGAATGTCATGGAAAGAAAGGGAATGTGAATTGGAAGAGGAAGCAGAAGGGAGGATTTAGAGAGGGAAGTGAGGACAAGGGATGGGACAAAAGAAGGGGAAAGGGTGGAAAAGAGGAAGGGAGATTGGGAGTGTGTGTGTATTGCGTGACTGTGTAACCTGTTGAATTAGCCGACATGTCTCTCCACAGACGAGAGACGCAAATTGGTTCGACGACGTCACAGACGACGTCACAATCAGTCTCCATTAAACGTCGCTCGTCTCACCATCCCTCCCTCCTATTCCTCCTCCTCCCTCCTCCTCTTCCTCTTTCTCGTCCCTCTTCTTCCTCCTCCTCTTTTTCTTCCTCCTCCTCTTCCTCTCCTATATCTTCTCCTATGCCTCTTCTTCTTTCTCCTCTTCCTCATCCTTCTTTCTCCTCTTCCTCTCCTATTTCTTCCTTCGCCTATATATTCTTCTTCTTTTCCCTCCCATACCTCGTCCTTCTTCCTCGTCCTTCTCCTCTTTCTACTCTTCGTCTTCCACCTTCTCCTTCCCTCCTCTTCCTTTAAGTTCCTTCTTCCTATACCTCGTCCTTCCTTCCCTCTTCCTCCTTCTATTACACCATCTATTCCTTCTACTGTTCCGTCACTTCTTCCACCTCCTCCTCCTCCTCCACTTCTTCTATCACTCGTCCATTCCTGCTCCTACTCGATCCACTCCCTCTTCCTCATCAGCCCCCATCATTCTCTCCATTCGATTCATTTCCCGATGACTTTTTCATTCTAACTGACCGACTTCTTGATTAGTTGCACGCTACTCTCTCTCTATCTCACTGTCTGTCTGTCTGTCTGTCTGTCTGTCTGTGGTGTCGCTCTGTCTGTCTGTCTGTCTGTCATTGTTGTCCGTTTGTCTGTCTGTCTGTCTGTCCGTCGTCTGTCTTGTCTGTCTGTCTTTCTGTCTTGTCTGTCTTTCTGTATGTCTGTTTGTCTGTCTGTCTTTCTGTCTGTCTGACTGTCTGACTGTCTGTCTGTCTGACTGTCTGACTGTCTGTCTGTCTGACTGTTTGTCTGTCTTTCTGTCTGTCTGTCTGTCTTTCTGTCTGTCTGTCTGTCTGTTTGACTGTCTGTCTGTCTGACTGTCTGTCTTTCTGTCTGTCTGTCTGTCTCTCAGTCTGTCCATTTGTCTCTCTGTCTGCCTACCTGTCTGTCTGTCTTTCTTTCTGTCTGTCTCACTGTCTGTCTGTCTTTCTGTCTGTGTGTCTGTGTGTCTGACTGT
Source organism: Lumbricus terrestris (assembly GCA_949752735.1). Lineage (NCBI taxonomy): Eukaryota > Metazoa > Annelida > Clitellata > Crassiclitellata > Lumbricidae > Lumbricus > Lumbricus terrestris. The sequence goes on from OX457049.1 coordinate 45,762,319, forward strand.
CTGTCTGTCTGTTTAAGCAATGGGAAGAGAAAGTAATATATGATCAGGCAGACAAGGAGGAGGAAGTGACAGAAGAACGAAAAGAGCAATATCTGTCTGTCTTGTCTTGTCTGTCTGTCTGTCTTTCTGTCTGTTTGTCTACCTGTCTGTTTGTCTACCTGTCTGTCTGTCTGTCTTTCTGTCTTGTCTGTCTGTCTGTCTGTCGTGTCGCTGTGTGTCTGTAAGGTGGTGTGTCATACATCAGAGGCTTAGACGAGCAGAGACTCTGCTTCTTAACGCTCATCATTTCCTAGGATTTGTCGATCACAGTTTTATGTGGAAAACGTGTCATCGACAGTTTTTCTCTCACCAGAGGTCGTTAAACACCTGGCGCATTAGAAGTTATTAGTTTTAATTTAACCTAATAAATAAATATCATTTTATATATATATGTATATATATATATATTTCAATCCGTTTCACTTTATCTCTCACTGTCACATTATTTGCGTTCTTGTTTTTTTCTCTCTCACTTTCTCATCCACTCGCTGTCTCTCTGTCTGTCTGCGTCTGTCTCAGTTTATCTCTGTCCCTGTCCTTCTCTTTCTGTCTGTCTGTCTGTCTGTCTGTCTGTCTGTCTGTCTCTCACTCTTCCTTTGTCAGTCTCTCCCACTTTCACTCCAACTCTTTCTCTTACTCTCCATATGTCTCTGTCTGTAACCCTCTCTACCCCGATCTGCTTCTCCCCGTGTCTGTCTGTCTATCTCTCTCTCCTCCTCCTCCTCTCTCTCTCTCTGTTCCTTTATCTTCTCTTAATCTTTCTTTCTTGATATTATTGTCCAATAAAATTCTCACTCCACTCTTTACCTCGTCGTCGAAAATTGCATCGAGATACTGACGAACATAGAACATCGCATCCACCACTGTCTCATCTATCTATCTCTATGTATATATATATATATATATATATATATGTCTAAATATTTATATATATACATATATATATATATATTGAGCACAGTGTTATAAATATATTCCTTTCATTCATTTAGCTAAATGATATAGGTTTATTTATATTATGCTGTAATTTATAATATATATTTATATATAGGCTATAATATAGCATATAATATTTTATGTTTGCCCAGAATACACGCTTACAATTTCGTAGCTATACTGACCTGAAACCTTTCAACCATGGACAGCGCATGGAGGGAGTTTTCCAATTCTTCCTCATTCTCTCATTTCAATTCTCCTTAATTTTCTCATTCCAATTCTCCCTCATTCATATAATTTTATAGGCTAAGTGCAAATTACTGTGGTCCACAGTTTTGCACTTATTCACCTTAAACCTTCGAGCTAGACAACAGAGGACACCACAACCAACCCGTAGCACCCCAGTGTGCATGGGGCAAAAATCCGAAATCTCTCGAACAACGTCGGGTACCATGGTAAATAACTATATAAATTACTATGCATGAGGATCTACGCACCGACGTAAATAAAATTATGCTGATTCTTCGGCTTGTGGTCATGTACGCTTAATTAATTATGTGCAGATATCCATTCCACACACAAACACACACGCACGCACACACACACACACACACACACACCCACACACACTCACACACTCACACACACGCGCGCGCACGAGCACAACTGGTCTATCTATTTATATGTCTGGTCTGTTTGTCTGTCTGTCTGTTTGTCTGCCTGTCTGTCTGTCTGTCTTATATATATATATATATGTATATATATATACAACTTCAATATATAATTTATATATATATATAGACAAGTTTAATATATAATTTATATATGTATGTATAAATTGTATATATATATATATATATATATATATATATATATATATATATATATCAATGGTTCTTCGAGCTTAGAGACTATCTTGTCGACGGCATCTTCTTAGCCGCATCACAGCTTTCAGCAGCAGCAGCAGCAGCAACAACAGTGCGATTCGTTGTTCGTATTGATGCATGCGCCCGTGTGGATGGATGGATGGATGGATGGACGGAGGCAAGGGCTCACTTACGCACTTGCTCTCTCTCCATCTCTCCTCCGTCTCAGTTGGTCGTTGATAGCAGTGGCTGCGGCTGTCGGCAAATTGACCGGGAGAAAGATTTGTCCATCAGAGTAAGAGTGGATAGAGAGGAGGAGGAGGAAGAGGAAGAGGAAAAGGAGGTGGAAGTGGAAGTGGAAGAGGAGGTGGAAGAGGTGGAAGAAGATCGGAAGTAAAAGTAGGAGTAGGTGGAGTAACAGCAGAGGAGGAATAAAAGAGGGAGCAGGATCAAAGACGAAGTGGAAAAAGGTGAAAGAGGAGAGAGAAGAAGATTGACAGGAAGAGTTGGAGGAGGAGGAGAAGGAAGGGGAGAGGAAAAGAGGATAATCAAAGAGGATAGAGGATAAAGAGGTGGAGAGGTAGAGGTAGGAAAGTGCGAGGAGAAAAGACGGGATAAAGACCAACGAGGAAGTTGAATAATAGAAGACAGAGAGGTGTAAAAGAGGAAAAGCTTGAAAGAGAAGAAGAATAGGAAAGAAAAAGGAAGAGGAAAGGGAAAGAACACGGAGGCGGAGAACGGGGTGAAGAGTAAGGCAGAAGGAGGAGAAGATATCATTGGAATAATAAGTGGAAGAGGAAAAGGAGTCGGAGTATAATAGGAGGAAGAAAAGAAGGAGGAGACGGAATTAGCTTCAGCGACTGCGTTCTTCCAATCTCATACGATCATCAATCGATCAACTTGTCAACAAGATGTATTTTGATTTTACATCGACGACGACAAAGATTCCAATCGACGATAAGAAAGATCGAAGCATCAACAGTGGTGGTGGTGGTAAGGACCTGCTTCTCTTTGTTATTCTAGTCATCAATGCGAGTCTTTATCTCGTGCAATTCACAGCTATTACTTTCATCTAAATCCGTCCACCGACCTCGGCTGCTTCTATTCGCCCGCTCCTCTCCTTTGAACGGCATGCATATACTCGAATCCCAAGCCGTATAGCATCGTAAAATTAGTTAAAACATGTTTTAGTCATTTTTTCATCGCTCATCCAACTTCTAATTCTACTATATCACAGTTCTGTTATTTATCCAACTTCTAATTCAACAAAAAATATTTTGATCGTTCATCCAGCCTCTAGTTTTACAGTTACAATTTAGCATAAAACCATGATTTCGTCGCTCATCCAACTTCTACTTCTGTTAATTAATATGCTCATCCAGCTTCTAATGACACTGCAATACGTCAGCAGTAATATCATGTGTTCATCGTTCATCCAACTTCCAGTTTATGGAAACAAAATATCTCTGAAGCGCTATAAGGCTTGGGATTCGGGTATATGCGAACGGCACGATCTCTTCGACCTGCAAGCTAGGACTGTATAATTATACCATGGCTAAAAATGTAGTCGTTTCACTTTAACGTCACTGTGTGATAGCAAAGATCATTAGCGTCCTTTATCCAGGCTTGGGACTGGCACTGTAGGAGTGCAAGCAGTGGCGGAATTACAATGACTAAAACACGAGCCTTTGCTGTCATTAGCCATGCAGCACAATACAACCAGCTTACTCCTTCGACTCGCTTCTTAACTAATGATTTGACAGGTGACTCGATTCGCTGCAGGGCTTTTTTAACGTGCAGTTATACACAAAACGTGTCGTTCTAAATGGATTTGTGCAGTTGTATAGAAGCACTTCTGTACAGTTAAAACTAGTAAAAAAGGTCATTGTCCTCCGATTGTAAGTAATTTACCATGGAGGATGGGCAAGAAAAGAAAGGCTTAAGAACAGCCCTGCTTCGCTGTCTCAACACCACTATAATAGTGTATATAATTATCTGTCTTGATATCTCGTGTAAGTATACTGGACGCGTCTCTGATTGGTGTGTATTTCATGAGGAGCTAAATAAATTTATGTACACAATTATACAGTATTTTAAGACGATGTATATACGCTACAAAATAATACGTTTCGTGTTTGAAGAAAATCATTGCATGAATAAATGATTTACAAGAAATAAATATGATATAAATGAAAATAATACTGGAATCATGTGCTCATGTATCATGTCTTCCTTTGTCACTGTCTCTGTCTCTGTCCCTGTCCCTTTCTCTGTCTTTGTCTTCCTTTGTCTCTGTCTCTGTCTCTGTCCCTTTCTCTGTCTTTGTCTTCCTCTGTCACTGTCTCTGTCTCTGTCTCTGTCTCTGTCCATTTCTCTGTCTTTGTCTTCCTCTGTCACTGTCTCCGTTCCTTTCTCTGTCTTTGTCTTCCTCTGCCACTGTCTCCCTATCAGTCTCTGTCTCTGTCTCTATCTCTATCTCTCCCAATCTCTGTCTGTGTATACCTGTCTCTCTGTCACATTATGCGTGCGTACGTGTGTGAGTGTGTGTGTTTTATGTGTGTGCGTGCGTGTGAATATAATCCGCAAGTATTTTGCCGTAGTAAGTATTCTGTTAATCCTGGAGAGGAGGATATCATCGTTTGGAAGGGATTATCTTAATCTGGAAAACCGAGCGAATGGTCGATTCTGGAAAAGCTGAGATGCGGTGGGAAGCGATTTTGTAGCGCAAGAACCTCGATCGAAGAAGAGAAGTTGGAGAAGGTGGAGGAAGTTGAGAAGGCGGAGGACATAGAGAGGGAGAAGGATGTGGCGAAGAAATAAGAGAAGGAAGAATAGGAGTAAAGAGATTGCGAAGAGAAGAGGAGTGCTACTGGAAGAGTGGAAAGATTATGGAAAGAGAGGAAGGACTATCAAGTGTAAAAAGAGCGGAAGAGGAGGAGGAGGAGGAGGAGGAGGAGAAGGAGGAGGAGGAAAAGGAGGAGGAGGAGGAGAAATACAAGAATTATTATGTGTGGAATAAGAAAGAGAAAGCGCTGGAAAGGGAAGGACATGATAATTATGTAGGCATTCCAGCTGGAGAGAGTGTTCGTTTAATACCTGTGTCGTTTGTGTGGAGAGAAGCGAGACAGACAGACAGATAGACAGACAGACACACAGAGACAGACAGACACACAAACATGCCTTTCCTCCATTTCTTCCTTCTCCTCAATTCTTCATTTTTCTCGTTCTCCTCTTCTCCTCCTCCAGGCCATCCGTCTTCTTGAACAGACAGACAGGGAGACGTACTCACAGATACAATCAGGGTTACACCAAAGACAGACAGACAGACAGACAGACGAGGAGACAGCGTTGAGACAGAAGACGTCTAGAAAAACACCAAAGCGGGCAGATTACTTAGAATAATTAAAGCCTTTCGACAACAATAATTAGAGAGTCGACTAATTACAGCCAATTAGTGAGTGCAGGACAATCCCCGCATGTCTGTCTCTGTCTGTCTCTGTCTGTCTCTGTCTGTCTCTGTCTGTCTCTGTCTGTCTCTGTCTGTCTCTGTCTGTCTCTGTCTGACTCTGTCTGTCTCTGTCTGTCTGACTGCATATATATAATATATATATTATATATATATAATTTATATATATATAATATAATATATATATATTTCGTATAAATCTTCTTTATTCATCATCCATTGCTTCAAGCTCTTCCCATTCTTTATGTTTTTACAACAATAATTTTTCCCCATCTCTCACAGCTCGACATAATTATCTAGTAGCTATTCGTCTGTCTGTCTATTTATCCATCCATCCATCCTTCCATCCATCTATCCATCCATCCATCCATCC
>OX457049.1:45770698-45833198 GCA_949752735.1 Lumbricus terrestris
GAAAGCCATCTGCCCCATCCTACTTGTCAGCGTACCTCTCTCTCTGTCTGTGTGTGTCATTGTGTGTCTGCATCTGTCTGTGTGTATCTGTCTCTCTTTGCATCTGCCCCATCTGCGTCCTCCTTGTTAGTACTCTCACTCTATCTGTCTTTGTGTGTCTGTCTCTCTTTGCATCTGTCTGTGTGTGTCTGTCTCTCTTTGCATCTGTCTGTGTGTGTCTGTCTCTCTTTGCATCTGTCTGTGTGTGTGTGTCTCTCTTTGCATCTGTCTGTGTGTGTCTGTCTCTCTTTGCATCTGTCTGTGTGTGTCTGTCTCTCTTTGCATCTGTCTGTGTGTGTCTGTCTCTCTTTGCATCTGTCTGTGTGTGTCTGTCTCTCTTTGCATCTGCCACTACCTCCTTGTTAGTACCTCTGTCTCTCTCTCTCTTTCTCTGTCATTGTGGTTTACTTTCCAGTTGCTCAAGACTCTCTCTTTGGTCATGGGCTCATGGCTGAGCTGGGAGCACCTCTGAGCAGTAGTCTTCTTGAACGGATTCTATATAATTTTTTAGGATGAGCGAATGAATGAATGAATGTGTGTGTCTTTATCTCTCTGTGTCTGTCTGTGTGTGTCTTTATATCTCTAGTTCTGTATCTGTGTGTCTGCCTGTCTGTCTGTGAGTCTTTCTGTCTGTCTCTGATCTTTACAAAATGAAAATTATTTGTGGTGCAGATGTAATATTATGTGTTGACGATTTAAAAGATTTGTCAGAATTTATTGATCGAATTTGTTTTCGCAGGAGGATTATCGTAAGATTACAGTCGAACGAAAGGGAGAACAGAATTTCTTTACGTCGGAGATGATTAAATCGTGTATGAAGAAAGTCGTCGCAGTTAATCTTCATCAGACAGTGCAGGTCATTTATGTCGATATCTTCGTGTGTTTTTGGGTCATTTATGTCGATATCTTCATGTGTTTTTGGGTCATTTATGTCGATATCTTCATGTGTTTTGGGTCATTTATGTCGATATCTTCATGTGTTTTTGGGTCATTTTTGCGATTTTTTTTAGTTGGGTCATTTATGTCAATATCTTCGTTTTGCTTGGGTCATTTAATATCAATATTCTCTTATTTGGGTCATTTATGTCCATATCTTTGTTTTGTTTGGGTCATTTAATATCAATATTTCTTTTATTTGGGTCATTTATGTCAATATCTTTGTCTGTTTGGGTCATTGTTTTATTGATATTTTTGTCTTGTTTGGGTCATCTATTTCAGTATATTCATCTGGTTTTGACCATTTATTTCTCTTTCTTGTTTGCGTCATTTTTTGTGATGTCTTTGTCTTGTTTGGGTCATTTATTTTAATATCGTCGACATTTGTTTAATGTCTACATCTCATTTGGGTCATTTATTTCAGTATCTTCGTCGTGTTTAGGTCATTTCTATATATTTCTTCATGTTTCTGGGTCATTTATTTCTATATCTTCATCTGGCTCAAGTTCATCTATATATATTTCAGCAAGTTTAGATCAGTTGTTTAATGTCTTCATCTCATAGAAAATTGGGTCATTTTTTAGCAAATTCATTAAGCTCACGTCTTTCACTTCAATATCTTTGTCAGGTATTTTCGTTCATTTGGTCATTTTCAAAGTTCTTTTCCGTCTTTTTATTCTTAACGTATATCAATATTTTTAGTGCGATGAGATTTGCATATTTTAAGTCATTTTTTTTTATTTTCGTGATTATTTTCTTGGTTTGTTTATGGCTTAGGTTGATGAGGAATTGGAAATAAAAGCATATTATGCGGGTCATGTGTTGGGAGCCGCTATGTTTCACATACGAGTAGGGAACCAGTCTGTCGTCTATACGGTAAGGATAAGAAGAATGCTGTTGTTGGGTTTTGCTAAAAATCCTACAGTCCCAGAGACTTTTAGGGGTCGGGGCTAGGTGGTTATATATAGAAAGTTTACAATTTATGCCTTTTTAAATTTAATATTGCAGAGAAAATTATCTAAATTCAGTTTAAACTTAAAGTTAATGGCTGAATTAGATCATATTTTAGATATAAATAGAAAATTGTAGATTGTGTTGCATGCACTTTTTTATCACTTGAATTTGTTTCTAAAAACATTTATTTCTCATTAAGCTTTGAGATAGTTTAGGGACCAAGTGATGAATAAAGGCAGAGGATTCGGTTATTTCTTCTGCGTTCTGTGCTTTTATAGCATGCGTGTAAAACGTTTAAAAGGTGTCTAAGTTGAAGGATTTGAGTCTCAGCGTATCAGTTCACAATAACCGTTTTCAGAGAAGGATAGCAAACAGATGAAATTTATTGAAATGCGAATTAATATTCTGGTTAAAATGCTTATTTTATAGCAATTGTTGTGAACGTTTAAAAGGTGTCTAAGGTGAAGATTTATGGCCATGCAATTTCGTTGAATGTCGTGTCTAATTCTTATTTATGGCATCGTGTGATTCAGATTTAAAGGTGTCTTATTGAAGGTCATTATAACTATAGTAACCATCTCGGGGAGGAACCCATAATATCCATGGTTACAAGGAGAGCGCTATGAGCATTTGACTTTAGTGATGCATTCTGTGTTCAACACTGACTGTGTAATGGTTACTTAATGATAATGATAATAATGGTTATTTTAGTGATAATGATTGTCACATGGTATGGATTGGACTCCCGCTGTCTATGCGCCTAATGCTTATGTTTGCTAAAATGTGTTTTAGCGCAGTCTTAAATCGTCCTTTTCTGGCGAGGTTCGGTCAGGAGCACTTCTGAGCCCAGAAGGACGCTATATAGATCTCCGTAATGAATGAATGAATAAATAATGCCATGCCCCACTCAAGGGCGGATACAGAAATTTTCGAAGGGGGGGCAAAAATTTTGGGTGTTGCCGGTGAAAATTTTTGTTTGGACCGCCGAAAAAACTGAAGACCTTTTTTTTTTTTAGTCATCGGCCAATTTTTGGGGGAAAAAATGCTTGTTGAAACCAAAAACCAAATGGGGGGGGCCACGTCCCATGCAATTTTTAAATGGGTGGGGCCATGGCCGGATTGGCCTCCCCTGGATCCGCCCTTGGCCCCACTTTACTGTCTTTGTATGTCTGGAATTCTTTGCAATTTATATTTCTACATTTTGAGATGAATTTCTCGTGTGTTCTTGTTGTTGTCGTCGTAGGGCGACTACAACATGACTCCCGACCGCCATCTTGGTTCCGCTTGGATCGACAAATGTCGTCCTGACATTCTCATCTCAGAGTCGACTTACGCGACGACGATTCGCGACTCAAAACGATGTCGAGAAAGAGATTTCCTGAAGAAAGTTCACGACACAATAGAGAAAGGTGGAAAGGTTTGTTGCGAATTGAAATTCTCGTTTAAATGCTTTTATAGCAATGGCTGTTAACGTTTAAAAGGTGTCTAAGGTGAAGATGCATGGCCCACGTGGAGTGGATGGATGGATCCAGAATCTAGATTTGACAAGGGCCTATGCCCTTTTGGGACGAAAAGGTTACTCGATTAAAAGAGGGTTTATTAGGGTGTAAACTTGTGTATAGTTATTTAAAAATTGTGATTATAGTAAAAATAATAATAATAATTTTCTTTTAATTTTGAGGAAATTTAATAATTAATTAGTTTTAATAATAATTGATTAATAAATTAATTCTTCCTTCGATTAAGATAGGGTTTATTAGTGTGTAAACTTATTGTATAGTTATTTTAAAAATGTGATTGAATAGTAAAAATAATAATATTAATAATTTTCATTTGATTTTACAACGACACAACTGTCAATTGTTTGTCAGTGCTAACATTTCTCGGTGATTTTAACAGAACATTGTTGCTTAGAACTGTGTGACGTTGGAACTTCGACTGAGATGTTAATTAGAAGCCAGGTTGATTATAGGCTTCTAGCTATTTCCGCGTTTCCTCTTTTGCTTGCATTATTTGCATTCTATTTTCTTTGGTGCAATAAATAAAATAAATACAAATTAAAATTAAGACTTTTGATTTGCAGATTAACAATTTAGAATCTTTTATTTAACCACTGGAATGATGAACATCATGCCGTTGTCTTAATTTCCCAGGTTCTCATTCCAGTTTTCGCTCTCGGACGTGCGCAGGAGTTGTGCATCTTGCTTGAGACGTATTGGGATCGGATGAACCTCAAAGTTCCCATCTACTTCTCGATTGGTTTAACAGAAAAGGTCGATCAATTAATCGATCGATTGATCGATATCATAATCATTGCAATTCTATTGTTCTTCTTAGCATTTTATTGTAATTTTATTATGATTGTTTTTGTAATTTTATTGTGACTGTTTTTATCATTATTATTTTATTATGAGTTGTTGGAGTGTAGCTGTAAAGACGAGAATGATTTTGAGTTGTTAGGTTACGTTGGAAGTTTTGTTTCTGGTTCAGATTAAAAAGTAAGATTTATATCTTAAGCTACGGTTCAACTCTTTTGTATTTTATTGTTCTTATCAATCTTTCTTATTCATTCTTATTCTCTATGATTTTCATTCATTGAAGAATTTATGTAGCACCTTTCCAAGGAGACTAAGAGGCTCTCCCGACTCTAGCGCGACAAAATGTATATTTTGAGTGGAATAAGGAAGAGTCTCTTGTTGGAACCGATTCCAGACAACTGCGCTCACAACGGAAATGATTCTATCCTGGATTATTTCCTGTGTTCTGATCATGTATTGTTTATTTAATGCAATAATTGAATCAATTCGTTTTGTTTTCATTGTCTTCTTCAGGCGACGAATTACTACAAGTTGTTTATAACTTGGACGAATCAGAAGATAAAGAATACGTTCGTTCAGAGGAATATGTTCGAATTTCAACACATCAAGGTCTCTCGTCTTAATCGAAATCTAATCATAATCTAATCTAATCATCTAATCTAAATCAGAAGATAAAGAATACGTTCGTTCTGAGAAATATGTTCGAATTTCAACACATCAGGGTCTCTCGTCTTAATCAAATCATAATCTAGTCTAAATCTAATCAAATCTAAATCTAATCTAAATCTAAACTAGCGTCTCATCCAGAGAATGGGGGAACATACATTTAAAATTTGAGTCTTCTCTGTGGTTGGCCCAGTAATCTGGAATACCCTCTCATTAGCCTTTTACGACTTATGCCCAGGCTAAATTCCCCTGCATTTTTTAAGTCTCTCAAATCCTGATTTTTAGCTGTGGATGGGCTGGGAGCGCCTCTGAGTAGGTTTCTTTAAGAGGTGCTATATAAATTCTCGAAATGAAAATGAATGCACCATGGAACTCTACCAGAATCCTTCCTCACAAAACATAAAGCTTTTCTTTCTTAGCTAGAGACAAGATTGTCTGTGAGTAGTGTCACTGAAGGTGCGCTTTATAAGTTTCCGAATGAATGAATACAGCCAACGAGACGGGTGTGGCGCTTTTTGAACCATCCCTTGACTTGTCTTTAGTAGATGACACTTTGGAGCCTTTTATTTGTTTTATGTAATATTTATAAAACAGAATTAACTTAAATTATATTTTCACTTTTCATTGAGCATTTAAATGTAGGTTGTTGGAATAATCAGGTTTTCATCGTAAAATTATCTATTTATATTTATACAGCTTTATAAAATGTAAGTATGTATGTATATTCGTTTAATGAGCAAAAACAGGTTGGCAAACCGCAACCTGGTACATTAAGCAGACAAAATTACATTGAAATAAAAATATTAACGGGAGTAATCAGTTATTGGAATTAAATTGAATCAATAGTTAAACTAAGCTTTAATAATATGTTTGAAAAGGACTCTAGAAACAAAGTTTCAATCATCTTTGTTCGAAAGTTCAAAATTGTGCAAAATAAATGTTCAAATGCAACAGAATGATTACATGTATGTCAGCATGAATCTGATATGTATTAACTGTTTAGTTGTTTTTTTTAAATGTGTGTTACGTTTAAAATCAGCCGTTTGACCGTTTTAAAAATGTGTGTTACATTGAAAATCAGCCGTTTGACCGTGTCTACATCGACATGCCAGGTCCAATGGTTGTCTTCGCGACGCCTGGAATGCTGCATGGTGGTCTATCGTTGCAGATCTTCAAGAAATGGTGCGTCAGTGAAAACAACACGGTACGATGATGATGATGATGATTGCTACAGGGCTATATAAATGGAGTTTGTTTGTTTGTATGCGCACTTTTTATAGCGCCCCATCAAGCTCTCTCTACTCAGAGGTGCTCCCGAATGCAGAGCGGACACTGCATCGGAGTTTCACGCCGAAGCGCTGAGCAATTGCGAGTGAAGGACTTGCCCAAGGTCCTTACGCGGTGACTTGAGGTGGATTCGAACCTCGAACCTTCCGGCTTCAAGGCAACGACTACACCACCGCGCCCCACAATTTACTTTACAATGATTGTTTGATTGTTTGATTGATTGATTGATTGATTGATTTGTCGTTTGATTGGTTGATCATTTCATTCATTTTTGATCTAATCATTGATCTAATCATTCATTGGCTGGTTGGTTGATAATCTGATTGCTATCGTGATTGATCATTCCAGTTACAGTTTTTGACTTATAGTCATTTTTTTAAACATCTGGTTGGTCAGGCCTAGTCTTCAGGGTTATTATTATTTTTATATTATTTTTATTTTAGTTGTAATAATAATAATGATGATAATACGTAGAGATGTGAGTGCCATACATTCATAAGCAAACACTTAACGGTAAATCAATTCAGAAGCACTTGAAAACGTCAGTGAAGATGGGTCGGTGTAAAAAGTTCCGATTTTTAGATGTTTCTTGAAGTCATCAATGGCTACCTGGTTGATTGATCTGATCATTGATTGATTGATTGGTTGATTGATTTGAGTTTCCTTTGTTTGTCTTTGCGCTGGTAGGTCATTATGCCTGGCTATTGTGTTTCCGGAACAATAGGATGGAAGATTCTAAACGGACAAAGAAAGATTGAATTAGACAACAGACAGACGGTTCGTAGCAGCTCAAGTGTCCATATGCCGGAAATGCCGTAATATTTTTTACAAATGCAGCGAATAGCCGTAATATTGGGCAATTTGTGTTCGAAACTTATATGTCTCGCAATTAGCAATAAATATAAACAAAATGAAGCAACTACATTGGCATAATTGACTGGTTAATGGTCTCTGCTGTACTAGGGAGATCGTATAGATTTCTTTGTTATTTATACAGTGCAGCAATCTTACTTACTTTTATAATCGTAGTATAAGCAGCCTGGTACTCTTCTGACTTGTTCTCCTTCTGATTATTTATTACACCTCTTTTAAGAAGTTAAGTCTGTTTATATTTTTTTCAAAATTGTAACAATTGCTAGTTGATGAAAAGTATTTTATGGAAAGCGGACTTATACACATACTTAAATCAATAATAGAGGTGTCGAAAAGTATCAGCTTTAAAAGGGTGTAACATTTGAAAAGTTTATTTACATTGTGTTTACATGCTCTGTGTGTCTCTGTGTCTTTTTTTTTATCTCTGTGTGTCTCTCTGTTTTTCTACATCTGTTTCTGTGTCTGTCTCTCTATCTCTGTGTCTGTCTGTCTCTCTATGAGAACTATACACTATTGATGGATATGTTTGTTGGTAGGTGTGTGAGTAGATTGGTTGGTGGATGGATTGATGGAAGGAATGAGGCAGAGATTGACGAAAGATGGATCGCTAGATGGAAGAAGGATTGATGGACATAAATTACATGGAATGACAGAACTTTGATGGAATGGTAATTGGAAGTGACAATTGATGGATCCTGTAAATATGGAAGATGGAATTAGAATGATTGGTGTATTGCAATGAACAGTTGACTTTTGTTCAAAACAAAGGTTCTTAGAGATATTGAGATTGATTGATTAAATGATTGATTAAATGATTGATTAAATGATTTATTGATTTGACGTTGTGTTAGGTGGAGGTGAAGATGGCCGTGCAGTACATGTCATTCAGCGCACACGCAGATGCGAAGGGAATAATGCAGTTGATCCGACAATCAGAACCAAAGAACATCGTTCTCGTTCATGGAGAAGCCGTCAAGATGGAGTTTCTCACGAAGAAAATCGAACAGGAATTCGGTTCGTCTGAAATATTCTTCCATCTATTCATTTTTTTCATTTACCCATTCTTCCATCTATCCATTCTTCCATCTATCCATTCTTCCATCTATCCATTCTTCCATCTATCCATTCTTCCATCTATCCATCCTTCCATCTATCCATTCTTTCATCTATCCATTCTTCCATCTATCCATTCTTCCATCTATCCATTCTGTTGTCTGTTTAAACTTCCATTACCGTTACCTTTCACCTCAACTGAGCTACGATGTTATAAAAATAATCTTTTTGTTATTAGTATTAATTTATTTAACCATTCAATAATAATAATAATTATATCCTAAACCCCCAATCCATCTATTCATTATATATCCACCCTTTCATCCGCCACCCATCTATTCTTCTATACATCCACTGATGCAACCATCCATTCATCCATCCATTCATCCACCCACCCATCTATTCTTCCATCCATCCATTCATCCATCCATCCATTCATCCATCCATTCATCCAGTTGTAATTGCAGGTGTGAAGTGTTTCATGCCTGCGAATGGTGAGACGATCTCAATTAGTTCGGTGGGAAATGTTCCGGTTGATATGTCACTCAGTCTTCTCGCGAGAAAACATGACGCACCATCATCTGCTGGTTTGTCGTTTCATTCGTTAACTTATTGATTGATTGATTGGTTGGTTGACTGGTTGACATCAATTTTTCAATCATCAAGTGATTGTTTCTTTCAGTGTTTGATTGATTTTGATTTTTATTGATATTATAATAATTCAATATTTCTTTTATTTTTTAGCCATCCAATTTACAGTTTATAAAATGCAAATCACGTTGCGAATATATTGCAACTTTTATCATTTAAATTTACGTAGTTCAACTTTACGAGGAGCTCTGTTTTTCTTTAACTGTCTGTCTCTCTGGTTGTCTGTTTGTTTGTCTGAGTGTCTGTCTGTACGTGTACCTCTGTGTACCTATGTGTGTGTGTGTGCTGCAGGTGACTGCATTCCACAGCCGAAGAAATCTCGTCTGATGGAAGGAGCGCTCGTCATTAAAGACAACGTACGATTTTATATATATTATTTATATATATTTATGTATATATATAATATATATGTGTATATATATATATATACGTCATTCAGATTTATATTTATAATTATATATGTGTCATTCAGATTTATAATATTTATAATAATCTTAGTAATAAATATAATATTCCTAAAAATAATAATAGAGACAAATGATAATGATGGTGATGATGATGTTCGTATCTTTAGAACCAAATCCTCCTATAGCAACATTATAGTAATTCACAGACAACATTTCATCACTTAAAATTAGGAACACCTAATCTAATCATCTTAATCTCTCCAGGATTGAAACACATTCCTAATAGAATTATTAATATAAATATTTTTGTTATTCATTGCAATTATTATTATTGCTATTATCATGCGATAATTTCTGATGACAATGCTGAATATATTTCTCGTATTGATATCAATTAATTATTTATCGTTTCCAGCGTCTGATTCTAATGGAGCCGAAGAAAGCGTTGCTCGAGATGGGAATGAAAGAACACGAGATTCGATTCACGTCAAACTTGACGATTGCATTTGAAGGAACGACGTCGAAACTTTCAGATGCAATCGTAGAAGTTCTTGACGAGTAAGTCGAGACTTGCGCTCTCTATTGTGCTCTCAATTGCACTCTCTATTGTTCAGTTCACATGTGTCAATAGTCAATCAGAATTTATGTAGTGTCTTATAGCCTGTTATCATGCTTTCTGATTTGCTGGAATGAGATAATGACCTAATAACTTTCCATCCATTCATTATGGCTCAACTGTTTTGTTGTCGGATTGCCTTCTTTCTGACTGTTACTACTTTTTTAAAAATTACTTTTTAAAACTTACTTTAAAAAAATACTTTGTAAGAAATTACTTTTTAAAAATTACTTCCTAAAATTTAAACAAACAACTGTGATTACAATCAGTTTTTAAAATTTCTTTGGTGTAAACTGTGATAAGTTTCTGATGATTTTCTTTTAGATGTTTGGATGAGTTTGGCGTGCAACAAGGTCAGGACAGCAGCATCAGCATTGCAGGCAACGCAATCTTAATCAAGATTAACGGATCAGAGGATGATCAAGAAAAGAAATTGCTCGTGTCTTGGGTTCTGCAGGTAGAGTTGATCATATCACGCTGCACATTACACACAATACACATGGGTTTAAAGTGAGCGAGAACTGATCTCTGAATTCTCCCACTGCCAGGGTTGTTTTTAAGAACCTTTCTTTCTCCCACTGCTCTATAAATTCTCCCATTGCTCTCTTAAATTCTCCCATTGCTCTCTAAATTCTCCCATTGCTCTCTAAATTCCCCACTGCCAGGGCTGTTTTTGAGGAATTTTTAGAACTGCACAAACCTTCTTTCTCCCACTGCTCTCTGAATTCTCCCATTGCTCTCTAAATTCTCCACTGCTCTCAAAATTCTTTGCTTGCGTTCCCACTGCTCACCATGACAGAACCCTGATTGTGTTCCAATAAAACTCTTTTTCGGCCTTCCCAATGCTCACCCAAACCACTTTAACCACTGATTACATACAGGGTCTGCTTCTGTGTGGGGGTGCCTCTTAGCTGCTGCTCCTGTGTAGTTGCGTCTACTCTGGATGTACAGAGTCGTTGTACTCTGCGTTCTTCCATTCAACGTGAACTCCTCATTCCCTGAGCGCAAACTGCTTTTAGACAGCACCATGCTTTCTCTGCTATTGGCCGTGTGATATGGAATGGGTTTATAAATTTAATGCTTGGTCATGTGTTGGTAACTTGGTTGTGTGGCATTTGATAAATGCATTATAATAATAATGTTGAGAAAAAATAATAATATTCTGTGTTTTACATAATACTAATAATAAGAACAATAATAATTATGCTAGGGGTACTTTTAGGTGTACTTTTCCAACTGGGACCTTGACGAATAGGGTCCATTCCAGACAAATCTGATTTTAACGAGAATGGTGAATTCCCCGAAGGATCATGTTTACCTCGGGGCAAACAAATTCTAATAATAATAATAATTTTAAAATAATATTTATAATAATAATATCACATTCAAAGGCAGGTTCTCTACAAAGCCCAAAGACGAGACCTGACCAATCTCCAGACCAATTTCCTGCTCCTAATGGTAATTTTTCCTAATTTCAAAGGATCATTTGATACCTCGGATAAAATAATAATAATGATAATAAAAATAATAATAACAATCATTGCACTCCTGGGTAACCAGATGCGATTCACAGTGACTTTCTTAATCTAGTATTTAAACTGATGCAGCTGTGACTTCAATTAATTTCTCTCTTTTAGGACGAAGATCTCGGATGTGAAGTTCTTCAACTTCTCAGAAGTCGATTCACTTCTTAATCTCAATCAACTTTGACGTCATTCAACTCGGATTATTATTATTCCACAATTTAATGTTTTTCATTGTTCCGCAAAAGAAAAGAAGAACTGATCCAGTTTCGTTGACTGGTTTTCTGTGGATGAACCCTTGACTGGTTTCTTGTGGAATGACTGTTTCTTTCAAAAATAAATATAAGTTTTCGAGGCTGTGGAAAAATCTGCAGAGAAATGAATATTGGTTCAAGAAACTGGAGTTTCTTTATTTGTTCAGTTTGCTATATATTTTTTAATTAAATCAGTATCCATTATTAATTTTGTTGTTTCATTCTATTGTAGTTGCTTGTCATACATTATATTATCGCATAGTTTTATTTATATTTATTTTTGCTGTTAATTCTATGATTTGTTCAAGTTGGGCATCAAACTTCAGGCAATTTTAAAATTTCAAGAAAGTATGTAGGTACTAGGTAGCTAATAGTTCATCAATTCATGAGGCCAAATAGTAACCTGTGCAAAATAATGCAACTTGAAACTAAAGTGAACCTTAATAAACAAAGCCTTACAATGTAAAACTCATCCATTGGAGAATAGATCAGTTTTATGTTTAGATTTTATAATAATTGAGGAGGTTTATGGGGCTGGTTTGGTTAAATAGTTTAAATCTGCAACAACTGCTTTAATCATTCGTAATCTCTAAAGTTCTGAAGCGCCACTCGAAAGCCAAGCGCAGGGCACTAGCTTTCTGACTTGACTGTTGCGTCAAGTCAGAAAGGTTGTCCAGAGGTAGGGTCCAAACACAATATGGTCCTAAGGAGGTCCGGGCATTGTTTCCAAATTTCACGAGGCGTTACATCAGTATAATGATAATTGTTATTTTCAGTGTATATATTCTTGTTGTGTATAACCACCACTGTCTGGGAATGTAGCCTACATTTGATATTTGGTTTAGGTCAACCTAGAAGTCCTAGGCAGCTATGGATATCTAGTATCTATGCATGCAAACTTTTATAATAAGGAAACTTAGTCTGTTTTCTGTCTTTAGTGCTATGCAGGCAGATATGCTGTCCTGTGAATGCTGTATTTCTTTGTTGTTTTATTAATTTGTGCTACCATCATTTGGTGAATAAAAGATTGATATAAAGAAAATCACGGTAGCCGCTATCATTCTATATATATATATGTATTCGTTTAATAACATTCTATGCGAGGTCTGTGCTAATTATTGAAAAAGATTTGATCATTTTTTAACCAACTGTAGCCGAAAAGACGTTAATATAAGAGCGAAAACTACAGTAAACTGTTGTCAGCATCATATTATATATTATATGTATCTATGGTCAGCATCTGTAATATTTTTATAAACTGTCTATGGTTAAAAGCAGAGACAACAAGATGGCGGCGCTCTTGCTTAATCGCGGTGCGTTTAAAATCGGGTTAATTTGCAACATAAATCGCGCCCTCGAAGGCCATCAGTTGCGTTTCTATGCAAAGCCATTGAGACGACAAGCCATTCGGGTTTTGTCGATAAAAGAAGCAAACGATTTAGCGAAACGGCCAAGAAATTCAAACACGCGCAGTGAAATCCCGAAACCCGAGCACACGAGGCCTCTGTCCATCCTCCAAAAGCCAAGTCCAGTTAGTCGTGTGTCAGTACAAAATGACCGAAAACCTAATAAAATAATTAACGAGTCAATACGGAACAATACACCTGAAAAACTTGTTCACACAAAAGAAGACGATGCAAGAAATATAGATCGAACGGTTAAAGTGGACAAAAAGAGCAAACAATCCAAAAATAAGGGAAAGGACGAATGGGTGAATCTTCCGGGTGACGTGAAATACGAGAAGTTGGAAGCAGGAGATCATCGATTCGGGTAAAGGCAAATTTACGTCACATTATTATAAATGACGGTTTAATAATAATGATAATATTTGAAGGGAATAGTAAGCCCTAACTTTCCTCACATGTTCAGAATATGTGTCATCCACTGATGATTTTCCACGTAACAGTTCCTCAGTGAGGTCAATTAGCTACAAATCACATCACCATGACATCTTCCCAGTAGTTTTGGCAAGAAATTTCTACCTATTGTATTATATTAGAACATTTATATAGTGTGCATCTTCTAGGGTGAAGCGTTCGGAGGTACTCCCAGTTATTTATTTACTGGCAATATATTGCCTTTCAAGGTTTGTTTCTTCTCATGAGCGCTCCCAGGGAGACCTCCCAGTCCAATCCTGGTCGAATGACAGTCCTAAATTATGTATGAAAGCACATGACCTTTGCTATTATATAAAATAAGTCTCAGGATTTTATCAGCACTAACACAAGTTTAATCTTTTCTATGTTTAG
The DNA here is from genome assembly GCA_949752735.1 of Lumbricus terrestris. Lineage (NCBI taxonomy): Eukaryota > Metazoa > Annelida > Clitellata > Crassiclitellata > Lumbricidae > Lumbricus > Lumbricus terrestris. The sequence continues at coordinate 45,784,525 of OX457049.1, forward strand.
TCCTGCGGTGATGGAAACGAAGCTGACGAAGGAACGCGACAGGAAATCAACGATTCTTCTCGAAGGGACGCGACTTGTGGCCGAAGCAGTGGCCGCCTCGCTCGAAATTAAATCCATTTTCTTCACCGACGTTGCACTGTTGACCGGTCTTTCACTTGAGAGTTTGGTTGCGACTGGGACGAAGTTGTACAAAGTGTCAGCTAAACACATGAAGGTCTGGTCAGACACTGTGGCACCAGCTGGACTGATGGGTTAGTTTTGAGTGTTGTCAGAATCATCAATTATGTAGAACCTTTTCAATTGAAACAGGGATGGACCTTACTACACAAGAACTGTGATGAGCGTTTCGACAACCTGCAGTGATTGTGCATAAGACTTTTAATTCAACGGATCATCAAGTTTAGGGAGCGCTGTTACTTACAGCACCATATAAATTGTTGTCATTATTATTATTAGTGATGCATAAATGCACTATGAAGTCTCGGACTGCCAGCATTGTGCCTTTGCCTCTGTGATTGTTGTGATTGTAGCCCTTTGCTGCGGAATGGCCTTATTACTGTAACTCATGTTTGTATGCACACTTGTTATAGCGCCCCTTCAAGCACCCTACTCAGAGGCGCTCCCGACTGCAGAGCGGACATTGCATCGGAGTTTCACGCCAAAGTGCTGAGCAATTGCGAGTGAAGGACTTGCCCAAGGTCCCTACGCGGCGACTTGAGGTGGATTCGGACCTTGAACTTCAAGGCAACGACGCCACCACTACACCCCACGTGATCAGATTTTATTTGGAGGCGCTACTCTATCAATCCGTTGTCTTTCGACTTTTCTTTTTCCAGGAGTTCTTTGCACTGCAAGCATTTAATATTAGTTTGTGCTGTGAGAGACGCTTTGCAAATCTGTAAATAAAATTCAATAAAAATAAATGTGTAATTTAATGTTTTGTTTCTGTGATATTGTTTAGCGATCTGTACGCTGCCGAATGTGAAGATCTCGGAAGAAAGCGTCCGTCTTCCTGTGACCGTCATCTGTGATCGCGTGATGGATGCAGGCAGTCTTGGTACGCTCATCAGATCAGCCGCAGCAGCAGGATGCTCTAAACTACTCGTCACTAGAGGTCAGAAAAATTGCATTTCGTAACATTGTTCAGACACATTATTTAGCCTCGCAAATCATACAACAAACTTACATCAAAACTATCTATATTACCATAATTCAAATCCAATATTTATTTGTTGTATATGAACTGAACTTGCTCATAAAACAGTTGTAAAATTAGTTATATATGACAGGCTGCGTTCTGCCAGCCTGAAGTCTTGATTAAACGAAAATGGAATTGAATTGTTCAATCGTAACTTGATACCGTAGTTCTTGATAGTTTTATATGAGTTTCGTCTATGTGATATTTGTTCACCAGAGTTCTGCTTTTCAGCTGGTTATATTAAAGAATATAATTGCATGGCTAGGAGTACGCAATTATTTATTCTATTCTATTTTGAGATTTATAAAGGGCCTCTCTCTCACAGTACAACCTAATTCTAGTGGTTGCATGCTCGACTTCTAGAGCGAGGTTTAAACTTGTCATTTGAAGACTGCTTTTCTTAGCTTGGCATGGTTCGGAAGCATTTATGAGTATGGAACTGAAATTGTTCTATCTAAATTCCGACAGATTTCTTGATGGATTGATTGCTTCATTGATTTTCAGGGAGTGTAGATCCGTGGGTTCCAAAGGTCCTACGAGCTGGAATTGGAGCACATTTCCACATCCCTATCATCGCAACCAGTTGGGAAGTAATTGGAAACTACCTTCCATCGAACTGCGATCTCTACCTCATCACCAATAAAACTCCTCCGCCTTCCAACAACGATGAAAATCTCTCAAAAGTTCCGCGTGCCATTCTGCAGCAGACGTTGGTTGAATCGAACGATGAAAGTCATGTTGACGAGAGTCACATGAAACGCAAGGATCTGAAGATGTTTGATCGCCTGCGACTTCCCATCAGTAGCTACGAAAGCGTTGACTACGCCAGCAGCAGAGAAACCAGCGTAGCGTTGGTTGTTGGAAGTGATGATGACGGTTCAAGTCCAGAGGCAAAGAAGTTTGCATACAGTCGTGGCGGTCAACTCGTCTTTGTGCCAGGAGCAAATGAACTTAGTCAGGCAATTACGTCAAGCGTTGTTTTGTTTGAAATACGTCGACAGATGAAACAAAGAAACTCAACGGACAATAGTAGCAATGTTTAATTGAACAATTAACAAACGTGTTTTTTTTTATCCGCATCAAAAACATCACGGACTCGAACTGTAAGAAAATGCAAACAATCGCAAATGTTAGCTTTTCTGGCGCCTTAGCAACAGCTTTTAATATTAATAAATTGAAATTTAGAACAATATTTTTTGAAAATCATGCAGATCTCAGTGCAAATTTTTCTCTGTAGAATTCATTTAACGTTTTTCAAGTCAAGGAAAGATTTTGACGAACAAGAAGAAGTCTGATGTCATACAAACAAAACTAAGCCGATGATGAATTTCTCTTAGACAAACAAATCGACATGGAAAGCGAATTGACAAAGATGCGTGTGTCATTTCCTACGGGAGGAGGGAGTGTGGAGACGAAGCGTACTACATGTAGTAGCGAACGGGTGGTCCCATCTCCTCCTCTCCATCATCCGTGTTGCTGCTGTATGAGACGACGAGATCAACGTATCCCTTGTCATGACCAGATCGGATCAATGACATCATCCTGCGTACACACACACATGCATACACGCATTCAGAACAGTTGCAGTGCAAGGACTTCTTTCTTTTAAGGAATTTCTAGAGCTGCACAAACCCCTTCTCTCTCTTCCCATCCTCCTTGGTTAATTATTCAAAAAATTACAATCACCTTTCTGCTCGTAATTGCTTCTACAACTGCAGACATCCATTTAGAACGACACATTTTGCGTAGAACCCTCCTTAAATGATAAACTCTCCCAACCAGAACCATCCTTTAACCCAAAACCCTATTCAAACACCAAACCTCCAAGCCCAAACCATCCTTTAAACCCAAACCCTCCTCTAACACAAACCCTCCTTAAGCGCCAAACTATCCTCCAATTACAAACCCTCCTTAACCCGTGATTCCCTCACTGATCCATAGTTGACTAAAAGACAATCAAACATTTCATGGTAACCATTTTTCTACACGATATATTATTATTATTATTATAAGTGGCCGACGATGCATCTACTTCGGTGCACTACTTACGTCTGAGGCAGTCTTCGAATGTGTCCTGGCATGATAGGAACGTAGATCATCTTCACACCCATCACAACCATTGAAACGTCCAGATGATATTTCGCCTGATACACACAAGAAAACGTAACAAGATCAGGACAACCACTCTGATTTGACACAGTGCTCGTGAATAAGCTGGTGCCCTGCGCTTGGCTTTCTAGTGGTTCTCTAGAAACTTGGATATTACAATTACCTCTCATCGTTTGGGATACTCTACAGAGTGGGCCAAAAAATGTAATCCCCTAATGGTGTTTGTCAATATCTTGGCCAGAAGTAAGAATTTTTACATAAAATTTTACAGATTTAAAGGTAATTCATATCAACATACAACAGACAAATTTCACCAAACAGAACAAAAGTTATATCAATTATTTTTGGGTCCACCATGTTTATCCAATTGGCTCTGAGCATTTTGTCATGCAACATAGAGAGGAGTCTGGTTTTGATCCTCTTTCTCTTAGACGGTTACTGTGTAGGGAAGTTGAATTGAATAAGACACCTTTTTAATCGGAGTCACACGACGCTATATAAGACTGGGACACAGTGGGTAATTATATTGATTGATATCCGAGGTCGGAGAAGTTAAAATCCTTAGACACCTTTTAACCGTTGCTTATAATATCTATAAAAGCATGGAACGCAGCCGGTTTTACTATAATGATGCACAGAGTGGATGAGACATTCCGGGGGGCCCTAAACTATCTTAACGCTTAATCAGAAACAAATTTCTTTAAAACAAATTGAAGTGATAAAAACGCAGCTACGACCTACAACTTTTTTTTACTTATATAGCATCCATAAAATATGAATTTTATTCACTTGTAGTTTGAAATTTAAACTGATTAGAGTTAATTATCTGCAATATTATATTTAAAAAGGTAGAAGTCATATATATATATATATATATATATATATATATATATATATATATATATATATATATATATATAACACTATTTAGCCTGGGCCCCTAAAAGTCGCCTGGCCACTGGGCATTTGCCCCTCCTCCCCTCTCCTCTCAGCGGCTGACTCCACTGTAAGATGCTCTTTTTCCACAGGTTCTAACATACACGAATATAATATCATTCAACATCATTTGACTAACACTAATGAGAGTTGCAGTGGAATTGAGAAATGTTCAAAGACAAGAGAGATGAACTGAAGAAAGTCTTCTCTCAGTCCTTCCTCTATGAAGAACCGTGCCTCTTAGATGGCAAAATCCTCAACCTGGAATGGCCTCCCATTGACGCTCCATTCCATTTCTAGAACTCATTCTCAGGCATTCGTGTCTCATCTCAAGACAGTTTTATTTGACCGTGCTGCGGTTGAGAGCGCCTCTGAGTAGACCCATGAAAAGGCGATGTATAAATTAATTCATCTAAAGAATTAATGAATGAATGATTCATGTAATGACCTTGACAGCTTCGATGAATTCCTTGAGGGTCATCTTGTCCGATCCTTGGATCTCCCATCGATCCCAAAGACTGAACTCCATCCCATTCCTACAACAATGACAACAACAACAATGACAACAAAGACAACAACAATGACAACAACAATGACAACAAAGGCAACAACAATGACAACAAAGGCAACAACAATGACAACAACAACAATGACAACAACAATGACAACGACAACAAAGGCAACAACAATGACAACAACAACAACAATGACAACAATTGCCTACCTCTTGCTGACAATTAGAAGGCAATTCGTTACTAATTAGATGGATGTTTTAATCATGTCATTGTATTGTAAACATCTAAACATTTATATAACGCCTAAGACGAGTACTATACGTGTAGCATGGACGGAGAAAAGAACAAACGAATGGGTGTTTTAAAAAGCTGGAGTTGACAGAATGTTACTATAAAATATAAAAGAGAGGAAGATGGGATATTATGGTCATATAATTAGAAAAAAGGAACCTGTTTGGAAAAAGATCTGATACCTGGCACGACACCGGGTGGGCGAGGAAGAGGAAGACCTAATATTCGAGCCTGGACTGGAATGACGGTGGAGCAGATCACGAGGAGCACGGAGGGTCGACAAGAATGGAGAGGGATTATTTACGACGCGGCCAACCCTCGCGGCGAGGACGGTTGAAGACAAGACAACAAAACCGATATATGAAAATACGAAACAAATGGATGTAGGCTACAAGAAATAATATCTGCCGTTTGTAATCGAAAAGAAGGTGTCGTAAAGCAGAGCCATGCAACATTCCTAGGACAGAGTCACAGACATACATGGAGTTTCTTATGCAGTGTTATTTCACAGTGCACATCAATACTATTATTGACCGCTGATTGCCGTTAGAGAGTATGTACACCAGAACACATGCCACTGGTTGCACTTTGCTGGTGCCAGTCCCAAGCCTGGATAAAAGAGGAGGGCGTCGCTAATGGTCTTTGTTATCACACATTAAACTGCAACTACTACTAATACTACTGTTGGTATAGCTTCATTAGCCAATCAATCAATCAATATCCCAAAAAATCTTTAAAATATAAAGAATAAAAATCATCAAATTATAATATATCTATGATAAATGAATGATGAATGACAGTGGCCATTTCAAATGACAGACCAGTATGATAAACACTACACTATTCATTGGCTAACCCCCACCTCCTCCAAAAAGGGTGAATTGGGGGAGGGCATAACATAAAAAAGTGAAGACTGATATTGCCACGCACTGGAGTTTAGTCGTCTTGGGTGGACCGGGTTCTGACAGAACGAACATCGGTAAAGCGAGGTTGATGAACGCGTTGCGAAACTTGTCCAACGTACAACGTTTGACGACTTTGATCAGCTCCACAGTCACCTGTAGAAACAAAGACAGAAATGCAATGTAAAAAACAATAGAAAAATAATCAATAATTATTACAACAATTGTCTTAATACATTGCAGATGGAAATAAAATTCAAAGCTATAAATCAGATATGAGAATATTCTTTAAAAGACCAATAATTGCTATCCTCGTTTTGTTGTGCAGACATATAATAAACAAACATATCATCTAAGCTAGAGACAATCAATAAATAATCATATGTTTTAAAATAGCATACAAATCTTAAATAAAAAATAATATGTTCTTATAAAGACAAACTGTTCACTGATTTACTTATCAATTACTGCACTTTGGATTACATGGCATGATATTTAAATAATATAAAGCAATAAAATAAGTTAAAATAAAATTTTACGTTAGAAATGAAATACAAAGTTGCAATTGTAACATTTCTAGTCCATGGTCGTCCAGAGATTAACATTCAGCATGGTAGGAAAATTCACATAAAAGTTAAAAGTGGAAATCCCCTTACAGAGGAAAATCAATAGAATCTCACACAGCATTGAATCAAACAACACAACATCATCATGGCATATATTATTAAACCATTATTAAATACACAAATATACGAGTCAAACAATTAGCGAATAATTTCGATGGAGACAACTGAACGCAAGAAAGAGACGAGAGATGCTTACGAGTCCGGCTACAGCAGCGGTTGTCGTGGCGATGGCAGGGACAATGCGACCTGCGATGCGCTTGATCTTCAGTCGATCAACCGGATCGATGTTGTACATGACAGCTCGCAGATTCTACAGATGAAGATGAAGATGAAACGAACACAACGCTTTACAATCAAACTCAACGCACCTCAGATTCACATTCCGGTGTGACCTTGCGCGCGTTACAAATTTATTTAATAATAATAATAATTACAGAGGAATGTTGAGCAATGGAATTCATTTATTATTATACAATCATAGTTTAAGTTGAATTTCAAACACACACAACGAAATTACGATTACAATTTTCACAACGAAATTACGATTACAATTTTCACAACGAAATTACGATAACACTTTTCACAACGAAATTACGATTACAATTTTCACAACGAAATTACGATTACAATTTTCACAATGAAATTACGATTACAATTTTCACAACGAAATTACGATTACAATTTTCACAACGAAATTACGATTACAATTTTCACAACGAAATTACGATTACACTTTTCACAAGTTATCAAACGAGTCAAATTAACTTTGTTGGCAGCCAAGCAAGGCGACCATCACGTCACATTCTGCTCAGGATGAGATTCCAGCATGGAAGAGATGGCTGATTGGAAAACACTGGCAAGATTCCAATACCCACAAGCCTCTTTGGATCAGCTTTCACTCGCCACTCGCTATGGCCGACTCATAACAGTTCCTTAAGAATGGATAGTTGACCTACTTAAGACAGATTGACCTATTTAGACAGGTTGACTTATTTAGACTGGTTGACCGACTTAGACAGGTTGACTTATATAAACTGGTTGACTTATATAAACTGGTTGACTTATTTAGACCGGTTGACCTACTTAGACTGGTTGACTTATTAAGACTGGTTGACCTACTTAGACAGGTTGACTTATTTAGACTGATTGACCTACTTAGACAGGTTGACTTATTTAGACTGATTGACCTACTTAGACTGGTTGACTTATTTAGACTGATTGACCTACTTAGACTGGTTGACTTATTTAGACTGATTGACCTACTTAGACTGGTTGACTTATTTAGACTGGTTGACCTACTTAGACAGGTTGACTTATTTAGACTGATTGACCTACTTAGACTGGTTGACTTATTTAGACTGGTTGACTTATATAAACTGGTTGACTTATTTAGACTGGTTGACCTACTTAGACTGGTTGACTTATTTAGACTGGTTGACCTACTTAGACAGGTTTACTTATTTAGACTGGTTGACCTACTTAGACAGGTTGACTTATTTAGACTGATTGACCTACTTAGACAGGTTGACTTATTTAGACTGATTGACCTACTTAGACTGGTTGACTTATTTAGACTGATTGACCTACTTAGACTGGTTGACTTATTTAGACTGGTTGACCTACTTAGACAGGTTGACTTATTTAGACTGATTGACCTACTTAGACTGGTTGACTTATTTAGACTGGTTGACTTATATAAACTGGTTGACTTATATAAACTGGTTGACTTATTTAGACTGGTTGACCTACTTAGACAGGTTGACTTATTTAGACTGATTGACCTACTTAGACTGGTTGACTTATTTAGACTGGTTGACTTATATAAACTGGTTGACCTACTTAGACAGGTTGACTTATTTAGACTGGTTGACCTACTTAGACTGGTTGACTTATTTAGACTGGTTGACGTACTAGGAACATCCTCGTTGACCTACCGATGTGGCAACGATGAAGTCGATGTGTCCGTTGGCGTCGTCGTCCTTCTCAAACGTCGCTGGATTCATTCGCGGGAGTCCTGCGTTCGAATCAGACAACATTATCGTCATCATCATCATCATCATCATCACCATCGTCATCATCATCATCATCATCATCATCATCATCATCATCATCACCATCATCACCATCATCATCACCATCATCACCATCATCATCATCATCACCATCATCATCACCATCATCACCATCATCATCACCATCATCACCATCATCATCACCATCATCACCATCACCATCATCATCATCATCATCATCATCATCATCATCACCACCATCATCATCATCATCATCATCATCATCATCATCATCATCATCATCATCATCCTCATCGTCATCATCGTCATCATCATCATCACCATCATCATCATCCTCATCGTCATCATCATCATCATCGTCGTCGTCGTCATCATCATCATCATCATCATCATTATTACTTCAATGATCAGCTTTTATATAGCCCTAGCATTGCAGCTCAATTACCAAACTAATCAACTGCATTCTCAACACTCTTAGTACTCCCGTTGTTATTATTATTATTATTATTATTATTATTATTATTATTGACGTTTTAAATAGCGCACCGCCAGTGTAAACTACTCAGACGCGCTCCCAGTTCAACAACGGCTAAATAAGGCAGTTTTAAGAGCGAAAGGAACATAGTGGTGTGGTCCTTAAGCACACAGCAAAGTGCAGCAGGGACCCCACCCCAATCCAGGTTCTTGGACCAGCCACTGAGAAAGAATGCCGCTGTTACCTAGGGTTGACTCATCACCTTTAAACAACTGATGACTCATCAGTTGTTTAAAGGTTTTTTAAAAACCTATTTGTGTCATCGTGGCTGGACTGGGAGCGCATCCGAGTCGCCTTCTTAAACGGTCGTCAGTGAATTAAATCCCACATAACAATACAGTAATAGTCTCAGATGAGGTTGCTTTTATAATGTCCATCAGAAACGTTTAAAAGGTGTCTAAATTGAACGACTTGAGCCTCAACGTATTATACACAGTTACCGTCTTAGAAGATTGAACCCAGAACATTCTAACCAGTTGATTACTCAATCAGGGATGTCACTCTGAATTCTAAATAAACGTCAGATCCGGTCAGAAAAAAGGCAAGAAAAAGCTAGATTGAGAAATTTCTCAGAAATGCGTGACAATTTTCGAACTTGAAATTTCTGACGACCTTTTTTTAAAAGTCTTCAGTTCTCAAAACTGTGCAAAATATTTCCTTCTCTTCCTCTAAAAAATTGCTGATTAGATTTTTTAGTCGTTCGCTCCAAAATATGAAATCTTGCGGCTTATTTCTCGCCTTTTCCATGTTTTTACCTTAAAAAGTCAGAAAAACTACCGTAAGAAAAGAAGCTAGATCGTAAAAAAACCTAGACAAGACCGAAAAACCTAGATCTAAGTGTAAAAAAGCAATGAGCGGCATCCCTGCCCGCAGCGTATAAAAAAAGTTGCGCATACATACCACTGGTTCCCTGTGCGACCGTCTGCTGAAGCTGATTGGCCGACACTTTCAGTTCATCTCCAGAGATCTCATCTTGTTCCGGCTTCTTTGCACCAACGTCCGTCTCAATGCGCTGAAAACACCGATCAGTCAGAATATTATTATTTTTATTATTTAAAAAACAAAATGAATCACAAATGAGGCGCGGTGGTGTAGTGGGCATGTTCGTCGCCTTGCAGCCGGAGAGTTACAGGTTCGAATCCACCTCAAGAATGACCTTCCCTCTAACCTGCGTTCTCACCCTCGGAACACGTCGGGCTCTTTCTACGGATTGCTTAAGACTTTTCTTTTTGACCGGGCTTGGGTCCGGAGCGCGTCTGAGTAGAGTCCTTGAAGGGGCGCTATATAAATTACATAGATAGATAGATAGATAGATTAACAACCAAAAACTGGTTTCATATCAAATTTAACAACCAAAAACCAGTTTCATATCAAATTTAACAACCAAAAACCAGTTTCATATCAAATTTAACAACCAAAAACCAGTTTCATATCAAATTTAACAACCAAAAACCAGTTTCATATCGGATTTAACAACGGAAAACTGGTTTGCCAGAAATCAGATATATCACCAATCCTACCTTTGACTTGGGTTCAAATTCAGGTACTGTGATTTTCGTCAAAACTCCAATGATTTTCTGGTTGGTGAAATCCTAAACAACAGCAATTAAACAAATTAAATATAAAAAACGTAAATCCATTTTAGCATAAAATCCGTAATTAAAATCACAAGAACCAACTACACAAATGTCAAATGCACAAATCTCGTGTTTCGATAAATGTTGTGATTCTGATGGAAAATCTTCAACTATGTTTCTCTATTGCTGCACTGCTCACAACAATTCCCTTCAATGCTCGCCCCACTGCTATCCCTCTGATTGCCAACTCACCATTATATATGAGTGACCATCAATATAAAGCTAACAACAATGCCCACGATCTCGGACTGCTACAGCCGAGCATCATGCCTTCTTTGCTTCTGTCGGTCTTTTGCTTTGGAATGGCCTCCCTACTATAATTTGTACTCAGATCTTATCTGGAAGCACTGCTGTTTCTGCGCGTCCCCTTAAAACTTTTCTTTTTCCAAGGGGATCTTCGCACTGGGAGCGCCTCTGATTAGGTTGCACTGTGAGAGGCGCTTTATAAATCCAAAAATAGTATAGTATAGTATAGTACATAAGTCACAAGAACTCCAGCACTTTTGCCACACCTGACAATGCCAGTCCAAAGTGTGGATAAAGCAGGAGGGTGACACCGATGATCTTTGTTAATCACACAATGTCATTAAACTGAATATATACCACAAACTACATCTACTGCATCAACTACATCAGAATGTCGTTAAACTGAAATTACATCAGTCACTCGATTCTAATATTTTAATGACGTAACAGGTAATGGTCGCTATGAAAAGCGAATCGAATTGCTTAAAATCTGGAAATCCCCTCATTTGAATAAATCTGCATAAAGACATATTATGTGTGTGTTGTTGCTTGATTTACTTACAGCTGGAGTCGATCGAATGCCATAAATGTCAGCGAAGAGATGAGCGAACGCGTGAACAAAGTCCAGATGCCTACAAGCAAATCAAACAGAATTATATCATAATATATATATTATATATAATTTATATTATGTGTGTATATATAGAAGGAAATCAAACATAATATATAAATATATAATTTATACATGCGTATATATATATATATATATATATATATATATATGGTATATCTATTGAGTGTACATGATTATTTACTGGAGATTATCATTACATGGCCTTTAACAAGTAAATCAGTTTCAAAATATTGATTCACTGGTTGCTCATCAATATTAATCAAATTATGATAAAGAATAGAATGATTCGGATTATCATATATGATGAGATCATGGCTAAGACGAGGATGATTCATATTATGATTAAGATAAAGATGATTCAAATCAATCAGAATATGATTAAGATGAGGATGATTCAAATGATTCAGATTATGATTAAGATGAAGATGATTCAAATCAATCAGAATATGATTAAGATGAGGATGATTCAAATGATTCAGATTATGATTAAGATGAAGATTCAGACTGAAGATTATGATGCTGATTCATAATAGGATGATTAAGGATGAGGATGAACTCACATCTGATTGGACGCATCAAAGACAACGGGGTTCGGAGGGCGCTTCGGAGATTGCCAGAAGAGTGCTACAATACAAGACAATTAAAATGAAACACAATTGAAATAAAAGACAATTGAAAGGAAACACAATTGAAATAAGACAATTGAAATGTAACACAATTGAAACGAAAAACAATTGAAAGAAATTTGGATGAATTTTTAAAGGCAACACTGTAAGAACAATGACCTCATTGACATCATATTAAAAGTTTTAAGGGTCATCGGAATCTTGGCTGGATGAAATAATTTCCACAATTGATGCTCAAAATGAATTAAATAAAAAAAAGAAAAAAAGAAAAGCATTTTAAATTAAGACCAGATGGCTAAAAAGATGTAAAATCAGTTATCAATTTATATTATTTATTTCTATAGCACAAGTGTTTCTGATGGAGAGAGCATCATCTGAACTCCATCAGCCGTAACCAAGTGATGATGATGCTGATGATGTTGATGATGCAATACAATAGAGGAGATGAATGCAGATGACGACGATGTCATCTTCACACTTACATCCGTCCGTCATCTTCGTATCCAATGGAAACGCGTGCAACAACTGCTTCGCCTGAAATGAAAGAAAAACAGATGTCAACGAAATGATTAAGAAACGCATCACTTACTCTCTTATTATCAATCAATCAATCAATCTATCAATCTATCAAACATTCTATCAATCAATCAGTCAATCAATCAATTCAATCAATCAATCATTCATTTAATCAATCTATCAATCATCTGATTGAAACATCAATCAACTGTTAAATAAATCACACAATCAATGTGCAATCAGAACATAAAATCTTCAAAATGAAAATAAAATTCCGAATCTAAAACAACAAAGCGCATTCATAGATATCATTGCAGTGGTTGGTCAAAACATAAACTCCATCACAGATAAATATTAATAATTAAGTCTGGCAAATAAAGAGGGCAACGACAACACCCATAAAACATAGTCAAACATAGGCAACAACTACCGAGTATTAAGCAACAACTAATGATGATGATGACAAGCAACTACTAATGACGATGACAAGTGACTACTAACGATGATAACAAGCGACTACTAATGATGATGACAAGCGACTACTAATGACGATGACAAGCGACTACTAATGACAATGACAAGCGACTACTAACGATGATGACAAGCGACTACTAACGATGATGACAAGCGACTACTAACGATAAAGACAAGCAACTACTAATGATGATAACAAACGACTACTAACGATGATGACAAGCGACTACTAATGATGATAACAAGCGACTACTAATGATGATGACAAGCGACTACTAATGACGATGACAAGCGACTACTAATGACAATGACAAGCGACTACTAACGATGATGACAAGCGACTACTAACGATGATGACAAGCGACTACTAACGATAAAGACAAGCAACTACTAATGATGATAACAAACGACTACTAACGATGATGACAAGTGACTACTAACGATGATAACAAGCGACTACTAATGATGATGACAAGCGACTACTAATGACGATGACAAGCGACTACTAATGACAATGACAAGCGACTACTAACGATGATGACAAGCGACTACTAACGATGATGACAAGCGACTACTAACGATAAAGACAAGCAACTACTAATGATGATAACAAACGACTACTAACGATGATGACAAGCGACTACTAATGATGACGACAAGCGACTACTAATGATGATGACAAGCGACTACTAATGATGATAACAAACGACTACTAATGATGACAACAAGCGACTACTAATGATGATAACAAGCGACTACTAATGATGACAACAAGCGACTACTAATGATGATAACAAGCGACTACTAATGATGATGACAAGCGACTACTAATGACGATGACAAGCGACTACTAATGACAATGACAAGCGACTACTAACGATGATGACAAGCGACTACTAACGATGATGACAAGCGACTACTAACGATAAAGACAAGCAACTACTAATGATGATAACAAACGACTACTAACGATGATGACAAGCGACTACTAATGATGACGACAAGCGACTACTAATGATGATGACAAGCGACTACTAATGATGATAACAAACGACTACTAATGATGACAACAAGCGACTACTAATGATGATAACAAGCGACTACTAATGATGACAACAAGCGACTACTAATGATGATAACAAGCGACTACTAATGATGACGACAAGCGACTACTAATGATGATGACAAGCGACTACTAACGATGATAACAAGCGACGACTAATGATGATGCACGTACGCGATGATTGAAGAAGTTCTCGAACTTGAATCGACCGGCCGCAATGCAGCATTCAGTTGAGACTGGAAGGTGGGATGTCATCTTACTTACTACGATCGCGTTCTCCAAAGCAACGCCCTTCTGCAGGCTCTGTCAGCAATTAAGAAAGGACAATTTAACAAAGAGAAACGTCAGAATAGAATTTAAAATAATAGAAAAAATAATAGAAATATTAACAGAAATATAATATATATATAAAATATAAATATGTATATAATTGAAATAATAATAGAAATAATAACAGAAATATAATATATATATAAAATATAATATATAAATATGTATATAATTGAAATAATAATAGAAATAATACTAGAAATATAATATATATAAAATATAATATATAAATATGTATATAATAGAAATAATAATAGAAATATAATATATAAATATGTATATAATAGAAATAATAATAGAAAAAATAATAATCTTCGGTTAATTTAAAACTGACACAACGCAGAATGATTTCAATTCATAGGTATGATGATGAATTGATGATGCGATATTATTACACGAGAGTTGAATTTAACTGTTGGCGCATTCACGATTTAAACTCATTCTACCAACGTCATCCAAGTTCCATTTGCAATCAACGATTTAAAGCCGTGGATTCGTGGCACGTTTGTGGATTTCCAGAATGGCGGTTAATTGAGATAATTGAAAAGAACACGATTCATTACATAATGTACCTCGAGTGAAAACAAAAAAATAATACAATTAATAATAAAATAAAAATATCATCAACCAACATCGATCGCTTGTTGTGCCGTATAAGTTGACCAGAATTTGTTGTAAAGCGTCGGCTTCTGACAAAACAACGTCTCAAACTGAAAAACAGTTTCACAAACACAACATTTTACAAACACAACATTTTACAAACACAACAATTTACAAACACAACATTTGAAGCTATGCTACTTGCATTTCTTTATAGCAGATTATGCAAAGCTATGCCAGCATTTAATTTCAACATAGTAGATTTCTTTCTAGTAGATTATCAGAATCAATTCTAGCATTTCTTAATAGCAGATTATCCCAAAAAAATGCTCCCCCCTAGCATTTCTTTATAGTGGATTATGCAAAGCTATGCCAGAATTTATTTTCAACATAGTAGATTTCTTTCTAGTGCTCAGATTATAATCAAAACCAGTACTAGCATTTCTTAATAGCAGATTATCCAAAAACAATGCTAGCATATCTTTACAGTAGATAAAATAAACCTATTCCAGTTCATCATTGCATTACTGAGAATTTGCTCTTTGAAGTCCAGATGGTAACTCTTCAAATCATGCAGAGAAAAGCACAAATTGTCTAAGAAATCATTTTTTATCATTTTGTTTTAAAGAAGAAGAAGAACACTTTGATAGAGAACAATGAGCAATGAACCTTATCTCTCGCCCATTCAATGCAGTGATCCATGACGGCAGGAAATGAGTGAAGCGTACAATATGGAACATCTTCATCAAACGGATCATTCTAGAAACAACATCAATAATGTCATCATTTCAAATCAACTCAAATGACAATGGATAGCATTCTTGACATTCACAATGGGACCAATGGGTACTATTGAAAAGGAAGCACTAGAAACGTACTATTTTAAAAGGTACTATCAAAAGGTACTATTAGAATGTACTACTAAAAGGTACTATTAAAGGTGCAATTTAAATGTACTATTAAAGAGACTCTATTAGAATGTATTATTGAAAAGTACAATTAAACAAGTACTACTAAAAAGATACAATTAAAAAGGTAATAATAAAAGTTACTATTAAAAAGATACCACATAATTATTTTCTATTGTTATTCCAATATTCTTGTACGCTAAATCGAATCGCTGAGACGTCCAAAATTCCCAAGGTCAAAAATGCCATCTGAAATAACCATGGCAACCGTTTCCATAGCGATCATCATTGACGAAGACCAACCTGGCTGGCATATGACTCCGTGAGGAATGGAATGATGACCTGGACGTGACCTTTCGCTCCCATCGTCCCAGATTCGAGCAGAGGTCGCTGGTTCGTCACACAGCGACTGGAAACGAAATGGAAACGATAATGAAAATGAAACAAAATGGAAACGAAATGGAAACGAAATAGAAACGATAAATAATGGAAACGAAAAGGAAACGAAATGGAAACGATAAATAATGGAAACAAAATGGAAACGATAAATAATGGAAACAAAATGGAAACGATAAATAATGGAAACAAAATGGAAACGATAAATAATGGAAACAAAATGGAAATGATAAATAATGGAAACAAAATGGAAACGATAAATAATGGAAATGAAATGGAAACGATAAATAATGGAAACGAAATGGAAACGATAATGGAAATAAAGAGGAAACAAAGAGTGCAATTTAGAAAGTGAAGAGGTTTACAAGGGGTCTCAATAAAGCAGCAAAAAGACATTAATTTATATAGCACTAGATATTTTTCAAATGCAGTCAATCCATGCAATCCCCTGAAGAAGAGGGAAAACAAGTACTACTAAAAAGATACAATTAAAAAGGTAATAATTGTTTTCATGAGAAGGAAATTTATTGCAAAACACATGTGAATTAATTACAATTAAATTTATCAAATACATTAATGACATAATTTAATTAATTAAAAACATATAAATATATTATAGATAATTAATAATATAACAAATAATTAATTAATCGTAATAAAGAATTGTCTATCGAGATTTTTCAGGGTCAACTGAACAAACTAATTAGTAACGAGTTCGGTGGATGAAGAGATGATAGCTGCTGCTGCTGTTGCATCCACTTACCTGTCCATGTATCTCCTCGCTTCCAGATTGTCCAACGCATTAACGACAACATCGACTTGCTGGTAAAATGAGTCAGGGTAGATGTACGTCTCCGTCTGAACGCAAACTAACAATAGGAAAGAACAATCAAATAATGACAATAGTAACAATAGGAAAGAACTATCAAATAATGACAATAATAACAATACGAAAGAACAATCAAACGACGACAAAAATAACAATAGAAAAGAACAATCAAATAATGACAATAATAACAATAAGAAAGAACAATCAAATGACGACAATAACAACAGGAAAGAACAAAAAAAACGACAATAACAATAGAAAAAAATCAACAATCAAATAACAACAAAAATAACAATAGGAAAGAACAATCAAATAATGACAATAACAACAATAGGAAATAACAGTCAAATGACAATAACAATAGGAAAGAACAATCAAATAACAATAATAGCTAAAGGAAAGAGCAATCAAATAATGACAATAACAACAATAGGAAATAACAACCAAATGACAATAACAATAGGAAAGAACAATCAAATAATGATATTAATAGCAATAGGAAAAAACAACAATAATTTTCATAATCAGTTTCCATCAACTGCGATGCAGTCAACTTCCGCAGAAATTTATGTCAACTAGAATTTAACAGATTTATTCATTTTATTTCTATTATTGTTGTCAATGTTATTATCATTATTACAACTGTCCTTACGTAGCCGTGGTTGAGCCGGAAGTGCTTCTCAGTAGCCTACATTGAAGAGTTGCTGTACAAAATATTCTAAATAATAGACGTAATAATATTCGATTCAACATACACAGCAACACAAGGTGGTGCAACGCTTACATTAGCCATGCTTGTTAGACACCTTTTATAACCGTGTTTCCGCATATATAAAGACCTGCAGCATATCTGATGCATCACTGATAAAAGGTGGCAATATTATGTCATGTTAAACCTCTGAATAATCCTGATAAACAATTCATTAAATATTATTATTAATAAAGTTTTTATTAAGATCACCTTCTAGGTAAGCAACTCAGAAGCACTCCCATACCAACCACAGCTAAATGAGGCAGTTTTTAAGCTAGAAAGGAACGCAAAGAAACACATGTCGTGGGGTGCGGTGGTGTAGTGGGTATGTTTGTTGCCTTGCAGACCGGAGGGTTCCAGGTTCGAATCCACCTTAAGCCGCCACGCAGGTACCTTGAGCAAGTCCTTCACATGCAATTGCTCATGTGCTTCGGTGTGAAACTCTGATGCAGTGTCCGCGCTGTAGTCGGGAGCACCTCTGAGTAGTGACCCTGAAGGGGCGCTATAGCAAATGCAAGAAATAAATTGCAAGACAATTTATAAAACATCATCAGCTGAAAGTTGCTCTTCCATGACACTTCACACTATCACTAACTCAGAGTTAATAGGTTTAAAAATCTGATTTCGAAATATCAGCAACATTGTTTTGTTCAACTTGTCCAAGACTTAGATGAAAATTGAGAGAACATTGTTCTGAAATGACAATTCCCATTCTTAGTCGCTGCAGCTATTACTATTTAGCATGATCATTAATAATTATCATCATCATCATCATCATCATCATCATCATTGCGTTTCTGAGTAAATAGTCTTGAACGGGTTCTATAATAGGTGCTCCAATAAATAAACAAATCAATCTGATAAGTAGATTTATTAGAATAAATGATGAATGATAATCATAATCATGTTAATCATAATGTTAATCATGATTATGTTGTCTACCTTTGTGTTGATGTGCTTCAATCTTTAGATCTGAAATCACGAAACAATTGTGTTTATAAACAATACTGAATCAATCTTTCTGAATGAATAACAATTGTTGGAACTACAAGACAAGATCAGAATCAAAGCACCATGCTGTGTGTCCATGCTCTGAGCACAAAGCCAGGACAAATGAGAAGCTGGATCGGCTTGTGGCATCGCACCCACGTAAAAGAACTTTAGCAACAGAAACAACGCAGAAAAGCTGAGTTGTCCGATGTGCAGTCGTGCACAGATAGAATTAAGTAAGTTAATTTTGGCATCATCGTCGTCGTCATCATCATCATCATCATAATTGTCATCATCATAATCATCATCATAATCATAAACATAATAATCGTCGTCGTTATCATCATCATCATAATTGTCATCATCATCACCATTACCTGGATTGATTTCCAAGACGGACGATGCAGCAGTGGTGCTCTTCGGTTGCTGAAACAAGAAACAATAAAATATAAAATTAATTAATTGATAATAGAAATAAATTATAACTCCTTATCTGGTTGCACTCTGCCAGTGCCAGTCCCACAGATAAAGGAGGAGGGCTTCGCTAATGGTTTTTGTTACCACACAGTGACGTTAAACTGCAAATACCACCATTAAATAAATTATGATTACGTAGAGATGCTATAGTCACAAAGATATCAAGACAATTGTTGGAACATCATGAAATATCTTAATCACACAAATAGTATGATCATGCAGAGAGAGAAAGAGAGACAGACAGACAAAGAAAGACAGACAAACAAAGACAGAGAGATGCAAGCAGACTGGTTGACGGTGGTGGATTCGTTGGTCGTGAAACTCTTCTTTCTCCATTCACACACGTTCTTCAGTCTTCGTTTATATAAACTAGCACCAGAATAAAATCTTTTCTCGTCTCAAAACTAATACTACTACTTCTTTTCTTGTGGTCCATCGCACTGGGAGCACCTCTGATCAGTGTGCATTGTGAAAGGTTCATTATAAATTCATATACAATACAATACAACACAGGCAGAGACAGACAGACAAAGATGAAGAGACAGATAGACAGACAGAGACAGATAGATAGAAAGGCAGAAAGAAAGATAAATAAACAGAGACAAATACAGACAGACAGACAGAAAGAGAGGCAAGTAGATGAACAGGCAGACACCACCTGCACAGAGAGAGACAAACAGACAGACAGACAGAGAGGGAGACAAACGCACAGAGAGAGACAGAGACAGACAGGCAAGCATACAAAGAGGGTGACAAGTAGACAGACAGAGAGAGAGACAAACAAACAGACCCGGATGTGCTGAGGACGGAAGAGGAACTGACGATTGAGATTTGATTTCTCGATCAAATCATTATCTGTGATCGTCAGCTGAATCAACAAATCAATGATTAAGTCACGCTTAATCTAATCTCCGTTTCAACAAATCAAAATCACAGTTGTCTGGAATCAATCTGTCTGAAATAGTCTTCCGTTGGAGATGTGACTGTTGCTCACACGTAGGGTCGACTCATCTATGTTTGACAAGATGCTCAAGACTTATTTATAATCGTGGTTGGACTGGGAGCACCTCTGAGCAGTCTACTTGAAGAAGCGCAATATATAAATACTTGAAATGAACGAATGAATATAAATCATATTTAATACAATATCAATTAATTAAATCCAAACCGTCAAAGTAACGGAATGTAAATCTCAGAAATTATATACATAGAATAATTATATAATTTGCCATCCAGACACCATGACCTGCTTAATTATGATTGATTCCAACCAACTTGACCAACTTAATTATGACTGGTTCAGAACTAACATGGACCTACCTAATTATGATTGGTTCTAGGAAACTTGACCTACTTAATCATGATTGGTTCCAGCCAACTTGACCCGCTTAACTATGATTGGTTATAGCAAACATGACCTACTCAATTTTGATCTGTTCCCACCAGCACAACCCACTTCTTATGGGTTACCAACATAATCCCTGACCCACATAACAGCAATTACACCATGCATGTGCATGCATGTGTGTGTGTGTGCATGTGTGTGTGCGCATGTGTGTGTGTGCATGTGTGTGTGCGTGCGCATGTGTGTGTGTGCGCATGTGTGTGTGTGCATGTGCAAGTGTTTGTGTGCGTGTGTGAGCGTGTGTGTTTGACCGATGATGCTGACCTGTCCATTAGCGGACGTTTGACCAACGCCGAGCACAGCAAAGTTCTTCAACATTTCGCAACCAATCGCTCCACAGCCGACCTGATGATGACAACAACAAAACATCCTCAGCAACTCAACCATCCATCATCACCATTGCACATGCAATAAGTATCTTCTATGTTTATATATGCACTTGTTATAGCGCCCATTCAAAAATTATACTCAGAGGCACTCCCAGCTATAGTGCGGACACTGAATCGGAGTTTCACGCCGAATCGCTCAGCAATTGCGAGTGAAGGACTTGTCCAAGTTCCCTACATGGCAACTTGAGATGGATTCGAACCTCGAACCCTCCGGCCACAAGGCAACGAACATACCCACTACACCACTGCGCCCCACACAAGTAGAACTGAACGACATTTGCGTCATATTCACATTGCAACTGAATAGTGCGCCAAATTATTTTATTTGTGATTTGACAGAATACTGATAATCACTTATACAGTGCAGACATAAAACTAAGACTTGCAATTTAATACAACAACATTTAACTATTAGATCTATTTTTAAACTGCTTTGTCTGCAACATAAGAAGCTGATATTTTTTTGTCAAACTGAAAATATTAGATCCATGTACACGATGTTCTTAGTTGAAATCCTTAATTCTGATTGGTTCCTGTAAAAACCTACTAATATCCAATTGGTTCCCGGCATGACCTATTTAATTCCGATTGGTTCCTGTGAAAGACCTACTGACACCCAATTGGTTGTCTGCATGACCCGCTTAATTCCCATTGGTTCATCTCACCATGAAGATCTTCAACTGAGCGAGCTTCCTGCAGACGTCATCTCCAACGCAGATCCTCAACGCGTCGTAACGGTCGTTCCTGTTGTCAAGACAACAGACAGCGTCACCATGGTTACAGTTGACATGGCAACCAATCACAACAGCATCACCATGGTAACAGTTGACATGGCAACCAATCACAACAGCATCACCATGGCAACCAATCACAACAGCATCACCATGGCAACCAATCACAACAGCATCACCATGGCAACCAATCACAACATCATCACCATGGTAACAGTTGACATGGCAACCTATCGCAACAGCATCGCCATAGTAACAGTTGACATGGCAACCAATCACAACAGCATCACCATGGTAACAGTTGACATGGCAACCAATCACAACAGCGTCACCATGGTAACAGTTGACATGGCAACCAATCACAACAGCGTCACCATGGTAACAGTTGACATGGCAACCAATCACAACAGCATTAGCACGGTTAAGAAAATCTGATATGTATGAAATTTTTTTATTAAAATAACAAATTGTTGCAACAAATCAAAATTTATCGATTCCATAATTAAAGTGGAAAAACAACTGACGATGCTGGAGAAATCTGAATACAGACCGTGGATGGAATGCAACGCCGTCTCCAGTCGGTTCGAGGTCGGAGAGAACTTCCCTCGCATCCAGATGAAGCTGGAAAGAAAACAACATCCAACGACGTGATTCAAATCATGGAGTATTTCGAAAGCTCTCCGAAACATCGCATTTAAAATGATTTGCAAAAACACTAAAAGACAGAAGAAATAATGGAAAATCGCTCAAAAACACTAAAAGACCAAAGAACCACTAATAAATTGACTCGAAAACACTAAAAGACCAAAGAACCAAGTGCTAATAAATTGACTCCGAAACACTAAACTTAGTAAACAACATCACATAGTGTAAGTTTCAAATGTTACCGACCCATTGAGTGAGTGGAGAGAACTTTCCAGTGAGACCCTTGAGCGATTCCTGTGCCACCAATCCACCCATGAATGCACACAATGGCGCCAGAGAACCTCGTGCTGTCCATGCAAGATGGCGCCAGCTGCCACGGTCCAACAAACTCTCGTCATCCTTTGTTAAAACAACAACAACAACAACAAGACAATGAGATTCAAAGAAGACAATGAGATTCAATGAAGACAATTAGATTCAATGAAGACAATGAGATTCAATGAAGACAATGAGATTCAATGAAGACAATGAGATTCAACGAAATTCAATGAAGACAATGAGATTCAACGAAATTCAATGAAGACAATGAGATTCAATGAAGACAATGAGATTCAAAGAGGACAATGAGATTCAATGAAGACAATGAGATTCAATGAAGACAATTAGATTCAATGAAGACAATGAGATTCAATGAAGACAATGAGATTCAACGAAATTCAATGAAGACAATGAGATTCAATGAAGACAATGAGATTCAATGAAGACAATGAGATTCAATGAAGACAATTAGATTCAATGAAGACAATGAGATTCAATGAAGACAATGAGATTCAACGAAATTCAATGAAGACAATGAGATTCAATGAAGACAATGAGATTCAAAGAGGACAATGAGATTCAATGAAGACAATGAGATTCAATGAAGACAATTAGATTCAATGAAGACAATGAGATTCAATGAAGACAATGAGATTCAACGAAATTCAATGAAGACAATGAGATTCAATGAAGACAATGAGATTCAATGAAGACAATTAGATTCAATGAAGACAATGAGATTCAATGAAGACAATGAGATTCAACGAAATTCAATGAAGACAATGAGATTCAATGAAGACAATGAGATTCAAAGAAGACAATGAGATTCAATGAAGACAATTAGATTCAATGAAGACAATGAGATTGAATGAAGACAATGAGATTCAATGAAGACAATGAGATTCAACGAAATTCAATGAAGACAATGAGATTCAATGAAGACAATGAGATTCAATGAAGACAATGAGATTCAATGAAGACAATGAGATTCAATGAAGACAATGAGATTCAACGAAATTCAATGAAGACAATGAGATTCAATGAAGACAATGAGATTCAAAGAAGACAATGAGATTCAATGAAGACAATGAGATTCAATGAAGACAATTAGATTCAATGAAGACAATGAGATTCAATGAAGACAATGAGATTCAATGAAGACAATGAGATTCAATGAAGACAATGAGATTCAACGAAATTCAATGAAGACAATGAGATTCAATGAAGACAATGAGATTCAAAGAAGACAATGAGATTCAATGAAGACAATGAGATTCAATGAAGACAATTAGATTCAATGAAGACAATGAGATTCAATGAAGACAATGAGATTCAATGAAGACAATGAGATTCAACGAAATTCAATGAAGACAATGAGATTCAATGAAGACAATGAGATTCAATGAAGACAATGAGATTCAACGAAATTCAATGAAGACAATGAGATTCAATGAAGACAATGAGATTCAATGAAGACAATTAGATTCAATGAAGACAATGAGATTCAATGAAGACAATGAGATTCAATGAAGACAATGAGATTCAACGAAATTCAATGAAGACAATGAGATTCAATGAAGACAATGAGATTCAATGAAGACAATGAGATTCAGATTCAATGAAGACAATGAGATTCAATGAAGACAATGAGATTCAACGAAATTCAATGAAGACAATGAGATTCAATGAAGACAATGAGATTCAATGAAGACAATGAGATTCAATGAAGACAATGAGATTCAATGAAGACAATGAGATTCGATCAATCAATCATTAGATATAAGAAACATTTAAGACACTGATCAGTTCCATTCTTTTAACGACTCAGACTCACACTTGTATTTCACGACCAAGTTGCTTATGGGTAAATCCATGTGATATACCAGGGGCTGTAATCCTAGCCCCAGTAAAACTACCAAAGATAATAAGTGAACAAGATCGTAGAACTCACGCAATACATAAGCTGATCAGACATGGAATAAATTTTAAAATTGTATTTCACGACTAAGTTGCTTATGCGCAAATCCACGTGAAATATCAGGGCCTGTAACCTAACCCTAGCCCCAGCAAAACTAATATTAATCCAAAGATAATAATGAGTAAACAAGATCGCACAACTGGCGCAATGCATTTTAAGCTCGGATATGGAATAAATTTTTAAATGACAAGACAAAAACATATAAAAAATCTACAGAAAAAAAATCAGTAGAATTGAAGATCTCGTCTTACGATGATCTTGAATTCACGATTGAGAGCAAGAGCGAATGAGATGAGTTCGTCAGCGTCCGCAGAATGCCTGAAAAAACACAATTTTAGAAAATAAATCGTTTAATTAAAGAGGAAATTCATATATTATTATGACACATTGTCACCATTTCTATTAAAAGCATCATTTCTAAAAATTCATAAAGCTCCTCTAGCTGCACAAACTTTTGAGGCGATATTTCGGAGTAAGTGGTATTAACAGTTTTCATAGGTTGTGGTTATAACCTGCAATACTTCTCAGAATGTACGTATGAGCATTTGCTATAGTACTTCTTAAAGATTTCTATTCAGGTAGTGAGTGGTCCCTGCATCAATTAAGCAATCAAATACACCATTAACTTGATGATTTTGTAAGCTGCATGCAATCAGTAAAGAAACCAATCAATCAATCAAATCAATCAATTAATAAGTCAATCAATCAATCAATTAATATTAATCAATCATCAATAAATCAATTAATCAATCAAATCAATGATATCATTGTTTAAGTAGTTTGCAATCAGCAAAGACACCAATCCATCAATCAATCAATCACCTAAATTTTCGCTATTGAATTAAATGAAAATTCAGATTTTCTCTAACCAGACTCTCGGCAGCGCAACATATTTCTCGACGAAATGGTTGAGAGCAAGCATTCCGAGATGGAGATTTCCAGGCGCCGACATCTTCGCCAGATCCGGCGTAACAAGAGATGGATGATACAACTCCGTCCCCAATGAATTCTACAATGTCACAGAAAATGTCTTACACAAATTACACAGATGACACAAAAACATATATGGCGATCCGCACACCAAAAAAGTATAAAAGAGATTAAATTACAATGTCATACTAAGATTGATGCATCATTTTAAAGGTTTTGTCTCAAGCTTCAAAATGACACAAATATCATTAAATGCTCCAGATTTATTCTAATTCAAGATATATTAAGGCAAAAAGGGATCCAATTAAATTAATTATTTTCTAGATAGCCAACATGTAATTCTTATTTTCAAGCCAATTCGTGCGTTCTTATTTTCTACATCTGCTGTCATTTTGTGTACTCTGGTTGGAATGCATAATATTTCTTGGGAATTTGTTTTACTTGGGTGACCCTCCCCAGCGGGATGTCCATCCCTTTAGGCCCCTTTGTAGCCAATGCTTGTTTATTTTCTGCTTTTGATGTCATCTGATTTTCTGGTTTCTGGTTGGAATAAAACAAGAATTGAATTTCTCTTCGACCTACATCACTTGTCAATTCAGTTATTATATAGTACAGTGACTGTACACTGACCATGGGAAGATGAGAAGACGCGGGAGAGGACTAAGATAAGAAAACTTCAGACCCACCAACACAGCCGCAGTCTCACGGCGAACACAACAGCAGACTGTTGTTCAACTGGTGTTTATAGCAACATAGATATATTTAAAGAGGTGGTGATGGTGGTGATGAGATGTGGTGAATACTCACAAAGTTGAGTCGAGTTGGTATCTTGACCTGCTTCACAATTCCACCGGATTCAAACGGTTCGAATCCATCGCTCGATGTGTCACCGATCGTAAACTTATACGGAGTGAGGACTAAAACAAATCAAACAAACGACACACGCTCAGAACCTTATCTAATTAACCCAAAAATTAATATTAATAATAATAATAATGAATAATAAATAATGCAAACTGTCACGTTTTAATGCAGTGGCATTTTAGAGACACTTTCGAACAGTACAATGGAGATGGTGAAAGCTAAAACCTAGTTTTAATTTCTTACAGCCTGAGGAACTATTCTACCATCATGGCAAAATAATAATAATGTTTGCTGAAGATAATAAAAGGATTATGATAATAAAAATAGTAACAATAATTAATAATAATAATAACAATAATTAATGATAATAGTAATAACTAATAATAATAACAATAATCAATAGATCCAGCACTTATTAAAAAAAAACAATAAAATTAACAATAAAACAATTTTAAAACAAACGACAATGATAAAATAATATTCGTTTAATTTAAAACTGACACAACGCAAATTATGATTAGAATTCATAGCAGGAACGGATGATCACAATAATAAACTATCATTACAGGAGTCGAATTAAACTGTATTTACGGCAGCCATGCAAGACGCTCATCACGTTCTACTAATCAATTTATCACAGCCACCTGCTGAACGGAAGGCTGAGTGAAGCGTTGGGAGGGGAACCAATCCTGCATCAATCATGCGCTTCTCATGTTTAACATTCCTTTCTTCAGATAAAAACTTCAACTTAATCTCTTATTTCAATTAGTCTAATTTTTCCAATCTTCCTGAGGGATCTGAGATAACTCGGGCAAAATAACAATAAAAAAAAATAATAATAAAAAATTAGTTTTAACTTCTTAGAGCCTGAGGGATCTATTCTACCATGGATGGCAAAATAATAATAATAACAATAATAATATCGTATAAAATAAGAATAATAATAAATTTTAAAAATAATAATAATAAATAATAACAATGTTACCTTCGACTCGGACCTGTTTTCCATTGAGCGCAGTCATTCCATTGACCTCCTTGAAGGTCACGATGTCTCCCGTCTGGAATCCATGCATCCTATTCTCCAACGTCGTCGCTATACCGGGATTGTCCTGCGACGAAGGACAAACCACAAATCGTAATCATAATTGTAATCATAATTGTAATCATAATTGTAATCATAATTGTAATCATAATCGCAATCATAATCGTAATCATAATTGCAATCATCAATTTATATAGCACAACTTTACAAGAAACTGCTCAGAAAAAGTAAATCTAAGAATGCTCAAAAGAATCAAAATTAATAATCTGATCAATAAATACATGAAACAATAAGAAAATCAATCAATACAATCAATAAGTTCAATCAACGATAAAAGACAATAGAGGTCTTATTCAACCAACCTTTGTTATGTCCGAGATAAAGACTTCGTGCGGCTCCTCTCCATTCGAGTCGACGACTTCAAAGTCTTCACCGAAGTCGCAGAAAGACCAACAGAAGACACCGCGAACATCAGATGCAACAAACTAACAACAGAACAACATACAAAGAATTTGACAACAAAAGAAAAGAAAAAAGGAAAACAATGTAAGAATATGCGACGCAATAAAAGATCCAATTGCAGCGCAGGTTTGAATGGCAACCAGTAGAAAACTTTAAATTTACGCACTGAGGCAAAGACAGAGAGATGCAATGCAAGCAGACTGTATAGAAGTGACTAATGAATTATAACAACATCCAATGTAAATATTCATAAAAATAATCATAAATATTCATAGAGCAATGATGAAAAATAGCTACCAGATTTTAAATATACATAAAACTATTAATGTAAATATTATTCATTAAATAACAATTGGATTTTAAATATACTTCTTGCATGTTCATGATTCTAAGTATTACCTAATTCACATATTCATGAAACTATTAGCTTACCTTAAATATTCATGAGCATGTAGTTAATCTACATATCAATAATGCATCTGATATATATATACATATTCATGAGCAAGTAGCTGATTTGCATATTCAGTAGTTACCTTGATTGGTGGATCCCTACTTCGGCAGAAGTCGTTGATGCGTAGAAGCAATGGTTGCGTTGTCTCCGTCATGACAACGCACTACAACAAACAAACAACGAACAAACGTTTAACCTTCTCGCTCTACAAACTCCCGACATTCTTCATTACAAATTATGCCTAACAAATTTCACTCAACGGCCATTGTTCTCATAAGCTGTTAAGACAAGAATTCTCCTCTTTCTCATTGCCTGTGTTCATCGGGTACAAGTCTTTTAGCTGAACCATGGATGTAAAAAACAGTTATGGGTTTGCGTGCATTCGACGCCTCAGAACCGAGGGAATGGAATCGGCTTAGAACCGTTCTCTCTTCAAAGCTCAATTTCACTTCCTTCTTTCGAAACAACGTTCAAAACTCACTACTACTCTTTGGCTTTTAAGTGTCTGGCTAAAGATCTTTAATTGCATCTTTCTCTAGCAGCTGAATATCCGCACCACAGATTCACATTTTGGTGTGATCATGCGCACGTTACAAATTTATTTAATAAAAATAATAATATAACAATAATAATAATAATAAAACAATAATAACGACAATATAACAATAATAATACAATAATAATAAAACAATAATAATAACATCATCATCAACAACCGAGGGACCAATGCCCGTAGGTAATAATAACAATATGACAATAATAATAATAAAAATAAAACAATAATAATAAAACAATAACAATATAACAATAATAATAACAATATGACAATAATAATAGCGATGAGTCGGGTCATCTCGAGACAAATTTCATCAGCAGCCAGTAATATCGAAGTCCCTAGCATAATCACGTATATCTCAGCAAAACACGCAAAACATTGTTCTAGTTTCACATAAAGTTTAACCTACGATCAAAGGCTTTCACTGCAACAACACAAATATAAGTTAAACACGAGTTTCACGTACAAGATCACAAATACTGTGTTATCTCTCAAGGTAAACAAACCATTAAAACCAAGACTTAAAGAAAGTAGAGTGACCTGATATTCGTTGAGAAACTCAAGCGGTGAGTTGTGGGTGATTTCAACCGAACTCGACTTAACGACGACGTACGGATTGAGTTCACACAGACGACCAACGCTTGCCTCCGCTCTGAAACAACAACAATTTATATAGCACCAACTCACATGGCTTTCTATATCCACTGTCGACCAGGGGTCCAATCGGGCCATGACCCCATTCAGAGATTTAAATAGGATAAAGAAGCTTTAAACTAATGCAGCGGGAACAGGAAGGTGAGAAATAAAAAGAAGCGCATGACTTAAGAAAAGGTCATCAGAGTTCAAATCATCAGATTTTTCGGCGGAGGACCAACGAAATTTTTTTTCAACCAAAAATAATAATAATCATCATCAGGAGAATGTCCCTCTCCAAAGTGCTTTGCTATTTCCACCACCAGGTGATTGTTTCCAACTGTTTTCATCATGAACTTGCCTCTATGCTGTGCGTGGCTCAAAGTGGATGATTGGTGTAGTTCCACATAAACTGTCTGAGTTCAGAGTGGTCTGGTTTGGTCACCAGACTCAACTCTTCTTCCATGAAGAAACCTCTACCCATGACATGAAACACCGTTGCAAGCCTATTCGAATGAGAGTGGGAAAATTTTGTGACACAAAGAAAAGGCTCGTCGTTTTTAAATTCAAACATGTATGATAAAGCAAATAATGCAACACGTACAACATCTGAATTCTGAATGCAACACACACAACCAATGCAACACATACAACAGGTGTTATCAGAGTGACACGTGTTGAGATGACAAAGGCAATCATTGTCTTCTCACCTATTGCGTGAATTTGTGACGTCTTCCGTTCGCAGGAAGCATTGCGTTCCAAGATCGAATTCCGTCGTCACACGATTGTCATGCACCGTCAATGACTACAACGTTATCATCGAAAACGACAACAAATTATGACTTAATCATCAACGACAAAAATACTCAATGGATGCATTCCACGTCTGCTCTGATCAACCTCAGAGCATACTCTGAATCAAGGAACACAGAATAATAACGCTGATAATAACAATCACGACAATTTAAATTCAAAGATCAACGATGAATGATCAACGCTCAATGATGAGCTGATGGTTTTACGATAAGCTGAAAAGCACGAAAGTGAAGAGATGTTGTTTTACCTTAACGCCTGCGAGAACAATGTTCTTCGCTGAAACAGAAAAACAATTCATCTTCAGAAATTACGTTTCACTTGAAGATAGAAATTTCAATATTGTTTAATATTGTTGTACGACGATGCGATATGCAACGTCGAAAGTTGAAAACAACTGCTGCAGTAGCTCCAGATGTACTTTCTTCAGAAATGTTCAGATCATTGTTTTTGCTATAATACTTTCTCCAGCTTCAGACAGGTACTATTAGAGCATGGCCAGTGATTAATATATCAGTAACAGTAATAATAATAATAACTATGAGAAACTACATTAGTCATTAGCCACATGTGGGTCTTCACTTTATTCTATGCTAGTTTAAAGACTGCTCTATTTAAGCCATGGGTTGGGTTGGGACAGCGACTGAGTTGACGGCCTTGAAGGGGCGCTATATATAGAGCTTACTCGTGAATTAAAATGAATGAAAATAAAATAAATACAATTAGATTGGATCCTAATTTATACATCAATCTGCAAATAAAGTTAAATCAAACATTAAATAAAGCAGTGATTCCATTTGAACAAAGAGAAGAACATTGAGAGAGACAGAAAATAGACACACAGAAAAACAGCAAGGCAGACAGACAGACAGAGACAGAGGGAGCCACAGAGAGGGAGAGAGAGAAAGACAGAGAGAGACACAGAAACAAACAGAGAGACCCAATAAAGAGAGAGAGAGACAGAGTTCTAGACAGCTCTAGACAAAGACAGAGAGACCCAAGAGAGAGACACAGAAACAAACAGAGAGAGAGACAAAGAGACAAAGAAAGAGACAAAATCTGACCTATTTCAACGCCGAGTCCTCCGAGACCGGAGATGAAGACGTTTGATTGCGCCATCCTCTGCATCGCTCCATCGCCAAGCACATAGCGCTGGCGACTGGAAAACAATCAACAAATCAATCAACTGATCAACAAATCAATAAATCAATGAATAAATAAATCAATCAACCAACCAATCAATTCAAATTTACATATCACCCCCTTAATCTCTACTCATTCAGAGAGGACGCCAGATTCTTGCCTCGACTCGTGCTATATAAATTTTATAATTCATTCGTTGATTCATTCAAAGAATTTATATAACACATTTCCGGGCTGTTTTAAGGAATTTTTAGAACTCCACAACCCTTTTTTCCTTTCCCATCTTCCATGGTAAATTACTTCCAATCGGAGGACAATGACCTTTTCTGATAGTCTTAACTGTACAGAAGTGCTTCTACAACTGCACATTTTGTGTACAACTGCACGCTAAAAAAAGGCCTGCCGCCTTTAAAAGAGACCCATTAAGAGGCGGATAAAGTAAACAAATACTTTAATCCTTATTCTCTGGTATTAGGTCAGTAGATCTGATCTCTGTCTGTCTCTCTCTCTCTGTCTGTGTCTCTTTCTGTCTCTGCCTGTCTGTGTCTGTCTCTTGCTGTCTGTCTCTCTCTCTGTCTGTATCTCTGTCTAACTCTAACCCTAACTCTGCGTGAATATTCATCGTCTGAAAAAGAGGTTGCAAAAAATGGAAATGGATTTTCCGCAAACCTGTACAATGAGTCGTCAATCTCCATCGGTTCAGCGGCCATTTTATCCCGACAATTCTTTCCTCAGTTTTCAGTCTACAACAAAAAACTCAAAGCTAGTTTTCATCCACTTCAACTTTCATTCACTAAACTTGGTGCTAAGAACATGACCGCAGAAAAATAGAAATTTAAGTTAAATAGCGAAATATTCTGGTTCTAACGAAATACTCTTAAGACAATTCCGCGGCGGAAGATCTCTGCGCATGCGTAACCCTCGGCGTATGCCCATTGTTAGAAGTGGCTTCTTTCATCATCATCAACAATAATTCATTGCTTTCTGTCAGGTTGTGTCGGTTGCGAGTCGTGAATGTCAGGTAAGGTCAGTTTCTTGATTAGAAAACATGCATCAAAACATTCCGACGCAGAAGTAATATTTTCATGCGTTAACATGGCGGAATATTCCGCCGAAGAAGCATCAAGCAATAGAAAAATTGATATCGCATCAACTAATAATCCGAAATACATAACTAAACCGCGAACGAGTCTTTACTCACATATTTAACGATATGAATTAGATTTCACCGCATACATATATCATGATTGTCTGATATGGGCTACGTCTACTTGCTGGAGTTATTACTGATTTTTTTATTAAACTCAAAACTGTCCTTTTTGCCGTGCTATAGTCGGGAGCGCTTCTGAGTAGTCCCCTTGAAGAAGCGCTATATAAATTCTTGAATGAATGAATGTGTAGTTTATGGAATTTTACTCGCAGTTGCGCAACATATTATTATGAAGAGAGACGAAGCCGTAGTGAAGATATAGCCTATTACAGATACTTTAATGTCGAATTCAACTGAAATAAGATAGTTTTCGCTTTACTGTTACACATTCAATTTCTACATGAACTCTATAAGCGATTAATTGCACGAAAAACCGTAATTTACCTCAAATTTATTTTAAAACTCAAGTAATGTAAAAGTCATCAGCGGCTTTTTGACAATAATGTTTCCGGTCCATTGATCTGTGAATAATTTGTGAGTGAATAAGTTCGGTTAAAATGAATATTTCTCTCAATGTTTCGATGTGAATTTTCAATTTAGAAAATATTTCCATTGTTTTGTCTTGTATTAGATTTAACTTAAATTCTCCCGACCAAATGGTGAACTTTATTCTGTAAACGTCCGCTTTCTAGATTAGATAACCTTCACACCCAAGTAATATAGAATCCTTGCTTCACACCTCGAGCTTACCTTCGGATCGGAGCAGCCTACGGAGCGTAGTGAATTATTTTTCGTCAGCATAATAATTATTATTAGTTATTATTATGAAATCGGGCGGCCAGTCCTGTCCTTGGCCGTCTCATCTTCTCACCCACAGTGTGCGGCCAATGTATTCATAGCAAAGACCTTATAGTCTACGGATAGTAGCTAATTATGGCGTTGACTCACATGGATGATGGAGCTGATAATTATTTCTAGGTCTAAATAAATTTCTGTGACGACTTGGATAGGATATTCCGTATACAGCGCTGTCTAATTTAATATTGTCTCGACAGCAATGTCATTAAGATGAGTTCTGAATGTTTCAAACGTTTTATGGTCCAGTATTGATATAATGTAGCGTTTCGATTTTTTTTAACTCATTGGGTTTGAACTCTGAACTCTCTTGGATGACAGTGAACATTAACCATGACGCTAGCCTAAAACCACGTGACACTTATCTCTATCTGCCAAACCTCTACCTGCTTTCGTTTGCCATAAACCCAAAAGTCAGCCATAACTTCCCCCATAAGTATGTAATGCTAGCGACTCCAATGTCTTAGTCCCGACACTTATAAACTTCAAGGCCAAGCTAGGGCAAATAGGTTTTTAAAACATTGTAAAAGTGGTGGTTCTCACACAGATCACGAGTCTCCTGAACCACCGTAAACCCTGTTATATTATATTATATTATATGAGAGACGACAGAGTGAATGGCAATTAGTAGCCTATTCAAGTTGCAGACACGTTCGCTAGGGGCGCTGGTGCAGCATTTGTTCTTGCAAGAATCTCTAATTCTGCTCTCGTGTAGATTTGAACACTCCACATAATAATTAGCTTAGTACAGACATTGGACTTAATTAGCAACAGCTACTTGATGATGACAATTAAGGATTTTAGTTAATTATATTTCATAGAAACAGACTTGACATTCTGGTTCCTCGCGCTAATACCAAAGACCTTAAAGTAACTTTAAGGTCTTTGCTAATACTGCTATGACTCAGTCTCGATCTTTTGTCTCAATTGATCATTCTCTTTGGAATGCTCTTTCGCTCTACACTTCTGTGTCACTTCTGTCTCTCCTCTGCTTCTTTCTCTTCTTAAAACCTTATTCTTTCGTGAGGACCTGCGCACTGGAAGCGCCTCTGAACGGCTCACCCTACTAGAGGCGCTTTATAAATAATTAAATACAATACAATAAAGAGTTGAACACAAATCCAAAACCGAAGAACAAGTCTTGATATTAAATGAGAATTAAATCAGATAAACTGAGGCAAAACGAAAAACGGTGATCAATGGAAAAAAGCATTGAATGGAATCAGATTCGAAGGAAATGTTTGTTAATGTCAATCGTTAAAATAATATTCTTTACTTTATAATTTAATTACACAACAAATTACACATTTGATATTCAACAGCTATTGGCTGTCTTACTATATGTCTCTTTGTCTGTCTGTACATCCGTCTGTCTGTTTGTTTGTCTGTCTCTCTCTCTGTCTGTCTGTACATCCGTCTCTCTATAAATTATTATGCATGATGCAACCATAATATTATAATTAATCTTCGTTTAATTAGACAAATCAGGGTGACACACCGCACCCAGTTACATGTCAATACACTTTAAAAGTAAACAGCAAAAATAATGTGAAGATAACAATGTCATTAATGGGTGTCAAAGAGAACCCTCGGAATAAAGTTTCTAACATCTTTAACTGGTAGAACAAAAGGATGTGGTCTAGGTCGCAAGTTATATGTGGTATTCGTAAGAGGTGGAAAAAGGTTCCTCAGGACATGATTGACATTTAGCATAATGTTACGAAATAGCCCAGCATCAGCTCCAGCAACTAATTTCTCAATGTTCGGGAATATCGTGGAAAGGAATCCCAGTCTTCGCATCCGATTCAACATTCATTATCATCGTTAAAAATGTCCAAAACAATATCCGCTACATACAAAACTAGGAAAAAAAACTGAGACATTTTGTTGGAAAATCTCCGCTTCTAAAGATGAAAAGCGCAAAAAAGCGAACGATTACAAAGCAAGACGTTTTAAATCCACCCGACAAATAAACCACCAGGCTATTTATTATCACTCATCATGTTCTAAGTTCTAATAAGACCCAATTCTACTGCGAGAATGACATCAAACGCTACTAATATCTTACTAATTAATATTTTACTTGTTAAATCTGAGCATTAATTAACAACTGTCTTGTAGTATTATGCACAAGAATTGAATCACTAGAATTGCTCTGGTGTTACATAAATGTAAAGAACGTGACAAAGAAAGGACATAAAACAGGTGGCACACATTTGCTCAAACTTTGAAGCAATTATTAGGAATGGAGCGTGTAGAAAGCTTCACATGGATAGGAATCAAACACACCCTCACGCAACAAAAGCTTCACACAAGGAATCAAGCAAGCTTCACATAACAAAAACTTCACATGGAAATCACACAGAACTTCACATAGCAAAATCTTCACACAGAATTTAGGCAAACTTCACATAACAAAAGCGTCACACAAGGAATCAAGCAAGCTTCACATAACAAAAACTTCACATAGGGATCAGACAGAACTTTACATAACAAAAGCGTCACACAAAGAATCAAGCAAGCTTCACATAACAAAAACTTCACACAGAATTTAGGCAAACTTCACATAACAAAAGCGTCACACAAGGAATCAAGCAAGCTTCACATAACAAAAACTTCACATAGGGATCAGACAGAACTTTACATAACAAAAGCGTCACACAAGGAATCAAGCAAGCTTCCCATAACAAAAACTTCACATAGGGATCAGACAGAACTTTACATAACAAAAGCGTCACACAAAGAATCAAGCAAGCTTCACATAACAAAAACTTCACACAGAATTTAAGCAAACTTCACATAACAAAAATCTCACATAGAAATCACACAGAGCTTCACATAGCGAAACCTTTACACAGGAATTAAGCAAACTTCACATAACAATCAATCACACAGGAGTAAAGCAAAACTTCAACGTGTAACAAAAGCTTCACATAGAAATCACACATAACTTCACATAGTGAAAGCTTCACATAGAATTGTTCAACACAGATCTGTATAACTACGAAACTAATCTACAAAGAATTCCCTTCACAGAATGAAGATCAAATGATAATCATCCTGTTTACCCCTCGTACTTGACTAAGCCAATCGATTTGTCTCCAGTGACCTCTGACCCGTGACCTCTAGATGACCTTCATCTGAACTGGAAGACTTCTTCTCTTTCCATCAAACGATCTGGAATTTGAAACGGACAAAAAATACAAGAAACAAAAGAGATGTGCTATTATTTGATTATATTATTATCATCATCGTAATTATTAGAATTATTGATAATATTATTTTTATTAAATTATAATTAAATTATTTTTGCCATGATGTGTACCTCAGGATTTGAATATTAGCCACTCCCATAAAACAAAATGTCCAAAATGACCCTATTATTATTATTATTATGATTTTTATTGTTTCAACAAATATTCCAAATAGACAAACAGAACAAAATGATATTATTATTATTTTTTGCCACGAGGTAAACATGATCCCTTGGGGACTTCAAATTATTATTATTATTATTACTATTATCATAATTATCATTATTGTTATTATTACGATTATTATTATTAAAAGAGAAGTAAATAAGTAGGAACAGTGGTGGTGATGATAACAATAATGATGATGAGGACAAGTATGATGATGATGATGATGATGATGATGATGATGATGATGATGATGATGATGGTGGCATTTAGACAGCACCCATTTTCAGATGATACCTCGTAGCCAGAAGGACATCTCCCTTGTAGATGGAACCGTCATGGAAATCGCTCCAGGTCTTCCCACTGTCAACACTCGTCTGAATCACAAGACCCGGAAAAAGTGAATTCACCTCCAGACGACCTTCAACCACTCTGCAGAAAAATAGAACAATCTCCATTGAATTTTTTATCATGGTTACAATTAATAAATCTACATTTATTACTCTTCAATAAATTCAGATGTTAAGTTAAATCCCAGCAATAATTAATTAATTAAATTAATTGATTGATTAATTAATTAATTAATTAAGTTCATTCATTCAAGAATTTATATAGCACTTCTTCAAGGGGACTACTCAGAAGCGCTCCCGACTCTAGCACGGCAAAAAAGGACAGTTTTGAGTTCAATAAAAAATGTTTCAGTAATAACCCCAGTTAAGTGGGTCAGCCTAATCAATCTACCAACACCATCAATACCGGTAATCAATACCTCAATCAATAGTTCAATCAAACAATCAATGAAAGAAAGAAATCAAAATATGAATATTCATCATAATACTCTTGACCAATAAATAGTTATTATCATCATCTCACCTGGCACTTTCACAGGTACATAGCAATCATCTCACCTGGCACCTGGACGAGGCAGATAATAGTTGATTCCCAGATCCTCCAGTCTCTGCAGTTCCTTGTACCCAACTGTGTTCGCAAACTTTGACCAGCTGGCCGCACGAGCGTCTCTCTGCGCCTTTGTCTTTGGACAATGCATGACGTCATCACAATCCAATTCCATTGTCTCCCAGTCAGCTTTGTGCCAACCGCGCTCAGCAACGGCAAGCAGACGAGGCCAGAGCATTGAATCCATTTCGTCGCTCGTTCGTACGACTTCCGACCAAAGAGCCGCTTCAATACCTATGCAGCGAGGATGATTAGGAAAGAGAATGAAATAATTGTATGTCTAGTTATTTAATCACTTAATTATTTAATCACTTAACCACTTAATTATTTAATCATTTTATCAAGTGCTAATCTTTTAATCAATATTCAGAGCTTAGCCCAAATTCAAGACACCCAGTAGGTCAATAAATAAGTCACTTTAATTGCACGATCACTTAATCTCATAATCACTAAATCATTTAATAATGAGGATGTGCAAGATAAAGTGATTACAAGATTAAATTTTTACGAGATTAAATGATTTAGTGATGAAATGATTGCGAGATTCAATGATTTTGTGATTACGATATTAAATAAATAATCAGTGCTTAAATGATCACGAAACTGAATGATTCAGTGATTTAGCGAATACAAGATTAAGTGATTAAGTGATTTATCTTCATCTACCGATGATGTTTTCCGGTGACTTCAGCTCCGGACATTTAATCTTCGTTCCACACATTCCTTCTTTTGAGATTCGATTCCCAAAGAAGTCGAAGTCGATGTTGTCGTAGAAAGAGTCTGGCGTAAAGAAGAACGTTCTTCTCGTGTCTATGTATCTTGTCGCCCAGTGGAGACCCCAATCCTCTGGGTCTGGTTCCTGTGGGTTGTCGAAGTATACAACCGTTGCAGGCGTCAGAATCACCTGAAGATGACGACAACACACGGAAAGAAACATGTGAAAATTTAGTGAATATGCGAAATATGCATGTGAAAATATATATGCGAAAATGGCAAATATGGGAAAATAGCAAACAGGTGAAAACATATAGGTGAAAATATACATGTGGAAAGAAACATGTGAAAATAGCATATATGTGAAATATATATGTTAAAATAAATGTGTGAAAATAAAAATTAAATAATATATGAAGACAAACATGCGAAAATAAATATGTGGAAAAAACAAATGGAAATAAACAGGCAAAAATAAACATACCTTCACCTAAGAAGACTTAACCTGAATATTCAAAAAAGCTCTTATTTGCATATTCATAAGCAGCTCTGTTGAATATTCATCTACCTTGTAGCCTTCATTGGCATATTCATAAGCGCGGTGTGAGTAATCCCTTTCCCAGATGTTGTACCACGCTTGGCTGACGACCTCCTTTGCCTTCATCTCCGAACGTGGAAGAGGTTTTCCAGCGGCGTCGGAGAACGCATCTTCCCATCCCTCAACATCCACTCCATGGTGATCAACAATGGCCGCCACTTCACGGATGAAATGTCTCTTCAGGTCTTTCACGTTCTTCACAGTTGGATGGATTCGAAGGAAGTCTTTGCACGCCGGGGATTCAGCGTACGCACCGTTTGGAACCTCATCTCCACCAAAGTGGAATCGCTTCAGAGGCTGGATCTCCTACAAAACAATCGAATCATAACAATGTAGCATCATAATGAAGGCATTCAAATCCAGACTCAAGACTTATCTATTTAAACAGTCGTATAATTGCTAGTAACTTTTGAACTCTTGTACAGCGCCCTTTCCTTCGGCCTCGGCTGAACTACGACGCTATATAAATCGTCCTATTATTATTATTATTATAACAATAAAAGAGAAAATAAATAATATAATGCCATAAGATGATCAAGCGAAGAATAGAGAGGTAGTTTTATCACAATGAAAGGCGTTGATTGTCACGATATTGAAGTATCGCAGTAAATGAAAGGTTGACATTATCACCCTTCACCTGTTTCCTCTTGACCTTCTGACCTTTGCCATTTGACCCTAGACTTTTTGAACCTTGACCTTCCATCCATTGACCCGTTAACCTTCCTGACCTTGACCTTTATACTATTGACCATCCATCACATGACCTTTTGACCTCATGACCTTCTGACTCAAAACCTGCTTAACCTCGACCTTCCTAACCTTGACCTTCCTAACTCTGACCTTTGACCTTCCTAACCTTGACCTTCTTAACCTTGACCTTCCTAACCTTGACCTTCCTAACCTTGACCTTCCTAACCTTGACCTTCCTAACCTTGACCCCTCCTCACCTTGTGCATCTTGACAACCTCTTCAACGACATGGTTGACGAATCTATAAGTCGACTGTAGACACGGATTCATGACTCCGTCGAAGAAGAACTGAGCCGAAAGAAACTCCGACTTATCAAGCGGATCGGAAAGAACGTAATCCTCCGCCTGCGAGTCGTGTCCCTCCGCGTTCAATCGTGCGCGACGTAGTTCCATGGCACGCACGGCTGCATGCGAGTGACCCGGCATGTCGAACTCTGGAACGACCTCTACGTGGCGCGACCTTGCGTGGCGGAGGATCTCCTGGTAGGTGGATCTGGAGTAGAAACCGGAACCGGATGAATTCGTGAATGGACCGCTTCCTAACATTGACATCAGATGGTGCTGTTCACCTGGATCGTGACCTCTACGACCTCCGAACTGTGGGAAGATCAACAGAAAAAATGCAATGAAGATATCTTCTGAGAAATAATATCATTATTATTATTATTATTAAATATTATCATTAAATATTATCATGCATTGATCAAGAACTATAATAACAGGTCATATTAAACTTAATAAATAATATTTAAATAATAATATTTAAATAATAATAAAAAATAATTATGATAATAATAATGCTATCGCCAATGCTGCTGCTGCTGATATTAATAGCTGTAATAATTATAGTAAAAATATTAGAACAATATTAAACTATTACTATATTAGGGAAAAGAGAAACAGAATGGAAATGGAGATAAACAAACAGACAGAGACAACAAGAATAATTAATTTCTTTATTGAAACAATCCGGTAGAATGAATGAGTGAATGAATGAGTGAATGAAAGAATGACTTTTATCCTTGTCTTAGATGGTTGCAACCTTCAATAAGACACCTTTAAATCGAAATGAGACGATGCTACATAAACGATTGATATTCAACTTGACTGCGATTCCTTCACCTTAGACACCTTTTAAACGTTTTCACCGAATACTATATAAACAAATAAGGTAAAAGCAGAAGTTGTAATTGCAGAGAAATTCTTGAGACACCTTTAAATCGGAGACTAGCAATATGATATAAAATAATAATCATTATGATAATAAAGAAGAAAGTTCTCAAGTGCTGTTATATGCCGAGCAAATTTCTGTCCAGGGTAACGGCCTCTGTTGTCATAGACCCTGGTCAAATCGGATCCATCCATAATAATAATGCTATCGCCAATGCTAATGATGATAATAATGATAGTAATGATGATGATGACAATAGTGGTAATTATGATGTTAATAATAATAATAATGATGTTAATAATAATTACGATGTTAATAATAATAATAATAATAGCTGTAATAATAATTATAGTAAAAATATTAGAGCAATATTAAACTTATATCAATAGAAATAATAACAATAAATAATAGCAATATTAATATAATTAATAAAACAATAATCTGCTGCAACAATGAACACAAAACACAATGGATTTTACCAGCATCATGCCCCCACCCCACATACCTCCGTCAGTTCCTCCAGTCCTGGAATCTCCAACCTCCATCCCTCGTCATCCGTCAGATGTAAATGCAATTTATTCATCTTATACATCGCCATTGCTTCAATCAATCTCAAAATCTCTTCCTTCGTTCGGAAATTCCTCGCGACGTCAATCATGACACCGCGGTGACTGAACCTCGGTCCGTCAATCAATTCGACTCCCGTCAGATAAAACTCCGCTTGCGACGATTTCTTTGCGAGACTCAGCAGCGAGACGGATCCGTGGAAAACTCCGGTGGAAGAGACTCCGACGATGGAGACGCATTCCTTGTCCGGGTCGATCGTTAGTTTGTATGATTCCGACGGAGATTTGACCTTGACGTTTCCCAATGGGAGATCGGTGACAAGGTCGAGGGAGATGGTGCGGGTGGAGCAGAGGTTGCCACGATCTTCTGGTTTCATTTCTTCCAACGCTTCAATCTCGAGTTGATCTGGCGGAAGGAAAAGAGAAAACAATGGAAATGGAGATAAACAGATAGAGACAATAAGAATAATTAATTTCCTTTATTGAAACAATCCGTTGGAATGAACAAATGAATGAATAAATGAACGAATAAATGAAGGAATGAGTGAATGAATGAATGAGTTTCATCATTGTCTGAGATGGTTGGACCGTTCAATAAGACACCTTTAAATCGAATCAGATAATGTTACATAGTAATGGGACATAGTTGATTATTATTGAATCTCAAACCTTCACCATTGTTACCACATAGTGACGTTAAACTGCAACTACTACTACTTCACCTTAGACACCTTTTAAACGTTTTCACCGAATGCTATATATGCAAGGAATGCAGACGTTGTATTAGGTATCAATGGGGCAAGCGAATTCGTCTTAAGACACCTTTAAATTGGA
Organism: Lumbricus terrestris; assembly: GCA_949752735.1. Classification (NCBI taxonomy): domain Eukaryota; kingdom Metazoa; phylum Annelida; class Clitellata; order Crassiclitellata; family Lumbricidae; genus Lumbricus; species Lumbricus terrestris. The sequence goes on from OX457049.1 coordinate 45,827,523, forward strand.
GACAAGCAATGTTATATAAAAATTTGAAAATTTTGACGATTAATTCAACGACATTGTGAAAACGGTTACTTCTATTACTACTACAAATAATAATAACAATAATAATAATAATAATTTCGTTTATTGAAAAATCCGGTAGCAAGATCACAACCGGTTACTGTGTACATTTTATGCAATTGAAACAATTCACAAGAACACAAAGTACAGAAGACATAAATCTTAACTAACAGAATAGACAGTCTGCAGAGATACAGACAGAGATAAGCAGAGACAAACCGACAGACAGACTCTGACAGACAGAAAGACAGACAGACGGTCTTTATCAGTTGCAATTCACTTCAGATTAGATAATAGATAAAACAACAGAAGATTAGATACAAGATAAAATTCAAATAAATCACAATTCAGTTTGGATTTATTAGTGATCAAAAATTGACTTAGACAAAGTAAAAGATCTTCCGTCGTCATACCCTTGAGATAGTTCGCTTCATTTTCCAATCCCTTCCCAAACGAAACGCTCCACCCGGAGCTCACGACATGCAATTCCTTCGGCAACAACTGGAAATTTTCTTCCAGTGGAGTCGGAAGAATCTCCTTCGGCGCTCCACGTAGATCCTTTCCAACCGCGTTCATCTCAAATCGCTTCTCCGGAGAAAAAGGTCGGAGAACGTCCTTGGAAGACCGTTGCACTTGTTCGTCCGACCGGAACGGATCCACGAAGTCAAGATTGATCGTCGATAAGAGAAGTCGCGGTTCAGCGGATGAACCATCGTCCGCCGTGACGTACCACTTCGGAAGGATCTGACTCCGAGACACGATCCACCTCTGCCCCGTCAAGGTCACCTTCACCTCATCTCCAGGATTGAATCCACGGAATCCCTTCAGCGCCTTCAGCTGATACGTGTTTCCGTTGAGATGGACGATCGCAAATCCAGATTCCGTTGAATCCGGTTTTTCCATCGAGTCGTCATGGAAGAACTTGAAACTGTCGGCGGATTCTCTCCGGATGTTGACGGCGTTGAGGACGCTGAAATGGTAGAAGACGACGGACCAGCAGCACGCAGGGATGGACCGGTTGCCGTGGTTACGGAGCGTGAGTTCCGCCGTGAAGGTCTTGTCCTCGTTGCGGAGGAGGTGGTAGTGGATGCGGAGGTTGGTGGAGATGTAGTCAAGGTCGCTTTGAGATAACGATGATGACGCAACTTGTTGGTCAAAAGTGACTTTTAAGATTCCTGATTCATCCGATCCTAATATCACATCAGATGATAAGGTTTCTTAGGTAATCAACAGATTAACTAATCAATTCTAGTCTATTCTAATCTAATCCATTCTAATCAATTTTAATCAATTCTAATCTAATCAATTCTAATCAATTTTAATCAATTCTAATCTAATCAATTCTAATCAATTTTAATCAATTCTAATCTAATCAATTCTAATCAATTTTAATCAATTCTAATCTAATCAATTCTAATCAATTTTAATCAATTCTAATCTAATCAATTCTAATCAATTTTAATCAATTCTAATCTAATCAATTCTAATCAATTTTAATCAATTCTAATCTAATCAATTCTAATCAATTTTAATCAATTCTAATCTAATCAATTCTAATCAATTTTAATCAATTCTAATCTAATCAATTCTAATCAATTTTAATCAATTCTAATCTAATCAATTCTAATCAATTTTAATCAATTCTAATCTAATCAATTCTAATCAATTTTAATCAATTCTAATCTAATCAATTCTAATCAATTTTAATCAATTCTAATCTAATCAATTCTAATCAATTTTAATCAATTCTAATCTAATCAATTCTAATCAATTTTAATCAATTCTAATCTAATCTAAACTAAACTAATCTAATCTAATCTAATCAATTCTAATCAATTTTAATCAATTCTAATCTAATCATTTCTAATCAATTTTAATCAATTCTAATCTAATCAATTCTAATCAATTTTAATCAATTCTAATCTAATCTAATCTATTCTAATCTAATCAAAACTAATCTAATCAATTCTAATCAAAACTAATCTAATCAATTCTAATCAATTCTAATTAGCTATCGAATTATGTATCATATAACCTTGGCCTCACTGGTGACATTTGGAAGATCATGATCATTTATACGACCCTGACCTCATTTCTAAGGGCCTGGTCATATTCATAAAGCCCTGAAATACTTTCCAAGACCATGGTCCTATATCTAAGACCCCCATTTCCAAGGTCATAACTCATTTCCAACCATCTGCAGTGATCTCCCATTCGTCTTGTTACAGATGCTCACGCTAAATTCCCTGCGTTTTATAAGGCCTACCTTTTAGCTGTGGAAGGGAGTGCCTCTGAGTAGGTCTCCTCAAGAGGCGCTATATAAATTCTCAGAATGAATGAATGAATGAAACCTACGTCTGAAGTGGCTCCAGATTGAAGATATTGTGATCCATAGAATGGAAAGAAGTAGAGCGGCTTTCACGAGTTGCTTCAAATGAAGTCGAAAGCAGATGTTGTTGGAACGCATCTTAAGCACTCAAAGAGATCAATTGATTGATTATGCTCCCGTAGACGAATCACATTTGGCACGAACTGTAAAAAGCAAAACACCTTAAAGTCAGTCCATTCTCTCCAGTAAATTATACTTACGACAAAGAATTATGCAAAGAATCGTAATCTCCAAATTTCTAAAGTACCACTCAAAAGTCAAGCGCAGGGCACAAGCTTATTCACGAGCGTCGTATGCAGGCTGTCCAGGAGTGCGCTAAATAAACGTGGGCTTGAGTAATTGGCTTTGGTTAAAGTAGATCTTAAAACGACGATTCATAATTACATTCGCTTACATCAAGTCAAAAACCTAATCAAAACTTGAACATAAATATCTGTAAGTAACAAAGTAAATAACGATATTCGGTAAAAAATTCTTGTAGTCAGATTGAGTTGCGGGGTATTGATATGCATCGTTGCAACTGCGCTATAGCTAACTTTCGCTAATATGCATTAAAACATTGCATTTGTGCAAATTCGACAATTACAAAATATTAGAGAATAAAGTCGATGGCAGTTCTGAGTTTATGACATTCGCCAACTGTTTAGTAAATCAATAATTCAATCAATGTCTGTCCATTTTTAATACCACGTAATATCGCTCAATCTGTTTATATGCAGCTCAGAGCCGTATATTTCCAAAATACGGCTCTGATGCAGCTTAATCTGCCAAAGACTAAGTAAGTGAGTAAGTATATAAGTGGATTTATACAGAAATTCGTCACGATTATTTTTGTAATTATAATAAAATTGTGCTATATTATTACATCAAATATTCTTAAATTCAGAAGCCTTGAAGTGTTGTTGTTTCTTTTTAATTTTATGTCACGCCATTTCTGTACTTAGAAATGTGAACAAACTTTCAAAACTGAGCTAAATGCTTTTGTCCAGTCAATCTGAAAATGTTAGTGCTTTCAGCCCTTTGGAACTTGCTAATCAAAAGAACTCTCTGTATTCAGCCCGGTCTTCTGCTTGGACATTCCGTAAACAACCTGCTAATTCTGATGCTGACGATAAACTCTGGAACTCTCCTCTGGCAACAGTCAAACCAAATCAATTTCATGTTGGCAACATGAGCAACAAAATAGATCAAATGCATGGGCGGAGACCTAGGGGGAGACAGGGGGGACGGTCCCCCCAATGAAAGTGTTGGGGGGGACGGCCCATGCATTTGTCCCTCCCAATGTTTGAGCGTCAAGACTTTTTGGGGCGGCGAAAATAGAAATATTTCGACGAGATTTGGCCCGGACGACTAAAAAAAAAAAGGTCATCAACTTTTTTGGCGGCGAAAATTTTTTTTATCCAGATTTCGCCGGTCGTCGGAAATTTTTCGAAAATCTCGCGTCTTTCCGTCCCCCCTCCAATTCTCGGCCCAGGTCTCCGCCTATGATCAAATGAAGCATCAAAGAAACAAAGTTAACAAAATAAAGCAGTTCTTATGTAATGATGTAGCTTAAGTTATGCAAGGTCTCTTCTGAACGACTTCAGAGGTTCTGATCTTGTCTGAAAACTCGCCGTTTTCTGTTTTTATACCTCCATCGCCGTATCAATTTCAACCTCAAGTACCACACAACATAGTCGTCCGCTGGGTGAGAATTGGCGGGTTTCAACCCCCCAGTCTTTCTTAGAACCCATAGCAAAAAAAATTGTTTTTCACAACCAAATTTCAAGTGGATATGGTCCAACCCCCCAGTTATTTTTCCACAATTCTTACACTGGTCGTCCGACTGTTTGGTCATTTTGAATCTGGACCTCGAACGTAAATGACCGCTAGATGTCCATTTAACACATTGCGTCAAACGTTTCTCTAAACACAATATGTAATCCGGGAGTGTAATTATATTTAAAAGAAACTTTAATAATAGTTTTAAAAGTATAATATACTCGTCGTTAATTAATCGAAAACGTTATAAAATAGAATGGTCGCCAGGAAGAAAAAACCGCAGCAGCCTCAAACCGTTGATTCGGTAAATATATAAAGTGGTGGAAATGCAGATCAAAATGTTTGAATTTCTAAGATTAATAATTAATCTAAAATTATTTTAGTAGTGAAGTTTGCCCAAAATAATTTGCCATCGCTCCTCTGTCACCAGGCCAACCTGGAAAATAAATGGCGAAACTATAGTAACCGGGACCGATGTTTATAACATTGTCTTAGTGTAGTGTAGTATATAGAATCTAATCTACTAAATTTCCCGGATACTATAGTTTCGCCAAATAAATGAACTGTTGCATTTGCAATCTATCAGTAAATTTGAGATGTCGTTGTGATATTTGAGCATCAACATGGAAGGTTTTCTAGGGTAACGGTTGAAGATAGCATGGACACGCTGACCCTTCCAAAGGTCCATTCAACCTTCCATTCGGCAGATGGCGTTAGTAATGAGCAGCAGGGCGTGATGGACGCCTTGCTTGGCTGCTGGCAGTTAAATTCAAATTTTCTGTATAACAGGGCTTTTTGGCGTGCAGTAACTGCAGTTGTACACAAAATATGCAGTTGTAGAAACACTGAGCTGTACAGTTAAAACTAGCGAAAAAGGTCATTGTCCTCCGATTGGAAGTAGTTTACCACGGATGATGGGAAAGGAAAGAAGGGGTGGTGCAGTTCTAAAAATTCCTTTAAAACAGCCCTGCTGTATAAATAACTGTTGTTATCATCTGTTCGTTATATGAATTGTAATTACATTGCAGTTTGAGGAGTTTGTAATTAAGCGACGATGGTATGTGGCATCATTTGAATGTTCAATGGTATTATAGCATCGCTTATGCTTTCGTCGTTGATTGTACAATGTTCAGGGTTCGTTGAATAGCGTTGTATCGACTGAAATCGATGGAGTTGAGACGTCATCATCATCAGCTGCGGTCGACGTTGTTCCATCTGAACCGGCGAAGAAACAGTTTTGCTTCAAGGATTACAAATTAGAGGTAAAGGAGAGAATTTTTGCTTTTGCGGTTTAACTTTTAAACATATAATTGGTTTGGCAGATGCATGGCTCGGGATGTTATTGGAGAAATTCGAGATTGGTTCCATTGGACGTTTACGCCCTGCTGTTGGAACAGTCTGCCTACCATAGTTCGTTCTGCCAACTCAGTTGAGGTTTTCAAAACTCGATTGAAGACATATATGTTTTC
>OX457049.1:45838198-45864253 GCA_949752735.1 Lumbricus terrestris
AACTAGGCCACATCTCTTATGGCCTGTCTGAAGAAAAGTTTTTCCAAGAAGCATAGGCCTGCCACAGGAAAGCCACACCATGAAATTAGCCTTCAACAAAAATGTCATTTCTCATTTCCAATTCTCTCCTTGCAGTTTCAGCTAAGCTTTTCATGAGATAAGCAGAGTGAACACACAGAATATGAGATCTCCATCTTGCTTCTGTTGCATATGTTTTTTATATGGTGGTTTCACATCGAAGCAAATACAACTCATTACGTTTTAATTTTGATTCGAGACAGAATCATTCATGGTCTTTTTACAACTTGCATCCAAATAAATCAGGATAAAATGCATAAAACTTGAGGTATGACGACGTTCCGAGTATAGGATATAACCACGTGATCAAATAGTAATAATACTATCTGCAGAAACATATTGTTCCGTTGTAATTCTCAAGCAGATCGTCGAAAGCACTTTTGAAAAGCTTACAACAAGCAAATAACAAGAATTCATATATTCTGTCAAGGATTGACTTTACGAGCAGAAATGAAATAATCGACTTGTCAAGTAGAAATGAAATCTTGCAGTGCAAAGTATAATGCAAATTTACGAGAAAAAAGATTTCTATGGATATTGTACAAATAATAAATTAATTACTTTAATAATACATAACACTGGAATAACTAGAATCTGAACTGGGCTTTGTAAAGTGTTTGATTTGTGTAGTGCTACTGAGTACGGTAGTTCGGAACATGGTCGGAGACTTAAAAGGGGGAAGGGGCAGGGGACGGTCCCCTCAATGTATGTGGTGTGGGAACCGTCCATGCATTTGTCCCCCAATCTTTAAGTGTTAGGACATAATACACACTTCATGAATACACCGGTAACGTTAGGCTATAACGTTAGAAGAAATGAGTAAAAAAAAGAGAAAAAGGTCATCAGCTATTTTAGCAGGGGGGGAATTGGTATGGTTTGAGGAAATTTCGACCAAAATGACTAAAAAAAAGGTCAACTTTTTTATAGAGAAAATGAATCATGTTATTTTTTCCTGTAGATTTTGGCCAAATTTAATGACTAAAAAAAACAAAAATGGTCGTCAGAAATTTTGGTCGGCAAAAAGATGGAAAATTTCGTCGACGACTCAGCCATTCGTCCGCCCAAAATCTCGCGTCCTTGCTTCGGCCACTCGTTCCTCCTCCCACAAGTTGCAGACCAAGTCTCCGCCCATGGTTCGGAAGACGCCCACTGATCACTTATATGGCATTGAACCTTCACAAGTCATTGGATGACAACTGTTCGCATCAGGCGCTACGTAAATTCAATCATAAACAACACGGAGCAAATAAGCAACAAAAGTATCACATATAAACACGCAGGAAGAAGAAGAAGCAGCAAACGTTTAGAAACAATATTGTCAAACTAACACCACACTCAAACTGATTGTCTTGCAAAACCGAGTCTTTACACCGTAATAATTTTACACCAACAAATCTACACCGTCTCAAAACTGCAAGTATCGAACACAAAAATATCGTAATAAAAATACTTCAAATGACGCGATTGAAAACCAACTAGAAAACAAGAGAACATAGAACACACAGTTTAAAAGCAAAAGTTTGAAATGATTGTATCAGCATTTGGCTCAAACTATTCAAAAAACATTACACGTGTATAGATTTACGTTGTCAGTGTAACAAACGGCAACTCTAATCAGTGACTTCTAAAACAGCGAAGTGTAAATTGTAATGCTCGAATGAATGCGCAATTGACGCACCTAAACAAGTCGTAGCTCGAACCAGTGGCATAGACAAGGGGGGTTTGGGGGGGGGGGGGGTTAAACCCCACCATTGGCCTAGGAACAAGTTTTTAAAAAGGTTACCCGGTATATATATTTATTCAGTTAAATAAGAAAAACAAAACAAGAATTGCTTGTAGTAACAAATGTTTTCTTACTTTATTCCCTTTGTTACTTTATTCCCTTTTTATTTACTATAATACTGATGGGTTGGTGTCATCAGAAAGGGCATCCGGCCAGGCCATAACCCCCCCCAAAAAAAAATAATTCCTGGCTACCCCACTGGCTTGAACAGTTCAATATCCAGAAGAGTGGTCCGTAAAACATCGGAACAATCCGAGTAGATAATTATTGTTAGTTGTAAACAATGGTTTCTTGAAGACTTGGTGTCATGTCCTGTCCTTGCTACACTAAACATTAAATTATCATAGAACCAGCAGCAATTGAATGGTTGACATTCCGCGGGAAACCCTTGTTACACGCTGGGGGGAACCCAAGCTACACGCTGGAAAAATCCTGGCTACACTTTAAAGAACTGAGAAGGCAGAATCACTTAAGCAGAGCACACACTCCAACCTAAAACACCTTTACAATAATACAGGGTGAGAATTGCCAGGGGGTTGGGGGGTCTCTACCCCCCAGTCTTTCTTAGTGCCCCCTAGTAAACTCTGTTTTTCACACCCCAATTCCAAGTTTATCATAGGCCAACCCCCCCAGTTATTTTTCTACAATTCTCACACTGCAATAATATAATAGCTCTACATTAACTCGCTCTAAACTAATTACATCATCAGTCCATGTAATAAGAGCAACTCATAAATATTCACAACGTATTTTGCATAAATTAGATTGTACGGTTGTACTAACATCAGCCATCATTAATTATGAAATACTAAAACATTTCATCTCAAGGTCAATGGTTATGGTTACGAAGAGCTGGAACAGACATTGGATGCTGTATGAGTCTTAATTGTCCAAAGCATTGTGGAGATGGTTCTTGTTATACCTCTGGACAGAGTCACAATACCTCAACTCTGCGCCTGTTCCCTAGATCACTCTCTGACACATTCTATAAGCACTTAAAAACTGTTCTGTTTGTCCGTACTGGAGTTGGGAGCGCCTCTGAGTAGTTTCCTTGAAGAGGCGCTACATAAATACTCGAATGAATGAATGAATGAATGAATGAATGAATGAATGAATGAATGAATGAATGAATGAATGAATGAATGAATGAATGAATGAATGAATGAACTCATTTCAGTGCGGCTCAATGCGTCACGTGACCGACTGTGCTTGCAATCCAAATTGCGACAATCAAAACAACTAATCGAAAGCCAACACAATTTGATCAATCAATCAATCAATCAAGTCGTGTGACGATTGACTGATTGCCAATCAAGTGCAATCACTTTCAGAAAGAGGGAGCAAGAAGCACTTTGAGGCAAAGGGTTTCTTGTGTCGTCACCTCTTCTCTTGAAGGCACAGTTCCAGAGCCTCCTGAGGTTCTTATAGGTCAACATGACACCAGTCAAGAGAGCAACGGGCAACCACTTCTTATCGAGAGTAAGTTAATTGCATGACATGACTTGACTATAAAACTTAAATCCCGAAGAGTGCAGCAAGAGAGAGACGTCCTTGCTTTATGATTAGGCTTACGGAAAACCTGATCCAAATTAACTGCCTAATACTTGTCACAAAAATTACGAAGAATTTCATTTTGATCAGTTTGCAAAATTGATTCGATTGAAACTTTTGTCACTCAGAGAGTAATTCACAAACGCGAGTCTCATAAGAATCATCCAACCGTCAGAACTTAAACACCAGCTGAACATGATGTACTAAACCAGTTCTTCGATCAACTAGGTCGGAATCCGCCTGGTGCCCCTTCCATAAAAGTACCAGATCCAACAGATCCTGATTCCTTCATCACCACCTGGAGATGGTAGAACACGCCAGCTCCTCCCTCCTTGGAGGTGGAAGAGGTTGGTTCAAGTCCACCGCAAGAGGAAGACCCGGAAGAGCCCTGGAAACCGTCGCCCTGAGCAAAGAGCAAGTAGGAGGAGGTGGAGTAGAAGGTGGAAGCCATCCTCTTACACGAGGTACCCATCCGACGAATGTGCCTGGAGGACCTGTGCGTGGAGCGCCTGGATGCTGTTCAGAATCTTCTTCTGATGTCCAATCAACGTCACTCCCACGGTCACAAGGTCCTTCAAGGTCATCTGGATCACGTGGTCCATCGTCGTGAATCCAGCGTGCAGGAAGCTCTCGAGGTAGCGCTCCATCTTGATGCTCGTCAGCCATTGGTGGACCGTGTCCGAGGAAGAGGTGGAAGAGGTGGAAGAGGAGGCGGGGTCAAGGCCGGATGAGGACGACGATTGGCCAACCACGTTGCTTAGAATCAGAACGGAGTTCGGCCTAAAAACAGATGATCATCAGACCCTTTTAATATATCAAATAACCACAACCCGACATCTTCTCAAAGTCTTACATATATCTGTAAGTTGCTTGCTTCTTGCTTATTTTAGCTGTGGCTTTGCTGGGAGCGCCTCTGAGTAGGTCTCTTGAAGAGGCGCTATATAAATTACCAGAGTCCCATTGCTATGTCTTCTGACCCTTCAAATATGTATTCTTCTGCGATTCCCAAACAACTCAAAAGCCAAGTAGAGGGCAGTAGCTTGTTCAAGAGCCCTCCAAAAGGCGCCTTACAAGCAAGTTCAAGAGTCAAGACCCTTATAATAGGCTGTAATATGTCTAATTGTCTATCCTACCTGGGAAAAGTTAAAGTCCTTTATAACGGACGTATATATCTTACCTGGGAAGCGCAATGTTGCGAAGTAGTTCTGGAGCTCTAATGAGTTTATCGAGAGTTTTGACGATGACGTTGAATCTCGGTCGCTTGGCTCTGTCCTTCTGCCAACAATCAGTCATCAGCTGATAGATCGCCTCAGGACAATTCTAGATGAACAGTAACAACAACAAGTTTCTCAAATCCTACTTTTTAGTTGTGGCTGGGCTGGGAGCGCCTCTGAGTAGATTTCTTGAAGAGGCGCTATAATTATAACTTCTCGAAATGAATGAACAACATTTTATTCCGAGGGTTCTCTTGCCGCCAATTAATGACAGACACTGTTATGTGTTCACAATATTTTTGCCGTTGTTGATTTTTAATGTGCTTTGAAGTGTAACTGTGTGAAGCGGTGTGTCACCTGGATTTGTCTCTTTTCCTAAATTAAACGAAGATTATAATAATTTGGCTACAGAAAAAAGGACTATTCGACCACCGCGGATCACGGTATATAATTGCAAACCCCTTTTAGTGAGTTTTGTGTGTAATAAATAAAAGCTGGAACAACTGAAAGTTGTTGTATACCGTGATCAGCGGTGGTCGAATAGTCCTTATTTCTGTAGCCAAAATTATAATAATAATCTTCGTTTAATTTAGGAAAATAGACAAATCCAGGTGTATAATGGTTTCAAAGATTTCTTATTGCTCTTGGCTTTCACTTATTGGAATGTACGCGGATGAGTAACAGACGTTGTTCGCATCTGTTACATGTAAGGGAAATAGCAGCATTAAAATTGGTGTGTAACTGAAAGCGCCAAAGATATGGAAGCCAAACAAACATCTGATTCATTCTTTAACATTCTTTCTACTATTGTTGTTGATTTCTAATGTGCTTTGACGTGTAACTGGGTGAAGCGGTGTGTCACCTGGATTTGTCGATTTTCCTAAATAAAACGAAGATTATTATTGTCTTATGATCCAGTCTCTCGTATACATATTAAGAGGACATGAACATAGGCAGACAGGCATACAGGTCCCCAAGACATAGGCAAGTTGACAGACAGATCTACAGGCAGGTACATAGACACACTGGCAGGCAGACAGTACCTACATACGTAGGCAGACACACACACACACACACACACACACCTAGGCATGCAGACAGTCACATCCTACACACATACATACATCTAGGCAGGCAGAGTGACAGATGATGCAGATATAGACGGATACACAGATATACTCTGCCACCTCTGATTCTTTGGTGCCCGGACTACGAACTCCTTCGGACCATTCTCATTTGGACAACTTTTCTGACTAGACACACCGCTCGTGAAAAAGCTGGTGCCCTTCGCTTGGCTTTCGAGTGACGCTTTAGAAATTGTGATATTACGATTATGATACACAGACAGACAGACAGACAGACAAACAAACAGACAGACAGAACAATAGACTGAGACAGACCAAGGAAGATTTCTGAGCCTATTAAGAGTAAAAAGCGGCTGAAGGTGGATAAGATGGAGGGATTCTCTCCCTCTCTCTTGTCATCCTTTACCATTGGAGGTGGAAGCATAAAGTCCCGGTCAACCGCTCGGATGACGTCCTGATTCGACCAGTTCCAGTAAGGTCGTTCTCCGTATGAAATCACTTCCCAGGTCACGACCCCGTAGCTCCAGACATCGGACGCGGACGTAAACTTGCGGAAGGCAATCGCTTCTGGAGCGGTCCATCGAACGGGAATCTTACCGCCCTGGAAAACACAACGGAAACGATGATCAATCATCCGGAACTATACGTTAAGATAATGAAAGTAAAGAATAATCTAGAAACCACAATGCTTACACATAACCTATAGATAAAAAGTTATACCTCAACTACCATAGCAACCATCCACCTCATACTAAGAGATCTATACCATTCAGTCAATTTTTGAGACTAAAAATAATTGTTTCGAATCCCAAGGACTTGCAATCTCGGGTCACGTGTTTGTTCAACATATTCCAAGCTAGGAGTTATCCAGAATGCATTTTAAATGAGGCAATTCTGAAATTAGATTCAGTACACAGAGACTCTTTTATGAATTACAAAATAAAAAAAACAGAAAATGGATAAGCCTACCTTTATATTCGTATACGAAAACAAATATAACAAGAAAAATGTCTTTAAAAAATAGTTCATAAACTTTAGCTGAAACTAATGATCGAGAACCCGTAGGCCTATATACAAACAACTTTTCATGAAAAACCCACGATAGCCTATATAAGAACGGCAAAAATTTAAGAAAACACTTATAAGTTCTAAATTGCCGGCACCATGACAAGACGATCGACCCAGAGGGAAAACATAAAAAGGACGCTTTAGATAACGAAAAAATGCATAATCTAGTAGCCTTACTACTTGATAATCTATAAATTGGACTGGGAGGTTAGGTTTCATGAATAGACACGTCGTAATTTGTGTGCTATCTTAAATTATTATAAAACAGAAAGTTTGTCCTTCCAGATGTGTGTGTGTGTGTGTGTGTTGACTCTTCGTAACAAAATAGGCTCGGAAATGAAACAGCGTCGGTTTAACAAAATATTTGCAATTGATTCTTACCCAAATTATAAGGTAAACGCAACTATATTTCCAGCTTTTAATTCAATTCAAAACCAGAGTTATTAGAGTTTTACGACAGATTTCATCAATCACCGCTCACGCCCGGCTTTAGTAGAGCCTACAGCCCGCATGACGTCATACCCGCCCAGTAATAATTTCCGTAGCGCCCCGCAGGGGCGGGTCACGTTTGGCTTTTTGGGGAAGCGGGGTGGGGTGGAGGGTTGGCGAAAACCCGAAATTTAGCGGTCAACGATGGGTACCACAGTGGAGTAATGTTTAAAACCCTAAATTTCCCGGGCGAAACCGGGTACAAAAGCTAGTTTTACTATATAGAGGTCTACTACTAACAGGAGAAGGGGGGATGAGAAAAGTAACAGGAATACGGCAGTTTATTAAACACCTTCTTAACGCGAGCACGGGCATTATATAAACGGCGAAAGCAGCTGATGTGCGTAATGTTCCAGCCTTTTGGGTTTAAATTGCAAGTCAATTTACGTCGCTGATTTAACTTAACGGCTGTTCACAATCTGCCAGTGCCAGTCCAGAGGTTACAGAGAAATGGGAGGGCAACTTTAACAATTTTGATATAACTCAGTGTTGTCGTTCAACAAGTATAGCTCACGTGAGGAATGTTTGTCGCACTTGCTTCTACCATCTTCGTCAAATTCGCTCGGTACGTCGCTCACTTACAACCAAAGCTGCCACTACTCTGATGCATGCATTTATATGCACGAGAGTTGACTATGGTAGTGCCATCTATGCGGGCTTAACACTTTCACGCATTAATAAGTTGCAATCTGTCCTTAATGCTGCGGCCCGCCTGATAGGCGGCATACCAAAGTTTGGGCATATATCAAGTTTTATACGGGAAGAACTGCACTGGTTGCCAATGCAAAAACGTATTGAGTTTAAGATTTTAATGTTCATGCGCAATTGCCTAGCAGGCCAAGCTCCGATCTATCTTATGGAACTCTGTGTACCTGTGCTGTCCATCCCAGGTCGTAGATTCCTTCGCTCTGCTACGCATGGTGACCTGGTTGTCCCTAGGGCTCGATCTTCCACAGTGCTACATAGAAGCTTTGCTATGGTTGGTCCGTCTTTCTGGAATAAGTTACCTATTAGTCTTCGCAATGAACTTCTTTGTATTTCTTTGCCCCTTTTCCGCAAGCGTTTGAAAACCATTCTCTTTGATTGTGGTTAGGTGTCAGGTCGGGAGCGCCTCTGAGGAGTTCTCTTGTAGTGGCGCTATATAAATGTACGATTACAATTACAATTACAATTACAATTACAATTACAAAATAGCTAACTATATATATATATATATATATATATATATATATGTTAACAATAATATATATATATACTTAGTTTTGTCTTCAAAAGTGTTGTATATTTAACTTCAACAACTATAGTTAACTATAGCTATGAATTGCACCACGCCTATGTCGCCTTAGTCTCAAGTCTCAACCAAAAGCTTAGTTTTGGCTTTAAAAGTGTTGTATATATATATGAATAAGAGATGAAGAAGAGGATGATGTTGAATTGTTGACAATCGTGAGTCGAACCTTTGTCGTGTATTCGCCATCAACACTATCGTTCTCAATCTCTCGCGATAAACCAAAATCAGCCACTTTGCAGATCAACGTCTCACTGACGAGTACGTTACGTGCAGCCAGGTCCTATACAGAAATAGGCAGACAGACACACATACAGATATATAGACATAGGCAGACAGACAGACAAACAGACAGACATACAGACATAGGCAGACAGACAAACAGACAAACAAACAGACATACAGACATAGGCAGACAGACATACAGACAGACATATAGACATAGGCAGGCACACAGACAGACAGACATACAGACATAGGTAGACAGACAGACAAACAGACAGACAAACAGACATACAGACATAGGCAGACAAACAAACAGACAGTTGAACATAATAGTATGCAACCTATTTCTAAGGCAAGTTTACATCTACAGGACAATTGCAGAGGAGTGACAGTCAGGCAGACAGACAGACAGACAGACAGACGTACGTACGTACGTACGTACGTACGTACGTACATACATACATACATACATACATACATACATACATACATACATACATACATACATACATACATACATACATACATACATACATACATACATACATACAGACAGCTAAAGAGTTATCAGGACAGGTCCATAATGACCTATAATAAAGTTACCAGTTCTATAGGTTATTAAGCAGATGCAAAATGCTTCTGCTCTCGTTTCGTTCGCTCTTCGAGTGTCGCTACAGAAATGTTAATCAATTATAATTACAGTTTTACACATGACATTGTAACGTACGCGATGAACGAATCCCATTTCCGACAGATATCTCATTCCAGATGCGATGCCTCGTAACATTCCAACCAGTTGCATCATCGTAAACTTATCGTCGTTTTTCTACAAAGATAAAGACATATTATATCTTACTCATTCACCGATATTATGATCAAAATGAATCAATGAATTAATGAATTAATTACTTAATTTATTAATCCAGTGGTTCCCAACCTTTTTTGACTTTGGGGCCACTTTTTCTAAGCAGATGCCAAGTTGGGAGACACAAGGGCCAATTTTTCTTAGTTGAAGGACATTAGGGACCTCAAGGCTAAAATTCAATTAACCAAAAGCATATAAAATTGTTATAATTGAATCAAAATATAATGTTTTATGTTATTTATAGACGTCAAAATAAAATAATTTGTAATGGGAAATAATTATGTGTCCAAATTGTCAATTTTTCATATATTTTTATTAATTTTCTTAAGGGACGAGGGCCACATTTTGAGGTCTGGCGGGTCATTTTTGGCCCGCAGACCACGGGTTTGAAACGACTGAATTAATCAATCAATCAATCAATCAATCTGGGACTTAGACCGACTATTGAATTAACACCAACATTAACATCAGCATTAACGAATTACGAGTGACCTATTATGTTTGAAATGATAACACTCTAATAAGGCAAATGTAACGCTTAAAACAGGTGTGCAGCAGTAGTTTCAATATAACGACACTATTGTGTTAACAATAATCATTAGCGTCGCCCTCCTTCTTTATCCATACTTGAGACTGGCACAGCCATGTCTGTATATAAAGGAGGAAGGCGACTCTAATAAAGATTGTTAACACACAGTGTCGGTAAACTGAAATTACCGCTGCACACCTGTTTTAAGCCTTGCATTCGCTCTATAAGTAAGATTAGCAACGTAACTTGTATGTGTGGCCGAGTGGGTTGTAGCCCGCTCGCCGCGCCGGCGGTGCGGGTTCGATTCCCCGGTCGGATCTTTACATACTGCGGGTGGCTCGGTCGCAATATAAACGTGGAGTCGACGCTGAAATCATCTTCGATATGAAAAAGAGTCGTTAAACCCATACATTTCAACTTGTATGGTCTCAAGGTCATAAGCATCGTTGTTATTATCTGTGTAAACTATAATTCCTCCTATAAAAACTGTTGATGACGACACAAACCCGAAGGAAGTTGTCTAGCGACCCGCTCTATGATCTAGATTCTAGAAGTAATAGTAGTAGTTGCAGTTTAACGTCACTGTGTGGTAACAAAGACCATTAGCGACGCCCTCCTCCTATGTCCAGACTTGGGACTAGCACTGGCAGAGTGCAACCAGTGGCGGAGTTATAATTTGTTTGGCATAATGCAGCTCTTACGTATTATGTTTGAAATAATTACAATGTAACTACAGGGCAAATTTACGCTTAAAACAGGTGTGCAGCAGAAGTTTCAATATAATGACACAGTGTGTTAAAAAGAATAATTAGCGACGCCCTCCTCCTCGATCCACACTTGAGACTGGCATTGCCAAGGCCTAGGTAGAGGAGGAGGGCGTCGTTAATGAGTCTTTTTGTCACAAGGGCGAGGTGGTATAGTGGTTATGTTCGTAGCCTTGCAGCCAGAAGATTCGAGGTTCGAATCCATCTCGCCGCGTATACTATAGGGACCCTGGGCAAGTCCTTCACTCGCAATTGCTCTGCGCTTCGGCGTGATATTCTGATACAGTGTCCGCGCTGAAGTCGGGAGCGCCTCTGAGTAGTGAGCCTGAAGGGACGCTGTAACATACTGTTTACAGGTTGTTAGCATCTACTGGTGCCACAGCTGCGGGTCCTGATGGACTAACAGCGTGGATGCTCAAGGGAGCGGCACACCTACTTGCTGAGCCTGTCGCAGTGCTATTCAACTCTTCGATCCATTATGCATATGTTCCGCCGCAGTGGAAAGCAAGTACAATATCACCGGTACCTAAGATCTCTCATCCTTTGGAAGCTGTCGACTTTCGCCCGATCTCTGTTACGTCCATTCTATGCCGACTCTTGGAGAAGATCATAGCGCATCGTTTCTTTTATCCATTTCTGACGGATCCTTGCTCAAACCATCAATTCTCAGATCAGTATGCTTTCCGCCCCACCGGATCTACCACCGCAGCCCTTATATCATTGACTGAGGGTCTTCTGGAGCTTCTCAAAGACAACCTTTACGTTCACTTGATAGCTCTCGACTTCTCTAAAGCTTTTGATATGGTCAGACATGCGTATCTTGCGGAGCAATTGGCCGAACTGCCCATTCCGGACTGTGTACACAACTGGATTGTGACCTTCCTCACAAACCGCAGACATGTAACAAAATACAATGGATTGGTCTCGGATGCAGCTGACATCAACGCTAGCATTGTTCAAGGATCTGGTCTGGGTCCTTTGAACTTTCTAACGGCCATTTCGAAACTCAAAACAGTACGTCCCAGAAACCGCATGGCCAAATACGCTGACGATACTTACCTGTTGGTACCAGCCATCAACAGTGACACGATTAGTGAAGAACTAGATCATGTAACGGAGTGGGCCAAACGCTGCAACTTGACTCTCAATCAAAGAAAGACACAGGAGATGGTTGTTCACCGTCCGGGACGAGGAATGCTACAGTTCGGTCCAGCAGAGATTCCGGGTCTTATTCGGGTCCAAAGTATGACGATTTTAGGGGTTGTCGTGACTGAAAACCTAGGGTTTGAAGCTCATATCAGGCGAATATGCATCCAGGCAAGACAGTCGCTTTATGCCTTGCGAATCATGACTGCACACGGCCTCAAGGGACCAAGCCTGCATGACGTTTGTAGGATGACCACAGTGGCACGCATGTTATATGCGGCCCCGGCATGGTGGGGATTTGCAGGGCAACAGGAACGCGGCAGACTGCAGGCCATATTGGACCGTTTGATCCGACTGCACTATCTTCCTGAGGACAATCCTACATTCGAGGCTCTGTGTAGCACGGCGGACGAGAGGCTCTTCGCTGCCCTCCTACTTAATCCAGGACATGTATTGAACCCACTCCTCCCACCATTGAGGCCCCAGCCTTATTCCATGAGGCCAAGACTACATGACCGAATCATTCCTAGGGCGGACAACCTAACGAGGAAATCATTTATAACAAGGATGCTTTATTGTAACGCCCGCCCCTATCGGCCTCCCCGGAGTCGCCACTTCCGGATCCTCGCTCGATATGGCCGCGTGCTGCTGTGGATAAGCTCTAGAGATAGAGGGAGGACAGGAGGAGGTGACTTCTGGGTTCGAATCCCAACCCTGGAAAGGCGGCCAGTCTTTTCGACTACCGTACTCCCTATATGAAATTGGCGGCCTACCAGCCAATCTATCACTTCTCCGCAATATCCCAGGTTGCGTGAAATCTTTAGGCCTAGCACCCAAAGTTTCCTCCAGGCCGATGGTCGAGTGGTATGGCGCGTCCGCAGTGGTAATAGCGGTGAAGTAACCAGGGTTCAAATCCACAGCAGGCTTGGGTACCGGCGATGCCTCTAGCCTTTCCAATCGTGATACAACTTCCGTCAGCGCTTCCCTGACGTTATCTCTTACAGCCGAGATCTCCTCTCTTACATTCGATTGCACTGAGGAAATAGCATCGCCAACATTTGATTGCACTGCCAGGACATTAAACTCCACCGTGGCAATCGCCTCTTGCGTGTCTCTGGCATTAGCTTGTATTGCCTCATGAGTAGATCTAGCATTAGTCTGAATGGCTTCATGAGTAGACCTAGCATTAGTCTGAATGGCTTCGTGAGTAGCCCTAGCATTAGTTTGTATTGCCTCGAGCAATATCTCCATAGAAGAAGGGGGCCTAGAAGGCTGAGCGGGAGTGACTGGCCTAGACTCCTCCATAGCGCTATAGAAATGACTTCTATATTTATAGCTCACAATCAATATCGCTAGCAATGAACGAAGTAGTTATTCTTATTAACAAATCAAGCATTCAATCCACATCCGTCACATTCAAAGCCATCAATGATCAAAGTCAGTTGTCCAATTAATATTTCTTATTATTCACAATCAATTGAATCTTCAATTGACATCAATTATGTTCAAAGCAATCAAACATAAAAGTCAGTAAGTTCAATTATCAGTTCCTATCCTTTGTAAAGACATTCAATGAAAATCAAATGCAACAATTCAATGCAAACACCTATCAACCGGAGTATGCCTAAATTAAATCCCAATTGACTCTCAAGTCCCACAGCCAATTTCAGTTCAGCCCAAAATGTCTTAATAACCGATCGTATTAATTCCCCAATAAAGCGTACCTTATGTCCGAAGACAAGGGACAAAGCCGATCGTGTGCGAAGAACAGCGACGAAGACGATATCCAAGAGATGCGACGACACACACAGAAAGGCGTCGAGTTTGAAACGCCCGAAAAGATCAGCTAAATCCGATGCTGATTTCTCGCAATGAACAACAATTTCGGCTATTTATCCAAGCCGTTTGAGAAAGACGCCCTTAGGCAACCATACGAACAACCGCTTCGCAACACAATTTCGAAGAACGAGAGCAGAGCGCTGACGATTCGAAGCCCACGATAAATCACTCCGTGTGACAGGGCGAAGAGAGGCCTTGAATTAGTAATCCAGGAATATATCCGAAGCGAGAGCGAAGACAAAACTTGCAGCGACGCTGATGTATTTCTCGCAACAAACAAACTCTTTTATTTAATCGACTCCATGTCGAGAGAGAATGAATCGCCGACAGAATCCGTGTATGCGCAACTAGTGCAAGCAGGCGCTTATCCTGGCCACGCTTCACCAACTTGATCGAGCCTAAAACTACCAACCGCCGCAATACATCCGACCGCCCTGAGATCCTGTGCGCAACTGAGCCTCTCAGCGTTGCGCTGCTCTTTTATTACTGCCTGACAAGGAGAGCGTCCCTCTACTGCGCATGCGCAGCTGAAGAGCCGAGCGCGCCGAACCAGCAGCTGTGCAGCTGTCTCAAGGCGGCAAGAATCAGCTGCCACGTGCGTCCTCTCCTGGGTATCTCCGCGTCTGTCTGTAGCTCACTATCTTTCTCCTTCTATCTCTCCTTCTGAAAAGCGCCATCTGCCGCTGATCACGTAGGCACCAAATGCACCAGTTTAACCCTGTGAAAACGCTGCTATTTTAACACACACGCCTACAGTGTTTCCTTCTCAATCCGTGTCCCTGCCTGTGCTTGTCTGGCTGGCTGTATTCCTCGCTCACTCTGATCGTCAGACCACCTCAGAGAGCGTGCGAAAGTTTAATTACTCTCATCGACTGCAAGCGGCGCGGCCTTTGAAGACAGCGACCGACGATCGCTGAGAGCGTGTGAACATATACCAATTAATGAAACAGCAACGACTGCTGCCTACGTCAGCGGTCGCTGTGACCCGTGTCAAGCGCAAATCAACATTAAAATATAGGTCACACAAGGCAGCTCAAAAATACAGAAATAAAACAAATATATCAGATCCCTGAAACCCCATAATCGATTAAATAAAATAATATTAGCGACCCGTAGCGTAGTTATACGTCGCTACACTATTCTCGGCCCTCCCTGATTTCAGGATCCTTTTAATTGGAAAAATGGATCCTGAAATGTTAGTAAGGCCATACTCCAATTTTTACATCAATGATTCAAATGCAAGAATTAGAAATATATGCAATGAACAGTCCTCAACGTAAGCATCACAAAGTTCACATTTTAGCGTTAAATGTCAGTTCAAGCGAAAGAAACATTTATTATTATTATAATTATATAGCTCCATCGCTAATAGTTCAGTGAAGCTCAAAAGCAATTCTATATATAGGTCTCCTTGAGTTTAGTTAAGCACAAAGTCCTCCACGGCAAGCATTGACTTAAGAACCCACGGGACAGCCACAAAAACCACTAGACCTTCGTTACCTTTACAACAGGTCATCTGATTAATAGGCCACCCATGGCCTTTACTATCGAGACTTCTTTAGGCATTTCACTGTAGGCAAACGTCTACATTTAAAGACTCATCTAAGCAGTTAAACCTAAGTCTCTAATCCCATTAACAACGGTGCTATCATAGCAAATTACCTGAAACCACACACACAGCTTAAGTCTCCAAAGGCCAATGCTCCATATAACTATCCGTAGGCTCCCCATCAAAGCTTACCGTAAGAGACCAAGCCCAACTTCAGCTTGAAACTAGGCCTGCTTCCAGCATAGCATCCTAATTATTATTATGCAACCGCTTACGCACAGAAATTAAAATAGGCAGCCTAAGAACAATATAGGCCAGCATAACATTAGCGATTAAATGGTTACGCTTTGTAACACTAGGCATACATTCCTAGCGTGGCATGACTCAGCCAGCCATATTAATATGCATCGTTGGTCAATGCACAGAATAACTGCGATACGAAAGCTTAACTAGGTCAACTTAATATACTGTAATTACCGCTACAATAAGCTTACAGGCTACACTTCTTGTAATCATCCTTCACGATATAGTGTAACCATAAAATAATAGGCCTATTAAAAAGACCATCATGATTTCAAAACTAAGATTACAGTCTTTGCATAACTCTATATTAAGTTAGGCCATTTTAGTCTGTTTTTAGTCCAGTATTAATCCTTAGCATCATTACATGGCATCTATGCATCCTCTATTCTTCAGTCTATCATAAGCGCAGGCATCAGGCCACACACGCGTCAGCGCCTGGGAAAATCATCGATAATTAAAATCGCCGCTTTGATGCGTCGACCCCGTGTCTCTATTCCCCCCGCCATGCATCTACAGCGTGCGTCTAACACCGTGGGAGTTAGGCGACAAAACATGATCCTTATACATGTAGGTCAAAGTGCATCGTACGACTAAGGTCGCGCTGTTTTGCACAAAATAAAATAAGACCTCAAATAAATCCTTTCAGAATTAGGTCAACCGTTAATCTAATCTATAGCTTAATCTTTACTATGCTAATCATAGCAGTAAATCTTACATTACAGATTTAGTTATATTGCAGATTAAATGCACAATTATATTACAAAAAGGACAGACGTTCCGAACTTCTTTCGTCTGGAACAATTGAACACTGAGAATCTCAGTCGATAATCGTCGGCGTCCTAATGCGTCGCTCTCGGACTACGCCTCCGCTCTTCCTCCGCCATCTACAATTGATCTGTAGAAGCGTGGAAAACTGCGAGGCCACCCATCAACAAGATCCAAATTAGGCCTATTGAACGAACTCGCAATTAGGTCATAGATCCATTCATGGATCCCAATATTAATCTGCACCGAATTAATAATAATATTAAATCCAATGCTACAAAATCATTTAGGCCAACCTCATTTCTCGCACAGACAGAGCTCCTAATTATTTTATGCCTAGTCCTAATAAATATTATTAGGCAACCAGTTTAATCATAGTCTACACTGCAGAATTATAAGACCAAATTATGCATCGCTACTATTAAAATTGTGTCTCAACTGCAACGCTGATGCAGACAGTACACGGGCTAATCATTCAAGTAGGCCTAAATATATTTATATCCTGCGTCCATCAACTGCAATCTAAATAATTCGTACTGCAACCAAAACATGTAGGTCAAAGTGCAGGACTATTAATCAAAGAGCAGCTATGTATATTAATTTCACCGCTGTTAAACTCAAAACCTCGGTAATGCATTAAGGCGCTGAAGGACAATAAGGGACTATTATAGAACATTTATAGAGCGCCTCACTAAAGTTAATTAATCAGCATCCATACAATTATTATTATATATATATATATGCGTTGACAATAGTTACGCATATAAGAACTCTATACACGGAACTTAGAAGCCTTAAAATTTAGCTGTGCCAATCCTTTAAAATTATTTTTAATTAAACAGACTATAGATAGAGCGGAACTTAGGCCTAATGCAAATTTCGACTCTAAGCGTTATCTTAGAGATATAGGCCTACTATTTTAACGAAGGCCATAATATCACATAATCACATCATCATGGCTAATTCCACTACAAGTCTAAGTTCAAGGTCACATAATCGTCATCAATGGCCTTAACTAAAATAGGCAACCTTATATATACATCAACAGGTAAAACCAATATTTATATAGCGCAATGCAGGCAATGACAGTCCAGTTTTCTGTCTACAGCAGAGGCAATAATAAAATCGTCCATCGCTTCATTGCAAATGCAATACAATACTAATCTATATCACCATTGCAAACATTAATCAGACAGTCGGCAATGCAATACAAATATTAATACTATGCACAACATACGATGCAAGAATACAGTTATTTACACAGTAACACACGCACACATGTAAAGCCTTTCACATGTAAATAAAAAATGTATTCATCAAAATCAAAATAAAACATGGTTACAGATGCTTCTGCATTCATAATGGCCGCAAATTAAGCGGTCATTAGGAACAGTACCTGGCCGGCCTCGTAATGGTACGGCGGGGTCTTGACAGTTCCACAGGGGCGTCGTTAGTATCCGCAGTCCCCGGAAACTCGATTGGTTCCTGCGGTTGTAGGTCGGGTTCGGTCCAACCTGACGGAGGTTCACCCAGGTACGGCTTTAATTTGTCGACGTACACCAGCAGCGCTTGTGATCTGGCGGACTTCTGGATCCGGAACAAGACCGGACTCACTTGCTCCATGATACGGTAAGGACCACAGAACCACTTAGCCCATTTATCCTTGATCCGAGTGTACTTCCGGGGATAGTAATAGTACACCCACTGTCCTTTCGTGAACGACGGCTTTTTGACTCGTAGATCATACCGGAAAGCACGGCGGACGGCCTGTTTTTGCATGCATTCCCGAGCCAACTGGAACACGTCTCGCATTTCCTCCGTTCTTTTCTGGATGTAATCGTTCACCGACAGCTGGGCATTGTTCTGGTTACAATCCCCAAGTACCAGATCGATTGGGAGGCACGTCTCTCTTCCAAGGAAAAGTTTGTTCGGCGTGAACCCCGTGCTTTCGTGTTGACTGGCCCGGTACGCTCCCATAATCCAGGGCAGGTGAATGTCCCAGTCTTTCTGATTCTGTGCGACGACTTTGCCGAGCATGGAATTTAGGGTTCGATGTAGTCGTTCCACCGTTCCATTCGTGCTCGGTTTATAAGGTGACGTCCTGATTTTGTCAATTTGCATCAAGCGGCATAGATCTCGGAACAAGGCGGCCTCGAAACAGGGGCCCTGGTCGGTCAGGAGCTGTTTAGGGCAGCCGAATCTAGGGATCCACTGGTCCATCAACATCCGGGCCACGGTCGCGGCTTCCTGGTTGCGAATAGGATAGGCCTCCGCCCAACGGCTGTAATGATCAATCACGGTCATGATATAATGATATCCACGACTGGATACAGGATGTGGTCCGGTTATGTCGACGCCAAGACATTCCATTGGTTCACCGACGGCCATATCCTGGAGTGGTCCTTGCCTGGGTGGTTTCCCTCTGATGTACCGGGCGCAGCTGTCACATCGTTTCAGTTGCTGGTATACTTGTTCTCCCCAGCCCGGCCAGTAGGCTCGCTGTCGTACTTGTGCCGCGGTTCGTCGGACACCCAAATGCCCTCCGGACATCCCCTCATGTGCAAGACGGATGATGATTTCTCGTCGCCCGACCGGAGGTATCAACTGGTAGCGAACAGGCTCACCGTCAGAGTTCAGCCAAGTTCGATACAATAGTCCATTTCTAACGGTTAACTGAGGCCATTGATGAATCAAGGTTTTAGTCATCGCACTGCAACTCCGTGTCTTCTCTCCGGTTGGCATTTCAGTTGATTTCGTCATCCATTGCAAAATCCAGTTTAGATCCGGATCTTGCCGTTGTTCTTCTGCTAAGACCACCGGATCCCAATCCGTCATTTCAGTCGAGGCAGGCTGAGATGGTTGGCGTCGTTCTTGGATGACGTTGACTTGGTTTGGCCTTCGAGACAGCGCATCAGCATTTTGGTGCGCGGCACCGGACCGATGTTGTATGTCAAATTCAAATTCCTCCATGACTGAGAGCCACCGTGCCTGCTGTCCAATAGGCAATGGTGTCTTGCGGAGCCATTGGAGCGCTGAGTGGTCCGTTCGTAGGATAAATTTCCGTCCAAGAAGATATGGTCTGAACGCTTTGAGAAAGTTGATTACCGCCAGCAATTCCCTCCTTGTCACGTCATAATTTTGTTCCGCCACAGAACACACTCTGCTCCCGTAACAGATGACCCTTTCTTGCGATTCCTGCATCTGAGATAAGACCGCCCCAATAGACTCCCCGGATGCATCCGTATCCAGTATGTACATCCCAGTATCGTTGGGAAGCGCCAAGATGGGGGATTCTGTTAAGCAGTTCTTTAGCTTTTGGAACGCGTTTTCACATGGACCAGACCAGTCAAACTTGTATCCCTTCTTAGTCATTTGGTGCAGTGGCCGGGCTATTTGAGCGAAACTCGGTACGAACTTGCGATAGTAGGAACATAAACCCAGAAATGCTCGAACATCCTTGACTTTCCGCGGCGTGGGCCAGTCACGGACGGCTTGAATCTTCTCCGGGTCTGTAGTTACTCCGTGTTCGCTGACCACGTGACCTAGGAACAACACCTTTTTCTGTAGTAGTTTGCACTTGGATGGCTTCAGTTTTAGATTAACTCCCTCCAGGCGAACGAGAACTTGCTCCAATCGAATCAAATGGGTTTCCAGATCGCTGGCGAAGACGATGATATCGTCAAGATAGATTAAACAGATCTCGAAGTTTAACCCCGCCATGACCAGATTCATCATCCGGCCAAACGAAGCCGGAGAATTGCAGAGCCCGAACGGAAGTACTTTGAATTGAAAACTTCCGCGTCGGGTGACGAAGGCAGTCTTGTGTTTATCCCTTGGATGAACAGCCAACTGATGATAACCGGCCCGGAGATCGAAGGTACTGAACCATCTCGCTTCGCCGAGGGCGTCCAGGCTCTCGCTGATCAGCGGAAGCGGGTAGGCGTCCTTGCGCGTCTTGGCGTTCACCGCTCTATAGTCGACACAAAAGCGAGGGGTCCCGTCTCGTTTCTGGACCATGACAACGTTGCTTGCCCAAGGCGACAGTGACGGTTCGATCAGTCCTTGATCCAACATAACCTGCACTTGTTCGTCTATGACAGGGAGTAGCGAAAGCGGTTGTCGTCGCAGCGGCTGTCGAACGGGTGTTTCGCTACCCGTGTCGATCTCATGTCGTAGAATGTCGGTGAATCCCAGATCCCATTCACCAAGAGAAAAGGCGGCGCGACGATCCATCAGGATTTCACGTAGTCTCTGTTGTACCTCAAGGGGAACGTCTTCAGCGATGTTCGACCATAACGGCCTCAGAATTACCTCCGCATCTTGTGAGTTGGCATGGTCCTTGTCTTCCCTCACCATGGCGCAGCCTGCAGCGGGCTTGCTGTCCTGGTAAGCTCCGGCTACTGTCACTTCTTCCAGGGCACATTGCATTCCTTTCGACAATTTAATCATCTTGTGGGTCGGATTCAACACTCTGATTGTCAGGTCGATCGCCCGTTCCGGTAGAAGCGTTCCGGCGATTACGAGTCCAGATGCCAACACGTGTGGCGGCGTCGCCCATTGAGTTTTGGTCGGTCTCAGGTCTGGAAGTATGGCATACACCTCGACGTCCACTTCCGACAGTGCGGGAACATTCACGTGCTGCGCGGCGGCTATCCTTCGACAAATTCCCCTCCGGTCTTGACTTACCAAAGGAAATGAGCGGCCTTGTAGTACTATCGTTTTATCCGGAATGCTTAGATGAGCCCGTTGTTCTGTCAACCACCCGAGTCCAAGAATCAACTCACTGACTTGAGCCGTTACTAAACAGGGAACATCGAACTTGCAGTCGGCTGCACGACATCGAAGGACTGTCTCTCCAAGTACCTCTATAGCTGTACCATTTGCCGCGGTTAGCAGTTGTTTCGACGCCGTCATATTTTTCCGCCTCACCAGGGATGCAGGTACCAGTGACATTTCACTTCCGGTATCTACCAAGGCCAACACGTCCTTACCATGGATCTTCAGAGCCAAATACGCATTCGTGCTGCCTTGTACATGGTAAACATTTGCCGGTCCATTCAGAACCTCATTGGCTTCTGCTTCGGCCGCTTGTCGCTGGGGACAATTGCGCACCAGGTGGTCGGTTGCTGAACACTCATAGCATCGCCGCACATCAGTTCTTGCTTCCGTTTCCATCTCCATACGTGGTCGACGCCTACAGTTCGCACTCAAATGTCCGAACTGATGACACAGGTAACATCGCGGAGCTCCCTGTCCATAACCTCCATTGGTGTTTGATCCTTCATTTCTAGCTGATTCATTCTGACCTCTTCCAGGTCCACGATTGTTGTATCTGGGTTGTGGCGCCGACACTGGTTGTCGCTCCTTCTTCTCTAGTCGCTCCATTTGTCTCCTCATTCGCTCCATCTGCCGTTCCAGATCCTTTACTTTCGAATCTTCTTCCTCTGTAATCGCGTTGATTCGTCCATGTCGTCGGTCTTGTTGTTCATGGCCGCCGGCTTCCGCTTTCTGGTAGCCGTCCAATCGCATCGCTACCTTGTAGGCTTCGTCGAGGGATTTCGGTTCTCGCTCTCGGATTTTCAGAGCAAGCGTTCTATCTCTCAGGGCATCCAAGAATGCCCGAACAGCAATAGCTTCGCTGTGAGCTGTCGAGGAACCCGGATAAGCGCGCGTGGAGAGACGTCGGATGTCGTCCACCAGGACGCCCATATCCTCGTCGACTTTCTGTTTCCTGGTGCTTAGCTGCGTTTGGAACAGGGCTTGTTGTTCAGCGTTGCCGTATCGTTCACGAAGTCGCTGGACCAAAGCCGTCCAAGTGTCCAGGCCATCTGCGTTCGACTCGCTCAGCAAATGAGTCGCCGGTTCAACCAATGAGACTACTAATTGGTTCAATCTCTCCTCGTCCGTCCATCTGTTATTCCTGGCGCACACGGAGAATTTTCGTAAGAATGTTTCAACGTCCGTCTTTCCGCTAAAAGACCCGAGTTTCAGGAATTGTGTTGGCTTGGTAGACGAAGGCGACGACTGTTTGGCCTCGCCCTCTTTAGCTGTCGTCGACGCGGTCGGTTCTGCTTCCTTGATTGTTCCCTTTGAACCGATCGACGGTAACCCCCAGTCGCCGGTCGTTTGCGTTGCGACGGTGGTCGTCGGGACAACTTTAATAGGGCCGACTGAAGCGTTGGTAGACGTCCGTGCTCTCGTTTCACCAACCGCAGACGTCGCTTTATCATCGCCCGTCGTTTCATTCTTCTCCAGAGGTGTCGACTTCGTTACCGTCTGACATCGCGGTAATTCGGCGTCACGGCTAAATCCGAAGTTCTGCGCACCCAGGCATGAACTCATCCTCGCCGATTCCACGACCGTTGGCCACCGAGGAAAGACGGCGTCGCTTGGTCGAAGCGGGTCGAGACAGCGAGGCGGGTCGACCCAAACCCGGTTGTCGCTGCTACCGTAGAAAGCGTTCGGAGCGTAGGTCGGAGCATACCTCCACGGCATGTTTGAATGGTCGGGACGAGCGTATGGTTGCATCCAGTCGACCGTTGCCATCGCCGCTGGTCCAGGAGGAAGGTCGGGTCGAGCGTAGTCTCGACCAACCATGGTCGAAGTTGCACGACCGTGGAAAGCACCGTCGGGCATTGAGGTCGGCATTCCCGACGTTGGTTGCCGGCTGTCGATCCGGTGCTGCGCCGTTTCCGCTCTTTGTTGATCGACGAACGCAGGCGGTTCTTGCATCCTCCATTGCGGATCAAGTCGAGAATATGCACCGTGGGAAGGCGACGAAGAGGCAAAAGGAACTGGATTGACCTTATCACCCCCCTCCCGTGACAATTTATTAGCGATCGGTTTATTTATTTCCAAATTTCTAAACTCCGGTTGCCGTGCTGCATGCATTCTGTTATCAATTATTTTAACAGTTTTAGGTCTAGATTCCATTATCTTGCTGATTTCAATGTCTACACTACCATCATCAGACATTATATCCACAATATCAGCAAATTCCCTTTCCTTCCTTCTTTCAAAAGAAATTGCCATTTCGCCTGTTCTAGCATAGTCAGTTTCCTCTTCTAACCTATCATCGCCAAAATCTCTAGAACTAATTTGACCCCACTGGCTGGGACCAATTGTAACGCCCGCCCCTATCGGCATCCCCGGAGTCGCCACTTCCGGATCCTCGCTCGATGGGACCGCGTGCTGCTGTGGACGAGCTCTAGAGATAGAGGGAGGACAGGAGGAGGTGACTTCTGGGTTCGAATCCCAACCCAGGAAAGGCGGCCAGTCTTTTCGACTACCGTACTCCCTATATGAAATTGGCGGCCTACCAGCCAATCTATCACTTCTTCGCAATATACCAGGTTGCGTGAAATCTTTAGGCCTAGCACCCAAAGTTTCTTCCAGGCCGATGGTCGAGTGGTATGGCGCGTCCGCAGTGGTAATAGCGGTGAGGTAACCAGGGTTCAAATCCACAGCAGGCTTGGGTACCGGCGATGTCTCCAATCTTTCCAAGCGTGATACAACTTCCGTCAGCGCTTCCCTGACATTATCTCTTACCGCCGAGATCTCTTCTCTTACATTTAATTGCACTGAGGAAATAGCATCGCTAACATTTGATTGCACTGAGGAAATAGCATCCTGCGTATCTCTGACATAAGATTTTACAGAAGAGATTTCCTCTCTTACATTTGATTGCACTGCCAGGACATTAAGCTCCACCGTGGCAATCGCCTCTTGCGTGTCTCTGGCATTGAGTTGCAACGACGACTGTATAGAAGTCATAGCATCATGAGTTGACTTAGCATTAGTCTGTATTGCCTCGAGCAATACCTCCATAGAAGAAGGGGGCCGTGAAGGCTGAGCAGGGGTGACTGGCCTAGATTCCTCCATAGCGCTATAGAAATGACTTCTATCTTTAGAGCTCACAATCAATCAAGTATTCATTCAACGTCAGTTGCATTCAATGCCATCAATGATCAAAGTCAGAAGTTTAATTAATATTTCTTATTATTCACAATCACTTGAATCTTCAATTGACATCAATTATGCTCAAAGCAATCAAACATAAAAGTCAGTAAGTTCAATTATCAGTTCCTATCCTTTGTAAAGACATTCAATGAAAATCAAATGCAACAATTCAATGCAAACACCTATCAACCGGAGTATGCCTAACTTAAATCCCGATTGACTCTCAAGTCCCACAGCCAATTTCAGTTCAGCCCAAAATGTCTTAATAACCGATCGTATTAATTCCCCAATAAAGCGTACCTTATGTCCGAAGACAAGGGACAAAGCCGATCGTGTGCGAAGAACAGCGACGAAGACGATATCCAAGAGATGCGACGAAACACACAGAAAGGCGTCGAGTTTGAAGCGCCCGAAAAGATCAGCTAAATCCGATGCTGATTTCTCGCAATGAACAACAATTTCGGCTATTTATCCAAGCCGTTTGAGAAAGACGCCCTTAGGCAACCATACGAACAACCGCTTCGCAACACAATTTCAGAACGCTGACGATTCGAAGCCCACGATAAATCACTCCGTGTGACAGGGCGAAGAGAGGCCTTGAATTAGTAATCCAGGAATATATCCGAAGCGAGAGCGAAGACAAAACTTGCAGCGACGCTGATGTATTTCTCGCAACAAACAAACTCTTTTATTTAATCGACTCCATGTCGAGAGAGAATGAATCGCCGACAGAATCCGTGTATGCGCAACTAGTGCAAGCAGGCGCTTATCCTGGCCATGCTTCACCAACTTGATCGAGCCTAAAACTACCAACCGCCGCAATACATCCGACCGCCCTGAGATCCTGTGCGCAACTGAGCCTCTCAGCGTTGCGCTGCTCTTTTATTACTGCCTGACAAGGAGAGCGTCCCCCTTTCTGCGCATGACCAGCAAGCGAGCCGCGCGCGCAAACCCAGCAGCAACGCAGCTGTTTCAAGGCGGCAAGAATCAGCTGCCACGTGCGTCCTCTCCTGTGTATCTCTGCGTCTGTCTGTAGCTCACTATCTTTCTCCTTCTATCTCTCCTTCTGAAAGGCGCCATCTGCCGCTGATCACGTAGGCATTAAATGCACCAGTTCACCCTTGAGAAAACACACGTACACAGACCCACACGCCAACGGTGTTTCCTTCTCAATCCGTGTCCCTGCCTGTGCTTGTCTGGCTGGCTGTATTCCTCGCTCACTCTGATCATCAGACCACCTCAGAGAGCGTGCGAAAGTTTAATTACCCTCATCGACTGCAAGCGGCACGGCCTTTGAAGACAGCGACCGACGATCGCTGAGAGCGTGTGAACATATACCAATTAATGGAACAGCAACGACTGCTGCCTACGTCAGCGGTCGCTGTGACCCGTGTCAAGCGCAAATCAACATTAAAATATAGGTCACACAAGGCAGCTCAAAAATACAGAAATAAAACAAATATATCAGATCCCTGAAACCCCATAATCGATTAAATAAAATAATATTAGCGACCCGTAGCGTAGTTATACGTCGCTACACTACTACTACTACTAA
>OX457049.1:45864453-45866953 GCA_949752735.1 Lumbricus terrestris
ATCCTCTGCCTCTTCCTCTTCTTCTTCCCGCTGGTTATTCTTTATCGTTTGTTCGATTGTTCTGCATCGCTCCAACTCAAGTCTCATTCTTTTCTCTATTGCCATCAGTATGTCTGTCTATATGTATGTATGTTTGTCTGTCTATATGTCTGTATGTCTGTCTGTGTGTCTGTCTATATGTCTATCTGTCTGTGTGTCTGTATGTCTGTCTGTCTGTGTCTGCCTGTCTGTATGTCTGTCTGTATGTTTGTATATATGCATGTCTGTATGTCTGTCTGTCTGTGTCTGCCTGTCTGTATGTCTGTCTGTATGTTTGTATGTATGCATGTCTGTCTGTCTGTCTGTCTGTCTGTCTGTCTATCTGTCTGACATAGAGACTGTCTTTGGTCTGTCTCTATCTTTCTTTGTCTGCCTGATTATCTGCTTCTGTCTCTGTATCTCTGTCTCTGTCTCTCTGCATCTCTGTCTCTGTCTTTGTGTCACTGTGTCTGTCACTGTCCCCGTTTCTCTTTCCTGCTTTAAATGTTGCAGACTTTTCTAAAGATATTGCCATTCTATGACGTAGTCAAGCAGTGTCAGAGACATACACAGCGACATACAGACAGACATACAGACACGGACATACACACATAGACAGAGAGACAGACACATACAGATAGAGAGACAAGCAAATAGAGAGGATAATATGACGGTCCCACGGCAGGAAATCATCGGTTCTCACTGGGAGTCTGGCGGGTCAGCGGGGGCAGCCGGTCATCGGTCTGTTTGGCCATCGGATTTTCTCAGCACCGGTTATCCGCTGCCAAAATGGAAAGCAGGAAGAAGTGGAGGAAGAGGGATAAATAGAGGAGAAGGAGAAGGAGGAGGAAGAGGAACGATCTTTGGGGAAGCGCAGATTGGGCGCCTTCCAATTCCCGCTCGGGGCGTGATCAGAGCATCTCGGAGGAAGACAGAACACGTCATTGGTCAACAGGACAGCAGCCATTTTATCAGTCTCTGTCTGTCTGTCTCTCTCTCTTTCTCTTTCTCTCTTTTTCTCATCCTCCAAGGACCTATAGATGTACATCCAATGCAAACCTCTCTTTGTTTATCTCTCTATCTGTACCTTTGTCCGTCTGTTTATCTGCCTCTGTCTGGCTGCACTTTTATCCGTTTCTGTGTTTCTGTCTCTGCCTGTCTCTGTCTGTCTCTGTCTGTCTTCCTCTGTCTCTCTCTGTCTGTCTCTGTCTCTGTCTCTCTGTCTCTGTCTCTGTCTGTCTCTGTATCTCTGTCTCTGCCTCTGTCTGTCTGTCTCTGTCTCTGTCTGCCTCTGTCTCTGTCTGTCTCTGCTTCTGTCTCTGTCTGTATGCCTCTGTCTCTGTCTGTCTGTGTCTGTCTGCCTCTGTCTCTGTCTGTCTGCCTGCCTCTGTCTCTGTCTGCCTCTGTCTCTGTCTGTCTCTGTCTGTCTGCGTCTGTCTCTGTCTCTATCTGCCTCTGTCTCTGTCTCTGTGCCTCTGTCTCTCTCTGTCTGTCTCTGTCTCTGTCAGCGTCTCTATTATTCTCCGGAGCTTAGACCGGTGATTAGTTTTGAGCCGGTGGCGAAGATCAAAGTCGTCTGCAATTAATTTGCGGCTTCATCGTCGAACGAGAGACAGACACAGAGACCAGGATGATGATGAAGCAAAGACGACGACGGCGATGCTGATGATGTAGCGACAATTTGCGTTCGGCGCCAAAAGACAAAGACGATAGAAAGTCATGCAACCGTCATTGCAACCGTCATTGCACGTTAAAAGAGATGCACACACACATGCAGACAAACAGACACAGACAGACAGACAGATAGACAGAGACAGATAGATACAGACAGACAAATAGAGACAGACACAGACAGACACACAGACAGACACAGACACAGACAGACACATACAGACACAGGCAGACACAGACAGACACACAGATAGAGATGCAGACACACATACACGCATACAGATACACAGAGAAAAAAATCTTTAATAAGCTTAGATGCGACTTTATCGCGTGACACTTTTTTCAATCGTGCGTTTTAATTTGCATCTTCGTTAACGTTCATAGATTTTTATAGCGCCATTCTGTGTAGTTGCAAATGGCGTCGGTAGATGGCGAAGTGCACGTGTGTGTGTGTGCGTGTGTGTGTGTGTGTGTCCTAAGTAGAGAATGACCGAACTTACCCCCTCCTTCCCTAGGTCCATAACTCACCTGCCATTAGTTCATGGGGCGCAGTGTTGTAGTGGTGGATTCGGTGCCTTGCAGCCGGAGGATGGTTGCAGGTTCGAATCCGCGTAGGGACCTTGAGCAAGTCCTTCAATTGCTCGTGCGCCTCGGCGTGAAACTCCGATGCAGTGTCTGCGCTGTAGTAAGGAGCGCCTCTGTGTAGGAAGCTTGAAGGGGAACAAATCAAATGCGAGAAATAAAGAGCTAAATAAATTACCCATGCACCCGTCCCTTCCCTCCATCGCTCACCCCTTCATACATAACTGTG
>OX457049.1:45871953-45886953 GCA_949752735.1 Lumbricus terrestris
TAATAACGCTGATTTTCTAACATACGAACAACATTTTGGAACATAGTGCGCTAGTTTTGAGAAATAAATGTCATCTTCACTGTAGTTGTTGTCTTGAGTTCATTAATTTTTTTTGTACTTTTGTGTGATCTTGTGAGCCATTGAAGCAGACTTGTTTGCATTTCTAAGATTAATATCTATTGCTATTAATTGTAACTAAAAAGGATGACCTTTCAATTAATATAGCGTCGGTTGCAAACGTTTTAAAGGTGTTCCACGCTTTCGCGTACCGTTCGTATTATGTCACCGTTTGTCAGCGATTATTACATGGTTTTAACGGCCGCATTTTATCTATATATATGATCGGCTGACAATGTTTTAAAGGTGTCTATGGAAGTCGTTTCAAACTTTCGCGTTCCGTACTTATTATACATTACATGTGGCACCGTTTGTCAGCCGGGTAAGACATTTTTCTTTAAATCATGGATTAATGGATGGATCCGATTTGACTTCAGGGTCTATGACAACAGACGCCGTTACCCAGGACAGAGATTTTCTCGGCATATTACAGCACTTAAGAGCAAGGTGCTAGAGTGCGTTCCATAATTATATAAGAATAGCAGACGATGTTTAAAAGGTAATATCTTTTCTTTAATTAAACGCCTGCAAGACGCACTGCGCTTTACATTTACAAGTTATGCAGTAACCTTAATTAAACTTAACTACTAACTGAACAGACAGCTTTGTAATTACACGGCGCCGATGGCAGCCTACAGAGCAAATCCGCCCAACGGGGGCTCGAACTCACTACCTCTCGCACTCTACGCCAGCGTGTTATCCATTGCGCTACCGGAAACCCCCCCTCATTGAGAGTGATCTCCGCCACTGGTTGAAATCGGCACATTACAACACTTAAGAGCGAGGTAATCTTGATCATCGGCTTAGTTCCTCTGGCTTAGTTCTTTCCTCTCTGATCGCTCTGTATCTGTGATCTTTGGATCCACACGCTCCTCCTGGACCTTTGTTCCCTACGGCCTGCCTCAAGGCTCTGTCCTGGCACCGCTTCTATACATCCTATATACTGCTGATCTATTGAACCTATTATCCCGCAAGGGTGCCTCTGCTCATCAATACGCTGATGATACACAAGCATTTGTCCACGGTTCTCCCAGTGCTGCCTCTTCACTGGTTGCAACTATCCTTGACGCCACTATGGAACTGAACCAATGGATGTCTTCTAACCGTCTTCGCCTTAACTCTGATAAAACCCAATTCATCTGGCTTGGTGGTAGAGTCCAGCTCGCCAAGATTGATATGGAGCTCCTCAGCACGTTGTACCCAGATATCCAATTTTCTCCAACTGTTCGTGATCTGGGTTTTACTCTGGATCCAATTCTTTCTCTTACTGATCATGTTAACCGAATCTCTCGAACATGTTTCTATCACTTGCGACAATTGCGTACTATCCGCCACTCACTCTCCCTTCAAGCGGTCAAGGCGCTTGTCCATGCTTTGATTTGCTCTAGAGTCGACTTTGGAAACTCTGCCTATGCTGGTCTCTCCTCTCTTAACCTCTCTAAGCTTCAGTCTATTCTTAATGCTGCTGCCCGCTTAATTGCTGGTCTTCCCAAATTCTCTCACATATCTGATTTTATTCGGGACACTCTTCATTGGCTTCCTGTACCTCAGCGCATTGAGTTCAAGATCCTGACTCTTATGCGCAACTCTCTTCTCGGGGTAGCCCCCTCTTATCTTCGGGCACTGTGTAACTTGGTCTCCACTCTTCCTGGCCGCTCTGCCCTTCGATCTGCTGCCAATGGCCTTCTAGTTGTCCCGCGCATGCGTGGAGCTACGGCCCAGTCCAGAAGCTTCGCATATCTTGGTCCTACTTGTTGGAACCGCCTTCCTCACAAGCTCCGTTCTGAGCTTCTTGGCCTTTCTCTTCCCCTGTTCCGTAAACGTCTGAAAACTATACTATTTGTTAGCGGTGAGCACTAGCTTGGGTCGGGAGCGCCACTGAATCTGTGAGCGGCGCTATATAAATGTTCAATTACTATTACTATTACTATTACATCGACTAATGGTGCGTTCCATAGTTATATAAAAAAAGTAGACAACGTTTAAAAGGTGTCTAAGAAGATGATTCTGACCATTCCGATCTCAAAGTCACATTGAACATTGACGAATATTATTTTGAAGTTAGTTGAGTTTCGTTCTGAACGTCAATCAAACGTCATCAGCGTCACACGCTTCTTATACATGAGCGACATGACTCGTAAGCGTCATGACTCTCTTAAGCGTCATGACTCTCTTAAGCGTCATGATTCTCTTAAGCGTCATGACTCTCTTAAGCGTCATGACTCTCTTAAGCGTCATGACTCTCTTAAGCGCTATGACTCTTCTCATAAGCGTCATGACTCTTCTCGCAAGCGTCATGACTCTCATAAGCGTCATGACTCTCGTAGGCGTCATGACTCTCTTAAGCGTCATGACTCTTCTCATAAGCGTCATCACTCTCATAAGCGCCATGACTCTCATAAACGTCATGACTCTCAAAAGCGTCATGACTGTGTACATAGGCGTCATGATCCTCATAAGCGTCATAACGACGAGCGTCATGACTCTCTTAAGCGTCATGACGCTCATAGATCATAACTGTGTCATCGGAGCACAACAATCAGTACAGTTAACTCAACTCATCGTCATCGTCCGACTCCATTAACATCCGCTTCGACGGCCGAGATGCCTCATGAATAATTCAACAGCTCATGAATAATTCAACAGCTCATGAATAATTCAACAGCTCATGAATAATTCAACGCTGCAGCAATGAATAATTCAGCGACTCAAAGACTGCAGCGAATGCGATGGAAGCAGGAAGGAAGAGGTGGAAAGATGGAGAGATGGAAGGATGGAAAAGATTGCAGGTAGGAGAGGTGGAAAGATGGAGAGATGGTAGGATGGAAGAATGGAAAGAGATTGCAGGTAGGAGAGATGGAAGGCGAAAGAAGAAGTAAACACTGATGGATCGATTGATGAAAAAACGTCGTCACCCTCTTCGTCCTCGTGAGTTCCATTCGTTGTTCAATGTTCTGTCGCCATTTTTCCCATTTTTACTGCATCAACCAACCAATAAAACCATCACAAACAACCGCTTTATGGGGCAATAACTTCTATTATAAGCCCCCGTCCCTTTCTCTCTCTGTTTATGGGCATGCATGTCCGTCTGTCTATCTCTCTGTCTATGTGTCTGTATGTGTTTGTCCGTGTTTGTCTGTCTGTCCGTCCGTCCTTCCGTCTGTCTATCTGTTTGTCTGTCTGTCTGTCTGTGTGTATGTCTGTCCCTGTCTGTATGTCTGGCTGCCTGTCTATCCGTCTGTGTGTCTGTCTGTGTCTGTCTGTCTGTCCCTGTCTGTCTGTATGTCTGCCTGTCTGCCTGTCTATCCGTCTGTGTGTCTGTCTATCTTTCTGTCTGTCTGTCTGTCTGTCTGTCTGTCTGTCTGTCTGTCTGTCTGTCTGTCTGTCTGTCTGTCTGTCTGTCTGTCATATATCGAACGAGTGCTGACTTGATTATGTGACATGCATAGAGTTGAGAGACATTGTTCATCCATGACATTCAAATGAAACACATCACGTGATTTATCTAACGCTACTTCCGCTCCAACGGTTTCGTCTGAGTCACGTCGTCGATCCATTAATCATTAATCACTAATCATTCATCATTCATCTAATCTAATCTAATCATTTTAATAAGCAGACACGCATTGACGATATGATTATCGTTATATTCATTCGACCAGTCTATTTTTTAGCTAACGTAATCTGATGCATAGCGTGAATTAGTGTGGCCTATGATCCCGCTGAGAGAATGTTCGGGATGAAGAGAGACAAATGCCCAATGGGGGTCTGGCGGTTGGGTGGTTATACAAAGATTATGGTTCATGACTTTTGAATATGATTTTTATAGATTAGCAAAAGAATAAAAATATTTCTAATTATCATCATCATCATCATCATCATCATCATCATCATCATCATCATCATCATCATCATCATCATCATCATCATCATCAAAATCCTTGGGTTAAATGCCCGTAGGGGTCCGACGCCACTCTCTGTCCGAATCTGTCTCGCGTCATGTTTCCCAGCTTCAACCGGTCCGGTCAGCAGTTCCATACCATTAACATCTTGAACCAGCTAGACCACCTTGTCTAAATGAAGAGAATATTGGGAGGGCATGAAGGACAACCTGGGTCAATGCCCGTATGTGTCCCACGCTCTCTCCCCCGACTCTCTCCACCGGTCTGTCCTGACCGGCCTGTGCATGTCAGCTCCACATCATGACACCTTGGAGCATCAGGGTCGCTATGTCACTTGTGTCGTGGTTTTTGCGGATTTCAATCGTCTTGGTCCTTTACTGTCAGCGTATCGCCACCCATCTGGCAAACCTTCCTCCTTTTGTCCGGGCTTAGGACCGGTGTAGTGCGATTTACAGTCCGGCAACAAAAACGGTCCGAAACCTTCTGTCATTGGTCCACGTGACATATGACGTCAGAGGGCAACGTTAGACGCCACTGCCTCGCTTTCGTTGACAAATATGGTCCGTGTTGCTTTCTTGCGGAAAACAAGAGGCGGGTTGTTTGGACTTTTTAGTGTTATTAAATAGTGTTAAATAGCTAAAAAGAGTTAAGGGTTGGGGGACAAGAGCCGAGAGATTAAGATGTTTTAAGGATGGGTGATCAGAGTGGTTAGTTAGCTGCAGCTGTTTTGATTCACAGAACCTGAAGAGACAGATGTAGGCTTTAGTAATATTTGAAGTTCAAGTTCAACGTTAGGCCTACTTTGTTTTAACAAAGCTCACTATAGCGACGCCCTCCTTCTTTATCCAGACATGGGACTGACATCTGCAGATTGCAACCAGTTGTGGAGTCAGAGTCTGTCAGACAGATGTCTTTGAAATGTATGTTAACAAACTGAATATTATATCCGTTAGACACCCTCTTTTCTTTTATAAAGTGCCTTAATAATGGATCTTGTTCTCAATTGAAACCTAGGCCAATGCATTTGAACAAAGCTCATTATTAAAGACCTTCAGAAGTGTAGGGTTTAATACACGTTATGAAGCTGAAGAACTGTTTAAAAATTATTTTCTCTAGTCGCTGCACTGAACATGTTTAGTCTCACGTTGCTATTCTGATTTAAAAGTTAGGCATAGACCATAATTATATGTCGATTATGATAAATAATTTAATTTCGTGTCAAGCATAATTTGTTTCACATATTAATTTTTACACGGAATTACAACAGCAATGGCACTGTTTTATGTGAGCTGCTGACTCTTGCAAGTTGCAATAAGCCCAGTTATTCAATTCACAAGACTATGAACTAGGCTACATAATATTTTGTAACTGAAATAAGAAATAGCAAGGTTGGTAGAACTGCACCTTCTGAGTAGCTTAATCGTTAGGCCTATATTTGAACTTCTAAAGCGCTAATCGAAAGCCAAACGTAAAAATAGCTGAGGGGTCAGACGTTGATTTAGGCCTATATGGGCTTGTATTCTTAATGGATCAAGACAGAAGATCCAAACGAGCAACGATCTGGACCCCGGAGGCAGCACGTGGTAGAGGAATACCAAGGAAGAACTGGGTGGAGACTACGAGAGGATTTGTGATGTCTCGTGATGACGTGGAACGATGCTGTTGGGGTGGTGATAAACGGTGCGGAATGCGTTGCCCGAAGTGCACATCCGCACGGGTAGGATTAGGGTCTAAGCTAAGGTAATGGGTTTTAATGAGGACTATACGGGGTCCTAACTGGGGGTTTGAACTCCCAAAACCCCACAGGCAAATTGCCCTCTGGCGATACTTTAGTTTTGAGTGGAATGCAAAGGGGTTAAGGTAAAAGAACAGATAGTTCAAGACAGCCGTTTTAAGGAGTTTTGGGGCCCTAGGCACAAACCCTAATCTTAAACATATCCATGAGTCTAATCTACTCTATAGCTAAATCAAGGTTTCTGGGGACGAAGAACAAGTATTTGTCGGTCGACTGCTGAGACGTGCAGCGCCGAGAGGGAAGGAGGACTATGGGAAAGCAATGTGTCCCTCCATGCAGTCAGAAATTGTTGAATTTTCACATTGCATTTTAAACTGCCATCTTAATAAAATTGCTCAACATTTGCAGTGCTGACATGAGTAGCCTTGTCTAAGACTACAATGATTGTTCTTGCAATTATAATAATTTCTTAATATTCAGATTCCACATTGTAATGATAGGCTACATGCAGCATTGTTCGCTGGGATCTAAGCAAAATTACAGATTATTATTTCAGTGCTGATTACAAAAGTGGTTGAAAGTTTCAATAAATATAGTTATTATTACAATAATAATTTCTTGACGTATCAAGTTCAGCAACTGAGTTCTGCTGCTTCTGGACATTAGGCCTATAGCAGGCTATAGCCTAACGAATAACTGCAGACAGATGAATGATTATATACAGTGTAAGAATTGCATTGGAATTGGCTTATTCCCGGGCGTTGCTCAAAAAAGGCTTGCAATGTTGACCAGGATAGGCCAACAGTTCTCGGAATTGCCACAAATGTTACACAAACCAAGGAAGAACCGTCAAAATCCGGAAGCCATGCAGCAATAATGCTGTTTTACTAAGTGTTCAAGTACCGTACGAAACATTTTGAAATTTCGACGGTTTTAAATTTGAAAGGTAGCACTAAAAAGGCGAAAATTAGCTGTACAAAAATAGTACTTGTACAAATATTAACAGCAAATTATTATACTCATTGTAATATGATTGCATCATATTATTATATTAATAGATTTTATCGTCCTATAGATATATATAATATCATATAATAGTAAATAATATCACGGTATATTACTAGAGTTCGTGTATTATACAATAATGTAAGCAGCAATTCAAACTTATAATAACTTGAAACGGGCGTGGACTGTTTTAGTAGGAGAATTACAGAAAAGTAAGAAAGGTAGTCTGGGGCTGATGTTGATTTATAGAGTTTGAGTACAACGAAGACACTACGGGTTCCAAGGAAGACGTATAGGGCTATAAGCCTCACAACCTCTGGCAATTCTCACCAGGTTCCAGAAAGTTAGAATAGAGTATGATCTGTAGAGTTGCATCAGTTGCAAGGTTATGACAACTCTGGTGGTTTTTCAGTTTAATGTCACTGTGCGATAACAAAGATCATTAGCGACGCTCTCCTCCTTTATCTAGGCTTGGGTCTGGCACTGGCAGAGTGCAACCAGTGGCGGAGTTCTAAGGAGTTAATTCTTATATAGGTTTGCGAAATCGTGAGAAAAAGGTGTTTACGATAAAAGATATGATTTAGTTCGTTAGCGTTGTCATAACTTTAATCCACACACAAACAATCAGACGAAACACACAGGCAAACACTTTAAAATAAGATGCCCGTAACATAGGACGCACTTAGTTTATAAGCAATACAATTTTAAACCGGATGCATCAATTAGTTCATTTTTCCAACGCGGATTTTCCATTCTAAAAATAGCATACGCAACGGTAGCCTACTTAACACCGCTTCGTCCCTTGGAATCAAGTTTTCTACTAAAATATGTTTGCATATTCGTAATGTTACTACCCCACAATCACACTTACATGCGTGAATTACAATGGGTTTTGCGCACCGAGTTTCTATGCTGAATAAACAGAATATTATTATAATTTTAACAAAGTTGGTCAAGCCATCCGGACCGTATTTGTCAACGGATTAGATTTCGCACGTAAGTCGTGCGAGATTGCGTCCTAGCAGCGAAGTGGGCGTGGCCGGACCGTTTATGTTGCCCGGACTGTATATCGTACTACACCGGCACAGGGACGTTCCTGGTTCCCTGTGGCGGAGGATGGATGCAGTTTAACGTCGTGCCCAGGACCAATTATCCAAGAGATCCTCGGTGGTCGAGTGGGTTGGTAGCCCGCTAGCCGCGCCGGCGGCCCGGGTTCGATTCCCGGTCGGTCAGAGATTAATTTCTCGGATCTTTACTGCGGGTGGCTCGGTCGCAATATAAACGTGGAGTAGCCGTGATGAAGGATCTCACCCTCAGGGTCGAAGCCATAACACAGCCGCTATATAAATATGCGATTACATTTACATTTACATTATACACAGTTGTATAATTATTATAAAGATTATCATGCAGGTCTACATGTAAGCTCTGTGAATATAATATCATGTGTTATAGGCCTAGACCTACTCTATTATAGTAAACGACTCATAAACGCATTTTTATTATTGCAATTTGCCTCTTAAAAAATTCTCTCATAAAGTCTGGACATACTTCAGGGGCTGGTTGCATGCATTCACTCACCCATGTGCATATTCACGCGCGCGCGCGCGCACGCACACACACAGTGGCGGATCCAGAACGTTTCGAAGGGGGGGGCCAAAAAATTTTGGGGCTGGGGTCGGAAACTTTTTTGTTGATCTTTCGCTGGAAATCTGATTAACTATTTTAGTCATTTTTGGCGGAACCAGAGTTTAATTTAGCCCTCACCTCTAGGGGGATTGAGGTTTCCGGAGGGTTACATAATTCACCGTCTGAAGACAATCATGAGGCGCGCAGCGCCGAGAGTGGTAGAGGAGGGGTGTGGGGAGGGGATATGCCCCTCCCCACCAGAAACTTTTTGAATTTTCACATTGCAATGGTAGCATTTTAAGCTGTTCTCTTAACAAAATAGCTGTACTTTTCAGTGCTTATAAGAGTGCCATAAGATCTCAATAAATATTGACTTTACTTAAAAACTTCTTTCCCGAAAACTAGATTTTTTTAAGTAATCCGCCGGAAATCTTCAAAAAGGGTGTTCAATTTTCCTTCCCAAAAAACCGATGACATTTTTTGATCATCCGTGCGAAATCTTAAAAGAGGTGTTTAATTTTTCGTCTAAAAAGAGTGATGACTTTTTATTCTTCCGTGTGAAATTTTCAAAAAAGGGTGTTCAATTTAGCATCGCAAAAAACT
The DNA here is from genome assembly GCA_949752735.1 of Lumbricus terrestris. NCBI lineage: Eukaryota > Metazoa > Annelida > Clitellata > Crassiclitellata > Lumbricidae > Lumbricus > Lumbricus terrestris. Next base: position 45,880,945 of record OX457049.1, read on the forward strand.
GATAACTTTTTGTAGTCATGCGTGCGAAATCTTTAAAAAAAGTGTTTAATTTTTCGTCTAAAAAGAGTGATGACTTTTTATTCTTTCGTGCGAAATTTTCAAAAAAGGTGTTTAATTTAGCATCCCAAAAAACTGATGACTTTTTGTAGTCATGCGTGCGAAATCTTAAAAAAGGTGTTTAATTTTTCGTCTAAAAAGAGTGATGACTTTTAGTCTTCCGTGCGAAATTTTAAAAAAAGGTGTTTAATTTCGCATCCCAAAAAACGATGACCTTTTGTAGTCATCTGTGCTAAATCTTAAAAAAGGTGTTTAATTTTTTGTCTAGAAAGAGTGATGACTTTTTATTCCTCCGTGCGAAATTTTCAAAAAAGGTGTTAAATTTAGCATCCCAATAAACTGATGACTTTTTGTAGTCATGCGTGCGAAATCTTAAAAAAGGTGTTTAATTTTTCGTCTAAAAAGAGTGATGACGTTTTAAGGCTAAAATAAATAAAATACTCCCACTACTGAATGAAACATAGTAAGATATAAATAAAAACAAGGAGTAAACATGTGTTATCATTCACCGCACTTTCTTGCACATGTAGACTACACTAAAAACATAACATGTTTCGCCCTGAAATTTTTTGGCATCTGCAAAAAATAAATTACATCCCAAACACTGTTGTTCGTGTTAACTTGATTTGTAATTAATAGTTAGTTGTACTTAGTTATACTTGTGTTTATTTGTGTTAATGTTTTTAAAATTTACTACGAATATATACACGATTGACTTACATTGTATGCCGTAAATCATAGTTGGATACTGTTATAAGATTGTTTCATTTCGTTGCTTTATATTAAGACAATACAATTGCGTGAGAGACTTAGATTACATTTATATATATTATTTCTATTATAGATTTTAATTACATTTATACATTAATTCTCCTGTGCATGACTGACACCCTGAATTTTTTTTTTCGTCCACCATGGATGGGGGGGCCACGTCCCATGGTGATTTGAAATGGGGGGGGCCATGGCCGGATTGGCCCCCCCCTGGATCCGCCCCTGCACACACACACACACACACCTAAAGATTATGTTTACAAATAAATATTATACACCGATGGATTAGATAATATTTTTAGAGCATGTGTGGATATTATTATTGTGTGGATAGAAAAGACGAAATTATGTACAGAGAGAAATATATTTTGACAGAAAGAAATTCAGAGAGACAACATTCAGAGACTCGTGTTCTTTTTGTGGATCTATCGATAGTTTCTACCTTTGTCTGTCTGTCTGTGTGTCTGTGTGTCTGTTTGTCTGTCTGTGTGTCTGTGTGTGTCTGTCTGTCTGTTTGTCTGTCTGTGTGTCTGTGTCTGTCTGTCTGTCGGTTTGTCTGTATGTGTGTCTGTCTGTCTGACAGAGTCTGTCTGTGTCTGTCTGTGTCTGTCTGTGAGTGTGTCTGTCTGTCTGTCGGTCGGTCTGCCTGTCTGTCTGTCTGTCTTTCTGAGATCACTCGTCACGCTAGTATGACTCTTGTAAGGAGAGAAGAAGATATAAAAATAACGCGAAGAACTGTTTCTTCTCTGCCAACAGATTATCACAAATTAAGATCTGACAATTCAACAATCTCTCTCTCCCTCTTCCTCACTCTCTCGTCGTTCATCGACTCAATCTTCTCAAACAACATCTTCTTCTTCTCCCCTCCTCCTCCTCCTCCTCCTCCTCCTCCTCCTCCTCCTCCTCCTCCTCCTCTTCTTCTTTTTCCAGGCTCACCAATTAGATGGAGGAAAACAGTGATGAAACGAGGCCACATCCCTCCACCTCCACATCTCCTTCTTTCCCTCCTCTTCCTCTCCATCTTCTTCTTCTTCTTCCTTTTCTCCTTTTTTTTATCTCTTCCAGGTGTTTTCTTAAAATCGTAAGAATCGACCCGTTTAACCATCTTTACGATATCAATCAGAGACCAAGGAAGAAAGAGTTCCTCTGTCTGTGTCTCTGTCTCTGTCTCTGTCTCTCTCTCTGTCTCTCTCACTCTCTCTCTCACACACACACACACACACATCTTTGACTGACTCATAGCATCTGCAGCTGAAGACTAACACATGTAGATATGAGCGGCGAGAAAACTAGAAAAGAATGACAGAAAATGGCAGAGAAAGTGTTATGCAGACTGACAGAGAGACGGACAAAGAAAGCGACAGAGAAGAAGAGATCGAATGCAGACGTTGCATCAGCTGCATATGATGAAGTCAATGAAAAGCAAATTGAACGAATTGAAGACTTAAGAGAAGGAAGAGCATCTCACCAACCAACTACATACTTCTTATCAACGTCCATAGTCTGCATCTGTTTTGCATCACCAACATCACTAACACCACCATTAACACCACCACCCTACCACCACTAACACCACCACTAACACCACTACCCCAACGCCACTAGCACCACCACCCACAATCACTAACACCACCACTAACACCACCACTAACACCACCATTCAAACACCACTAACACCACCACTAGCACCACCACTAACACCACCACCATCCTCAATCACTAACACAATGACACCACCACAACAAATACCACCACCATGAAGGATGGATGTTTTGGATGGTGTGATGGTGATTATCACAGTAGATCAGCAGATGCCGTTGAAGTGAGTAAACATCTTCTTGCTGCTTAACCACACCGTGTCTTTTCAAAGATGATTAGTGTCGCCCTCCTACTTCATCCATGCTTGGGACTGGCAATGTGAGAGTACGAACGAAATACTTCTGGAATGAAATTCAGATTTGTCCCGGTGACCATAATTTAGTGAGATGGACTTCCGCCTGTCCAGAGGTCAGTTCCATGACAAGCAATGAACTCTGGTCTACATCTGCACTGCGCATGCTCAGACGCAACAACCCTCCCTCCTCTCCATCCCTCCATACATCATTCCAGACAGAAGAGAGACAGAGACAGAGAGACAATGGAGTCTGTTGGTTGGTCAGGAGAGACAATAAAAGCTGAAGGCAGACAATTCACTGCTCATCAGTTATTCATGACCATCATAGCCTCACTGAATATTCATTATTGTCTACTGTAGCTGAATTAATTATTCATGAGATTCACGCTGAATTATTCATGAGGTGAGGACCGACGGTTTAATGGTCGTCATAAATATTCTGCACATGCGAAACGACGAAGTGACAATTCCAATTACACACATCATCATCATCATCATCATCATCATCATCATCATCATCATCATCATCATCATCATCATTATCGTCATCATCATCATCATCATCATCATCATCATCATCATTATCGTCATCATCATCATCATCATCATCATCATCATCATCATCATCATCATCATCATCATCATCATCATCATCATCATCATCATCATCATCATCATCATCATCATCATCATCATCATCATCATCATCATCATCATCATCATCATCATCGTCATCATCATCATCATCATCATCATCATCATCATCATCATCATCATCACCATCGCATTCACATAATAATAATGATGATGCGTTAAAATGACAATCGTAAAAGAATGAGTAATTTGATTGGCCTTCAGCGCTGGCCAATCAACGTCATTCAGACAAAATTCAACGATTCTCAATTTCAACCTCAATGCACAACTAACTACTTCGAAAAATGTTTTTTTATGTTTGAATGGATCTAAATCTAAAGTCTGAAAAATAGATATGAGAATCTCCCAGTTATTAGATTTTAACTATCGAGCTCAACGCCACTTTTTAAAGTAAGCTAGTAAGTAACTAAGCGAGTAAGCTATCTAGAATGTTAGTCATCAAGGCTGGTTGTACCATATCAGTATTGAGTAAGTAAAGTGTTCAAAACACGAAACACTATAACTATAACTTTGAAACGCACGAGGATTGTTTGACCGTTTCATTGGTTGGTCAAAGATCACAGGTGAATAAAACTTATCGGAGATTATGAGAGGAAAGATTTTATGGAGGAGAATGATACCAGAAGCAATAAAGCAGAAAACAGATGGGGAGGAGGAGGGGGAAGAGGAGAAAGAGATGGAGGATGAGGAGGAGAAAATTCTACTGAAACACACTGACGGTGTTGGCGATGATTTACGATGAAGCTGATGATATGGAAACGATTCAAACATTGTTCACACTTCATCTGACGTTATGGAAAGAGGGAAGAAGGAAGGGAGGACGAAAAAGAGGAATGGAGGTGTGGCTGGATGGGTGCGTGGTTGCTCTCTGCGTGACGTCATCGGTGCAACGGTCTCTGGTGTTGCCTTTCCCTCCCGCTGAGACAACAGACAGCAACAAGAGCAACAAGAGTGGGATGTGATGGGATGGGATGGAATGGGATGTGATGGGATGGTAGCCGTTGCTTCAGTGACTGTTTTGCTTTTTTAGTGCGAAGATTCGGAAGAGACAGAGACAGAGATGGTGAGAGGCAGAAAAAGAAGAGGGTGACAGAGACATACATAGAGACAGACACATACAGAGAGACAGACAGAGAGACAGACAGAGACAGAGATGTTGAGACGAAGCTGACTCATCCTATTCAAAGTGCACCAATGCGACAGACAGACTGACGGACAGAGACATGTGATGATATGATAGACAGATAAATGGAGAGATTTGAAATGCTGAGAAAGTGCAAATCAGAGGATCTGTCCATCCTCTCAGCTGGAAGTCGTTCCAACCTCCTCCTCCTCCCTCCTCCTCCTCCTCTTCCCTCCTTCTCCTCCTCTTCCCTCCTTCTCCTCCTCCTCCTTCTCCTCCTCCTACTCATCCTTCTCCTCCTCCTCTTCTTCCCTCTTTTTCCTCATTCTCTCGCCTCCACCTTTTCATGTTGCTGCTGTCTTGTCTCCGATTTCTCTCGAGAGACGAGAAAAGATGATTTCAGTGTCAAATTCCCATCGTGATAACAACCGACGAAGAAGACAGACAGAGACAGACAGACAGACAGACAGATACAGACACACAGAGACAGACAGAGACAGATACAGACAGACAGCTACAAACAGAGACAGACAGAGACAGACAGATACAACAGAGACAGACAGATACAGACAGACAGATACAGACAGAGACAGACAGACAGAAAGGGACAGACACAGAGACGGAGACAAATAAAGTCAGACAGACAGACGGACAGACAGACAGACAGATACAAACAGAGACATACAGAGACAGATACAGACAGATAGACAGACAGACTGACAGAGACAGAGACAGACAGAAAGGGACAGACACAGAGACGGAGACAAATAAAGTCAGACAGATGTAGACAGACAGACCGAGAGACAGAGACAGAGAGACAGACAGAAAGGGACAGACAAAAAGGGACAGACACAGAGACGGAGACAAATAAAGTCAGACAGAGACAGACAGACAGACAGAGAGACAGATACAGACAGACAGATACAGACAGAGACAGACAGACAGAAAGGGACAGACACAGAGACGGAGACAAATAAAGTCAGACAGACAGACGGACAGACAGACAGACAGATACAAACAGAGACATACAGAGACAGATACAGACAGATAGACAGACAGACTGACAGAGACAGAGACAGACAGAAAGGGACAGACACAGAGACGGAGACAAATAAAGTCAGACAGATGTAGACAGACAGACCGAGAGACAGAGACAGAGAGACAGACAGAAAGGGACAGACAGAAAGGGACAGACACAGAGACGGAGACAAATAAAGTCAGACAGACAGACGGACAGACAGACAGACAGATACAAACAGAGACATACAGAGACAGATACAGACAGATAGACAGACAGACTGACAGAGACAGAGACAGACAGAAAGGGACAGACACAGAGACGGAGACAAATAAAGTCAGACAGATGTAGACAGACAGACCGAGAGACAGAGACAGAGAGACAGACAGAAAGGGACAGACACAGAGACGGAGACAAATAAAGTCAGACAGACTGATTTCTCTCACCCACACTTCCTTCCTCCTTCCACTCACCCCTTCCTCCCTCGCCCAT
>OX457049.1:45893126-45968126 GCA_949752735.1 Lumbricus terrestris
ATCAAGTTAAGTAGGTAACAAACGGATCAGAAAGCCCAGACAAAAGAATTGCGGGGGAGGTGATGGGCCAAAAGATAGCCCAACAAAAGGATGCGAAGATAAACCAACAAAAGAAGCATGACGTCAGCAACAGATGTGGTTATCGATACCCCTTTTAATGCCTGGATTTCTTAGCCCACTGGTTTATAAATCGACACACTTGGCTGAGCACTGGATGCTGAGGAGGCTGAGGTGGCAGGCCCCACGCCCACCCCCACCCCAGCTGGCTGCGCCAGCGGGATTTCTGCTGATGCTGCTGCAGCTGCTGATGCAGCTGCTATGAGTAAGCCTTTTTAAAACCCAGCATTATAATTTCTCTTAATACGTAGACAGACAAACAGGGGTTACGAAGCAACTAACCACACACACTCGCACTACAGTGGAATTGTGTGAACCTGAAATCCACCCCCACCCACTCCCACCCCACGCAGACTGGCTGAATTGCCCAATGGAATTACCCCTTCTGCTGCCGTATCTGCTGCTGCTGTAGCTGCCCACATAGCAGACTGGCTGTGGGTATACGGCTAAAACCATCAGAATAATAGACGAGAAAACATAGACAGACAAACAGGAATTACAACAGACGCACACACAAACTCTACGTTGGCATTGAACCATCTGCCGAAATCATTAGCATTACTAATAACTGCTGATGCGAGTCCACCCCTCTGGCAAAGGGCAAGCATTATCGCACATCGCTTTTGATCAATTCTTTGCAGTGTAACACCACTGCTGATGTACTTGAGCATGTATAGACAGACAAGCGGTAATACTGAGCGGCACACACACATACACACCATCTGTCGCTGCAGCTGCAGCAGCCAAGTCAAGCATGGACGCACAAATCGTTTGATCATTTCTTTGCATTGTAACGCAGCAATTGTTGTACTTGTACGTGTATAGACAGGCACCCATTAATAATGACCAGCACACACCAACACACACGCACACACACACGCACACACGAACACACACGCACACGCTCACGCATACACGTCCACACACGCACACACGAATACACAAGCACGCACACACACACACACACGAAGACACAAGCCCACACAAATCCACGCACACGTGCTATGAGCTATCATTGTAATTCCAATCATTTGCTTAGGACATAGAACTGCGATTGTAGGAAATGACATTGGGCGTTCGTATACGCTTAAAAATTAATCATTTTACAAGAAGCACTAAGACCAACATATACAAGGACACACATTCGAGCTATTTCCCCTCTACCATAGCTCTTGCAACAGCAACATAGACAGCACACATTTGTGTATATATATATATACACACAGACACTTTATAGACTAGAAAGCAGCATCATCACAAGACACACGGCAAATGCATAATTATATTGCAGAACGAATACGCGCGGCTAATGAAATCCCCCAACAGCAATGCTATATGGCATACGTATGGTATTTGTATATATTTCTCGCCCATAAAGGGCTGTTCATACCATATTATAATATACATTTCATTCTATTGGCTAAATACCCCAACAGCAATGCTATATGGCACACGCATGGTAGTTGTATATATTTCTCGCCCATAAAGGGCTGTTCATACCATATTATAATATACATTTCATTCTATTGGCTAAATACCCCAACAGCAATGCTATATGGCACACGCATGGTAGTTGTATATATTTCTCGCCCATAAAGGGCTGTTCATACCATATTATAATATACATTTCATTCTATTGGCTAAATACCCCAACAGCAATGCTATATGGCACACGCATGGTAGTTGTATATATTTCTCGCCCATAAAGGGCTGTTCATACCATATTATAATATACATTTCAATATATTAACAAAATACCCCAACAGCAATGCTATATGGCACACGTATGGTATTTGTATATATTTCTCGCCCATAAAGGGCTTTTCATACCATATGGTAATACACATTTCAATGTAATATCAAAAGACTCCAACGCCAACTCACTATGGTATACGATTAGTATTTGTACATACAATGATAGAAATCACCACAGCCACAAGATACACATCAAACGCAATGAATGAACACAGATCTTTCATTTTCAACAAGCTTTTTATTGGTACATCTTACAAACAAAACGATGCGTTAAAAAGTCATTAAGACCGGTATCGCTTGAGAACATGTTGCAAACGGCATTAACATTGTAACCTCTACATCTATGCATTGCATAAAAAATGCAATAATGTCCACAATATCTACTGCTTATACTCTGGAGCTGATGTCCAGTGTAGATCCAAGACGAACAATGTCTGTGTAAAAATGTTCTGAATGGTATGTCTGGCGCTCTGCCGAAAGAGTCAAAAAATTCCCCATATGTGGAACTTTCGATGTACAGCACTACCCAATGTATTCCCGGTTGACCATATCTATCTGTATTGCATACAATGATACTAGGTTTATTTCTATGGATCCTAGTCGGAAGGCGGTCGCTAGCGAAAACGCCCAAGAACATGGAGGAGCACTTTTTATCTCTTCGCAAAAACTTTTCTAAGGTGAGGCCATCCATCTTGTTCTTCTTCTTTAGTTGGTGTAGTCGAAAAGAACGTTGCGAGATCTATCTATTTCCAATATGTTTTCAAATTCTGCGAAGGCTATAACATTGATGGTAGCTTCCAAGGGCTGGGCAAATTTAATATCGACTCTTACATTGCCACTTTTCAGAAGGTTAAAATGGCCGCCCTCTGCTAAATCGGGTGTTAAATCGAATGCGTACAAGCAATAGCCGTGCGCGTAATCTTCTCTGCTTATGTCGTTGTCCTCGTTTCTCTGCCACTTGCCAGTGCCCATAAAGAGCGAAGCATATGCATTCACAAACTGATTTGTTGCAAAGTTAGTTTCCAAAGGTTTTATGCTTTGCTGCTGGCCGTCCAGGTATACTTTTAATTGAGATAGATTCATATGTTTGAAATTGAATGGATTCTTCGTGTAGGTACCGTTGAACGAGTCATTATCGATGCAACCAAAAACAATGCGAGTCGGAATCTGACCGGTGAAAAGACACTCTTGAGTAACATCCAGATTCCCTCTTGGAACCGTAAAAGTCTTGCAAACAGCCCTTCGAATGGGAAATTTCAAATTTCCAATCTCTAAAGCTTTGGCGTGCGCGAGAAAGACTGATGGACTTAATTTGACTTTTCTGACGTACAATTTACATTCCAATATTTTTACTTTGTATGCAGCACCAGCCGCCGAGGACATCAGACAGAATGAATCTTTATTTCTTACGAATCGTATTTTTATATTAATGTCGTTTGGCAAGAACTTTTCCTGAAAGAATAGATCGCTGTGAATGCTACCCAACATATCGACAACACGACCTTCATCTGTCAGAGCGCTACGCTTTTTGAAGCCTATATTGGTACCGGCGTCGTCGTGAGGATTGGCTTCTTCGAAGCGTCTGGCAGTGTCCTTGTAAAAGAGAGCAGAGGTGAGTTGAGAATTTTTGCTTGCTGTGCCATAGCTGAGCAGGGACTCGAGATAACTTCTATACGCATACGTGTTGTTTGATGAAGTGACAAGAGTGTCGTTTAGAGTGATGTCAACTTCGGAAAAAAGGCTGTGTAGGAAAAGATTGACTGGCCCAACATCATCTCCAGCATCTGTAGCATCATTATTCGCCCGAACGATAGCCGCTCTGACGTACAACTGTGTGTTAGACAGATCCAGATAATCTTGGCCGGCTCCACTAATGCTAAATTCTATAGGCGTGCCCTGCGATATGGTTGCTATTGGATTATATTCCACGTACGAGCCAGATTCTATGCTGGTCTGCGTAGGGGGAACGCTGAAAAGGTCCAGTTCGCTCTTTGCACACTCGCAAGATTGGGGGTGAACGAAGGCCATTTTTAAACTATGCCAAATATATCTTCCTTTATTCTTTTCTTATTTCTTCTCAGTGAACGCTTACGTCTCTTCCGTCCGCTGCCACTCTGAACATTAAAATCTTTTGAAGATGTAAAAGCCTTTATACCTTCTGGCACGCGACGCTTGGCGGCTTCCATGATCGGATCGCCATCCGCCACATCGTTCGCAATCTGAAGACCTGTTCTCAAGGCTTGTTTACCAAGTGCTTTAGCACCAGTCTGTATAAGGGGCCATGCACTTCTAAAGAGTCCGCTAAGAAAACTACCAATCCCATGGCCACGTTGAAGACGTGCACCCTGAAAAAATGGCATGCCATTTCCGCTTTGCTGCATATAGTAGTCTTCGTACGCCAAACGACTTGCATCACAGCAGAATGGTTTTTTCATTGTAAAAGATATGGAATTTTACAGTGTCTGAAATGTAGTGTAACGATGCACTTTCCACTTTCGAATGAAACTGGTTTGCCAGTGTCCGTCCTTATATGCAATTCTATAGAGTCGAAATTCTTCTGCTGCAGAGGTATGTAAATGGGCTTTTCGTAGATGGTGCGCACGTTGTCGCCGGCATTTCCACTGATGTTAACGATTCTGAGTAATGGCGCCTTTGTATCGCCCACAGGAACATGTTCAAGTACGTCACAGTAAATATATAACGAAGAAAATCCTCGATTTATGTCGCAAGTTCTATCACCAACAAACTCGAAAATGGCCTCGTCGTCCTGGCCGTAGTTGAGAATTGGCATCTGCTCAGCATCGATGCCAAGCATCGAACATAATGCACGCGAAAAATGAATCTTTGTGCCTTTGTTTATATCGCCCGTCAATCTTTTCGATACGATATCGTATCTAAATTTTGGAAATTCGAGCAAATCATTTTCCTCGGCAACCTCTCTTATAAATTTGTTTATGTAATCGATAAGTTGCTGCACTGTTTCGTAGTAGCCGGCCGGAATCCAACGTCTTTTAAATATAGGATTGCTTTGCATCGATCCACTTTCGGTGAACGTGGCGTGCGTGTACGTTATTCCGCCTTCTTGGCGTTCTAAATTGTTCCACGTATGAGGATAGAATATTTCCAAAAGAGCAACCTCCCAATCGCCGCTTAGAGAAATGGAATTCTCCAAACGTGTTGTAAATTGCGCGACAGTATTGTTCGGGTAAAATGCGCTAGAGCTGTTGCTAGGCAGCGTCATATAGAAGTGCGCCATTATTTAATCAAGACTGAAATTTTTGCACTGTCTGAAATGAAGCACAACGAACGACTTCCCATGCTCGAATGGAATGACATTACCATTATCGCCTCTCATATATATTTCTATCGATTCGAAATTCTTCTGCTGAATAGGTACGTATATAGCGGACTTGTACAAGACGTGCACATTATCACCGCTTTTTTCTTCTATATTAACTATGCGAAGTAATGGCGCTTTCGAATCGCCAAGCACGACAGATTCAAGCAGATTGCAATACACATATATACGCGAAAAGTTTGGATTTATATCCACGCGGTAATCAGATTGCCATTCCCAATCGGGCACCGCATCCCAGGCTTTAATATACTCCTCGTAACGCTCATAGTAAAAATATGCGCCGTAATTGTTGTTTTCGACAACTTTATGTCTTTCCTCTATACCTAATATATTACACAAGTGTGTTGAGAAGGTTACGCGCGCAGCGAGATTGATCTTGCCATGGACTCTTTTAGTTATCGCATCATATCTAAATTTTGGATATTTCTCGAGCGACTGCAATTCTGCAGCCTCCTTTATATTCTTATTTATGGCATCTACTATAGCATCAATATTTTCGTAATATCCGGCGGGCAGCTGCCAAGAGTGGTGGATAGAGGTGCACACGGCGTCGATGCTTCCTCTTTTAGGAATTTGGTCAAATGTAAAGCCGCCCTGGCCACTTTGCATGTTGTACCACGTGTGCGGGTATTGCATTTGCAGAAGTCCGACTTCCCAGCGACCTTTGAGGGAGATGGCATTTTCCAACTTCGTTGTAAAGTGAGCTGTAGTATTGTCGGGAAAATGTCTCATGGAACTATTGCTTGGAAGAGTAAGATAAAAATGCGACATTGTCGTTCACATGCTCTGACAGACTGTGAGAAATTCTTGCTAGACTTTGAATATATCCTGAGTCCACGAGTTGAACTTGTCTTCGTAGCCTTTCCATTTGACAAAATATTCTGTCTTCCCGCGCCGCTTACGACTTTTCAGAATTGTTTCGATCGTATAAATATCATCTTCCTTTAAAATTCTTTGCAACTCAAATTCGTAGAATTTACCCTTTATTTTTTCGCCACTTAAATCTTCGAGCTCATAGGTTACGGGGTCTGTAGGCACTCGACTTACAATCTTAAATATTTCCGTCGACCAGCTAGGTAAGTATCCCTTCTGGAATGCTATCCTGGCCTTTGCGATTCTAACTTTATCGTTCACTTCGTATTTCCAATTGGCCGGGCGCTTCTTCTGGCCGTACAAACGTTTTATAATAATATTTTCGTTATCCTTAGAAACCTGGTTGGGTGTCATGGCTATAGATCTATGATGTGTGTTGTTGTACGAATGAATGAGATCTTGTAAAATATCTATATACCTATACGTATTCTTATAAGTAAAGTATTTCCACATCTTGGTCTTAAGAGTTCTATTGAATCGTTCGACCACAGAGGCCTTTATGTCACTATTTTCGGAGGTGTAAAAGCGAATGGAATTTTTACGTAGCATGGCTTGAAAGCTTTTATTAAGAAACTCTGATCCCTTGTCAGTCTGCAAATTAGCCGGCTGTCTATCTAAAAGAATTGATGAAAAGGCCTCGGTCAGATCCGCACCGGACTTTGTTTTTAGCGGGACAGCCCAGGCATATTTAGACAAGACATCTATACAGGTTAAAATGTATTTATTTTTATCGTTATGTTTCGCCAATGCCGAAAGATCGGCCAAGTCCGCTTGCCACAGATTGTCAATACCTGGCGCGAAAGTTTTTCGCCTTCTAAAGATAAGTCTAACAGGTTTATGTAACGTGTATGCATCTTGTTTAATCAGCCAATTTTTAACGTCTTTATTTTTAAAGTTAGAATGTTTTTTAAATGTTGACAAGCCGGCGAAGCTTCCGGGCGTCTTGGGATCGAAGTACGACTCCATCAGTAAGTCAGCCAGGCCGAAGAAGATGATGTCAAGGAGGGAAGCTGCTGTTTACCGTGAATGCTCTTTGGCGTAACTGCTGTCGATTCGTCTGTGAATTCGTTAATATAGGACCAGCGTTCTTGATTTCCTATCAGCTCGCGAGGTATGTTTGAATCTTTGAGAGCGTCGGCCAAGAGCCGCCAACCGGTTGGTGGCGAAGAAGTTGTGCGTTTTCTCATAAGATCGTTCACCAAATCGACCATGTGTGTTTTAGGAATAGTTGCATCCTTCAAAATAAGTTCCCCTTTAGAATTCCAGGCCACGTCGGGATTGCTCTTCATGTGCGATAAAAGACGAGCAGCCTGTGTTTTCCATTTCTTTGGAACTGTTTCCAAGACTTGTTTCTCTATGCTGCTGCTGCTGCTGCTAGAGTCTGTAGATTCGGCAGAGTCCGCCGCCGCCGCCGCCGCCACCGTCTTTTCCTTGGTTTCGAATTTTGTAACTATGCTGGGTTTGTCAATGTTCAAGTAACGATTCAAACTGTTGGTATACAGTTTGGCCTTATCATCGTCTGCAATATTCCTATGCAGAATATCGTACATCTGTGTGTCCAATTTCGATAGTGTTTTATCTAGCATCGTCTCCTTCCATTTCTCTATCTGCCTAGGTTCCACCAGAACCATTTTCTTCGTATGCTCCATATTATATTTTATTACTCAGCAATGTACCCAGAAAAGAAAGTACAGGAGTTAACAATGCTCCTATGAATCCGCCTGTCTGCACTATACGCTTCTTGATTTTTACCCGCGTCTTCTTGGATGCAAGCTTTCTCAACTTGTGTTTGAAGCGACCGAGTCTTTTCTTCTGAGCGTCTTTCAAAGGTACAGTTCCTTTTAAAATGTTGAGTGCACACTCGCAAAGGTAGCAAAGCAGAGAAGAGCTGCAGTCTTTTAAAATTCGTTTCCTTACTTTAGGCGAAGATTCTTTAAGCAGTCTGAGTTTCTCAAACTTCTCCTCAATGGGTTCGGACATTTTGGTTGAATGAGAGATGCCGCTCGAGTAGTCGTTTATATTCATTTTCTTAAATAGACATAATGCGTCTCGCCTGGGAAAATGTTTGTTCTTATGCGACAACGTTCATCAGTTTCCGGTCTCAGATCGACCAAAAGATATCCGAAAGGCGCCATAGTGGCATCTTGGAAGGCTTCTATCATGAAATTTGCCTTGCCTGGAAACATCTGCCGGGCGAGTATTGCAACCTGCGTGCTGTCTCTAACATTTTTGAAGAGTACAAAGTAATGTGCATTCAAACTGATTGTTCTTGTGTGCTTTCCACTATAGAAAAGATTCTGCGTCAGGTAGAGTATAGAAACGTTCATATGATGGCTAATCTTTGTAAATAATTTGGTAACCCTCTCGTCAGTTTCACTCATAAGATCGTCTAAAATGAGCAGAGTCTTTTGCTTGCCATCGAAAATAGCCAAGTCGGGCAATCCTTCGTGAAATTGGACGTGGGCGTATTTATCAAAGATTTCTTGGTATATACCAAAACACCAGATAATTTTTTCTATTGCAGGTTTGACCATATAGTCTAAATGATCTATAAATCGTAAAGTGAAGTTGGTTTTTCCTGATCCACTAGGCCCGCTGATTATTGCAGAGAATGGATGTCTCCAAGTTGGATCCATTTTAAAAAGTAAATACCTTTTGAAGCATACAAGTCTTTTTATGCGAGGTATATTCTTACAGTTCCAAGGATGCGCTCGTCACATGAGGGGCAGTGTGTTGCAATGTCCGCACAAGGATCACACATATTCACATGCCTACACGGAAGAGATAATGATTGCACTTGCTTTTCTTTACAGAGTATACAAGTAACTGTTTTCTTCAGCTTTTCATTCTCCGCTTTAAGTTTCATAGTGCTATACTTTACAACGTTTTCATCTTCGCTGTGAATGCTCATCACATCGTCGTCTTCACCTTGACACATTATACATTCACATTTGTAGTTTCCACAGACATCCATTTCGCATTTACTAATTTTAGGACACATATCAATAGCCGTTGCTGCTCTTTAGAAGGTTTCAATATGAAATGCCTGTTAATGAAAAAAGAGGTGCTCTTATAGCGCCCGTCTTATAGTACATACAATGATATACTAGTCTATGTTCTATATAAAAAATATTCTGAACACAGAATGATGACTAAGCATGTATAGCAGCTGCTACAGCAGCTGCAGCGTCAGCAGAAATTCCCCCTGGCGAAGCCAGGTGGGGGTGGGGGTGGGGCCTGCCACCTCAGCCTCCTCAGCATCCAGTGCTCAGCCAAGTGTGTCGATTTAAAAACCAGTGGGCTAAGAAATCCAGGCATTAAAAGGGGTATCGATTACCACATCTGTTGCTGACGTCATGCTTCTTTTGTTGGTTTATCTTCGCATTCTTTTGTTGGGCTATCTTTTGGCCCATCACCTCCCCCGCAATTCTTTTGTCTGGGCTTTCTGATCCATTTGTTAACTACTGACGTATTATATATTGTTATTGTTCAGAGCAGTTTCCATGCCGACGAATAGGCCTACGTCATTTCTATTTCGAGATTGAAGTAATCATGACGTCACATTATTTCTTGAAACTATGTCACTAATCAGAAAGCTGATCAATTCTCTAGCGCCACTACACTTAAGTAAGTTTGTAAGTGGCCTACTTTACTGAAATGCTGGGAAGACACCTGCGGGAACATCAAATAAGAATAATATTTGAATGTGAACACAACTACAAATCAATCATAATATAATGTATGCAATTATTACAAAACAGTTGAACTGTGAGAAAGAAAGGATAAAACGTTCGAAGGTAAAGTAGAGTAATAATAAAGGATCAATTGATTTAATGTGATAAAATCCCCAATGCATGGTTTTAAAGGCGTCAGAATAATGCAGGGAAGGGAGAAGGGGATTCTAAAATTCCCGGGCAACAAATTAGAGGGAGTGTGGCAGGGAGGGACGGAGGATTTACCGAGAAGGCGGGAATCCTAAAATTCTCGGGCAACGTCGGGTACCCTGGCTAGTTAATTATAGGCCTAAGCTCTTGCCAGCATTATTTTACAGGCGCATTCTTTTTGAGTGACCGAAGGCTGCTTAGCAATAAAGACACTGTCTCTGTCTGTCTGTCTGTCTGTCTGTCTGTCTGTCTGTCTGTCTGTCTGTCTGTCTGTCTGTCTGTCTGTCTGTCTGTCTGTCTGTCTGTCTGTCTGTCTGTCTGTCTGTCTGTCTGTCTGTCTGTCTGAATGACTGTCTCAATGACTTATACTAAAAAATTATTGTCACAACTTTTCTTGTTTAGTATTGTATTGCATTCTATTGTGTTGCATTGCGTTGCATTGTGTTGTGTTGTGTTGTATTGTGAAGTATTGCATTGCGTTTCATTGCATTGCATAGCATTGTATTGCATTGCATTGCATAGCATTGTATTGCATTGTGTTGTATTGTATTGTATTGTATTGTATTGTGTTGTATGTCCCCAAATTGACGCCAATCGTTGAATCGTATCGGAATCAGTGTTGCGTGAAAGGTTCATTCATCCAGATCGCCTCGACATCACTCAATCGTAGCGCGAGCAGTCAACCATAAAATAATGGTACAGATGATGAGGAGGAAGATGATAGAAGGAGAACAATACATGGGACAGGTCACAGGTGGTTGTTTTCTTACCTTGATAGGATCGGATGCGTGGAAATATGGCGCAAATAATCCAGAAGCAAATCCAAACGAGAGATGGAACTCCGCCTTTAATCGCTGCTGCAGCAGCTGTTGCTGTTGCATGGCTGCTGCTTCGTTGCTCCATCCTTAGACAACAACAGCGTTAAACAACAACCGACCAACAACGACCGATGATCTTCTCTCTCAGTTCCTGCGAAGCCATCGACTCAATGAACCATCATCGTCCGCAGTAGAACGCATGCAACGCAGACCTCATTAACATCTCATCCATTATTCATATGGCGGCCAATTACAACGACTGGGATCATACATTATTCATCGGTGGCTCCGCCCACGGTCGTTGCTGGATGTTATAACGGACGTGTCAATCAAAACGGACTTTGGACTCTCGCAAAAAAAAAATCGTCACGGCGACGTCACAATTGCGACTCATTAATATTAATATAAGTGACGTCACAAAAATTGAGTGGAGCGTGTGTTGATTTGGAATCAAAACATAGAAGAAGTAGTTTGATCCATGCTTTGATCGAAGGCTTTCCAGGCGGAGGCAGCGTTTTTGTAGCGCGTGTTTCAGAGCGGCGCGTTCAAGATGCTGTAAGAGGGTGAATGGGGGAGGGTGGATGGGAGGGTGGTTGGGGATGGTGAATGGGGATTGTGGATGGGGATGGTTGATGGGTTGAACGAGAGTCTCTCTAGACTGCATCGGTTAATTTCAACGACCGATAGAGATTAATGTCGCGGTTCATTGAAGCAGACAGCGAATCGTCCTCAGTCCTGCTAAAAAAGATGGAAATGATCATTGATGCGTATCATGGTTCCAGCAGACGGCGATTTGGTTCCAATGTCACTGATCCGTGAAGTTAGTTTACGATTCAATGGACGAAGCAGCAAAAGACAGACGGACAGACAGACGGACAGACGGCGGACGGTAATAGGTCAGGTTCTCAGATATTTTTTTGTTTTAAATTTCCTTTATAATAATAGAAATTTATCTTAAGTATGATTGTCATATTCTTCATGTTCTGCCTATTTACTTACTTACTTACTCTTTCTTCAAATCGTCATCACAATTATTTGGATGCCTATCCTTGACGTCAACCAATATTATTGGTGACGATGGTTACGAATAAAAGATAAACCAACCTTCCAGATTATCATGAGGGAAGTAATTGCCTAGAATTTCTTTTGATGATTTTTTAGAGATGCAAAGATATAACAATTGAAAATGGAACTTATGCGAATTATTTAACAATGAATAATCAGTAAACAAATCATCAAAATCTTGCGACCACCAAAATAATTTCATGCGATTTATCCAAAGCCATCTACCGACTGAAATTGAAATATGTCGTCGCCGCCTGGCGAATGAATCTGTAACATGAGATCTCTCCTTAGATTGTTTATTAATTATCATTGGTATCATTATTATTAATGTCATATTATTTTCATTATTTTTATTATTATTATTATCATCATCGTACATCCTCATTATCATGATTATCACTATTATTGCTATAATAATATAGCAGCAATTATAATCATCATCATCATTATCATAATTTGTGTTTCTGTTGTTAGTATTATTGCTATTGCTTCTGTCGTTGTCATCTCTGTCATCATCATCATCATCATCATCATCATCATCATCATCATCATCATCATCATCATCATCATCGTCATCGTCATCGTCATCGTCATCGTCGTCGTCGTCGTCGTCGTCGTCGTCGTCGTCGTCGTCGTCGTCGTCGTCGTCGTCATCGTCCTCGTCCTCGTCGTTATCATCATCATCGTCGTCGTCGTCATCATCATCATCATCATCATCATCGTTATTGTCGTCGTCAGTATCATAATTTACCTTAGGTCCGTGTAGGCAAAATCCTTGATGGTTTGATGATTTGATGGTTTGATGATTTGATGAAATTATGAATTGATGATTTGATGATGAGTATTCTGAATGATGAATCTATAGGATTATAAAAAAGAATTATCTCGTCATTTATTACATGAAGTAAACTGTTGACCATCGTTGCATTGATTACAATCTAACGACAGTTTATCAATTGAAAGAGAAGCTATTTAACTAAATCTGATTTCTATTAATTGTGAAAACAGTTTGGAATAATAAAAACCCAGATTATTTGTCTGGTATTCAAGTCCATTACGTCATGATTAATGTACAAATACAAATGTTTGGTTGTGGCGCCACCTTTCGATTGGAATCGGCACTTTAAGCCATCTAGCGAATAAAATGTTCTAACTAAACATTCAATGCCGACTAATGAAGCTCGAAATCTTCTTGCCATTGTATGTCTTGCTCTTCGTCGCTCCTTCGACCTCTCTCCCTCTCTCCTTCTCACTCCCTTTCATTCTCCCAATCCCATTTGTATTCCTTCCAATTCTCTTTTACTCTTACTGTCTTCCTGACATCTTCGTTCTCATTCTGTGTGTCCCTGGTTCCCTCAGGTCTCCTCACGTCTCCTTAGGTCCTCTGGTCTCCCTTCCCTGTCCCACTCCATGTCCCTGCCCCACTCCATGTCTCTGCCCCACTCCATGTCCCTGCCCCACTCCATGTCTCTGCCCCACTCCATGTCCCTGCCCCACTCCATGTCCCTGCCCCACTCCATGTCTCTGCCCCACTCCATGTCCCTGCCCCACTCCATGTCCCTGCCCCACTCCATGTCTCTGCCCCACTCCATGTCTCTGCCCCACTCCATGTCCCTGCCCCACTCCATGTCTCTGCCCCACTCCATGTCCCTGCCCCACTCCATGTCTCTGCCCCACTCCATGTCCCTGCCCCACTCCATGTCCCTGCCCCACTCCATGTCTCTGCCCCACTCCATGTCCCTGCCCCACTCCATGTCTCTGCCCCACTCCATGTCCCTGCCCCACTCCATGTCTCTGCCCCACTCCATGTCCCTGCCCCACTCCATGTCCCTGCCCCACTCCATGTCCCTGCCCCACTCCATGTCTCTGCCCCACTCCATGTCCCTGCCCCACTCCATGTCTCTGCCCCACTCCATGTCCCTGCCCCACTCCATGTCCCTGCCCCACTCCATGTCTCTGCCCCACTCCATGTCTCTGCCCCACTCCATGTCCCTGCCCCACTCCATGTCTCTGCCCCACTCCATGTCCCTGCCCCACTCCATGTCCCTGCCCCACTCCATGTCTCTGCCCCACTCCATGTCCCTGCCCCACTCCATGTCCCTGCCCCACTCCATGTCTCTGCCCCACTCCATGTCTCTGCCCCACTCCATGTCCCTGCCCCACTCCATGTCTCTGCCCCACTCCATGTCCCTGCCCCACTCCATGTCTCTGCCCCACTCCATGTCCCTGCCCCACTCCATGTCCCTGCCCCACTCCATGTCCCTGCCCCACTCCATGTCTCTGCCCCACTCCATGTCCCTGCCCCACTCCATGTCTCTGCCCCACTCCATGTCCCTGCCCCACTCCATGTCTCTGCCCCACTCCATGTCCCTGCCCCACTCCATGTCCCTGCCCCACTCCATGTCTCTGCCCCACTCCATGTCCCTGCCCCACTCCATGTCCCTGCCCCACTCCATGTCTCTGCCCCACTCCATGTCCCTGCCCCACTCCATGTCCCTGCCCCACTCCATGTCTCTGCCCCACTCCATGTCCCTGCCCCACTCCATGTCCCTGCCCCACTCCATGTCTCTGCCTCACTCCATGTCTCTGCCCCACTCCATGTCCCTGCCCCACTCCATGTCTCTGCCCCACTCCATGTCCCTGCCCCACTCCATGTCTCTGCCCCACTCCATGTCCCTGCCCCACTCCATGTCCCTGCCCCACTCCATGTCTCTGCCCCACTCCATGTCCCTGCCCCACTCCATGTCTCTGCCCCACTCCATGTCCCTGCCCCACTCCATGTCTCTGCCCCACTCCATGTCCCTGCCCCACTCCATGTCCCTGCCCCACTCCATGTCCCTGCCCCACTCCATGTCTCTGCCCCACTCCATGTCCCTGCCCCACTCCATGTCTCTGCCCCACTCCATGTCCCTGCCCCACTCCATGTCCCTGCCCCACTCCATGTCTCTGCCCCACTCCATGTCTCTGCCCCACTCCATGTCCCTGCCCCACTCCATGTCTCTGCCCCACTCCATGTCCCTGCCCCACTCCATGTCCCTGCCCCACTCCATGTCTCTGCCCCACTCCATGTCCCTGCCCCACTCCATGTCCCTGCCCCACTCCATGTCTCTGCCCCACTCCATGTCTCTGCCCCACTCCATGTCCCTGCCCCACTCCATGTCTCTGCCCCACTCCATGTCCCTGCCCCACTCCATGTCTCTGCCCCACTCCATGTCCCTGCCCCACTCCATGTCCCTGCCCCACTCCATGTCCCTGCCCCACTCCATGTCTCTGCCCCACTCCATGTCCCTGCCCCACTCCATGTCTCTGCCCCACTCCATGTCCCTGCCCCACTCCATGTCCCTGCCCCACTCCATGTCTCTGCCCCACTCCATGTCTCTGCCCCACTCCATGTCCCTGCCCCACTCCATGTCTCTGCCCCACTCCATGTCCCTGCCCCACTCCATGTCCCTGCCCCACTAGGGTGGAGTGAATCCGAGTGAAAAACAATTTTTTCTCGAATTTCAAAATCCGTTAGTGATCAAAAGTTGCGTATGGTATCACAGAATTGCTACAAAAATTTTGACATTTTTATGTTGACGTCTTCTGCCCTCTACCGGACGATTTAAGGACGCCATATTGATTTTAAATACTGTCAGGCATTTTTAGACCAGGCTTGGTATCTGAAAATTCCAATGTTAGAAGCAAGTCATGTAACAATTTGCTAACTGGTGTTTTTAGACTAATTTGACCCTCAGAAAAACGAAAATCGCAGTTAGCAATCTGGATTATTAGCGATTCCATGGGAAAACAAGATGGCGGACAAAATGGCTGCCAATTACTTCAGATGACTAAAAGTAAAGCATTTTATGTGACAGAAACACGGTTTTAGGCTCTAAATTAAGATTATAGGGTTCAAGGAATGCAATGGAATCAAAGATATATATGTAGCACTTCAAAAAATCAAAATGGCGGACAAAATGGCGGCCAGAATCTTAAAATGGCAATTGATGAAGTCATGTATGCAATGGAATCATGATTTCAGGGTCTGAGTCAACATTTTCGAGGTCAACAAATATGATGAAGCCAATGTCATTCAGGTAGCACTGCACGAAAACCAAAATGGCGGACAAAATGGCGTCCATATCCTGGAATTGGCTATTAGTGGAGTTCTGTATGTAATTATTTAGTATTGAAATCACGCTTTGTTTCATATGTTGGCATTATCTTTCTAGCTTCAAGTCTTGCGCGAACTAATCCATCTCTTGCATGCTGTCCAACAACCAGCAATGATGACTCTGTAACTGTCTTGACAGACCTCTCGACTGCTTGAGTATGGCATGGAAACTTTGGAAAGCGAAGTAAATCAATCGCGGAGTCGTCGGCATTGTGGATCAACTGTTCCAGGTCGTCATCATTTATGTCCTTCGTTAGAGGTGGCTCTGTCACTTCACATGACTGCCAGTCAATTAATTCTGTATAGTCGGCTGCATGAAAGTTCAAACTTGGGGGGTGAAATATGCGAATTCCTCTCTGAGGCTTCTTACTCGATCGCGCCTTCATTATCCTTCTGAATCCTAATTCTCGAATTGATTTTCTCTCATCCATGATCATTGAAAGAAGTACATTTTCAGGATGAGCAAAGAAGGCGTTTCTCTGAATAACTGGATCAACTATTGACTTTAAATAATCAGGCAAGTATCGTGATTTGTTAGCAAGCATCCACAGATGCTTCGCACCATCTTTGCAGGAGGGTTTGGACTTTACTGCAAACCAAACAGGGGCGTAAACTTTCAATACGAACTCAGTAATTGTCGAGAGACAGTTGCTTGGCTCTTTCGTGGCAACGTATAGGCGTAGTATTCTGTTAGCTAAAGTCAACCAACGAGACATTACTAGTTTTCCAGGACTTCGATGCAACAGTGCCTCATCGCATATACCACTAGATACAGCTTGAGACATGTCGTACAAGTATCTCTGGTCTGTACTGAGATCCTGCAGAACAGAGTCAGGTAGCACTTGTAAATCGCATTCAATTTGCTGGAATTTAACCATTGGCATGTTCTCACATCGTTGAACTTGTGTTCCAAGTTCGCCTGAAAAGCTTCGTGGTCCGGTAGTACTGCCATCAAGTTGCTCGAAGAGGTGACGTAACGGTAGCTCGTTGCTATGTAATAGGCATATGAACCAGTGGAGTGGACGCTTAAGATGTACTTCTAACAATCTGATAATACCACCCTTATGTCCTGTGTTGACAGCCGTTCCATCGTATCCCATGACAGCCAATAATTCCATGCTTATCTTTCTTTCTTCGAAGAAATCCAGTATGGCCTGCTTTATACACTCAGCACTGCCACGCACTGGAGCAATATGTCCCAAATAGTTCGAGTCGGGTTCTTCAATCAATACTATGTGTTCTTCAATAACAGTCCTGCGATGTAACTTACCTCCAATATTTTCCTGCAGTAGAGTCTTGTCTTTTCTGCCGTCGAAGTATAGACCGCGAAGATCCGAAGAATGGCTTGCGGATTCCTGAAGCAAATCTTCACGCAGTCTTTTTCTTTCTCTTCGGAGTTTGGAACGGTCAATAACCTCAGATTTATCGCCAGTTGTTACTATTCCGAAATCTGTAAGTAGGCTCGAAGCAATGTCTGCTGCTGCTCTGTCAGATAGGCTATTCCATATCTCTCTGACGCTTGTGCCGTGTTCGTCAGTCGTCGTCTTTGTTGTGAGTGTTGAGTTTTGGCGATTTTTTGTCTTCCATTTCTTCCTTGCCTGCTGAAGATCCATTATCGGTTTCGTCACCTTCAAGGTTTTTGTCAGATGAATAATGTTCATCAAGCTCATCAACCGACCTTGATGTTGAAGCACCGCTTGATGTAAGTCGCATCGCTTCGTCCTTCTTTCGTTGTGCTCTAAGCATAAGTTTTTCTGTTTTCGGCCGGTCGATTGACCCTATCATCATTGTCCTTACAGTTCTTTGGTCTTTTAGAAATTGTCTTTCTTCCACCGGAATCTTTCCTTCTTTTGGACATTTACATGCGGCTGGATCTGAGCACTTGCAACTGGCAATGTCAAACAACGTATTTATTGCATGTTCTCTGAATTGTGCGACCTTCTGCTCGTAGTTGGCACTTCTTTTACATGCGGGGTATCGGATTAACTTTAGATACTGATCATGATGGATTCGCACAAGTTTAGTGATTCGATCTATCGTAACAGTCGGGACAGAGGCCCGTGTCCAAATTTCTTTCACTTTTTTAACTAGAACACTGACAATTTCGAATGCTTCGGGCTCTTTAACTGGATGTTTACGTAAATCAAGCCTTACCCATTGGTAGTCCTCAAGAAGATCTCGAATAGTTGGTAAGACATCTAGTTTCATTCGCTTTGCAACTCCAAATATTGGACAGATGCTCACTTTTCTCTGAAGTCTTAAGCGACTCTCAGCCATGTTGCTTCTACAGTTTGCTAAGAAAATGAAATTCTATTAGAATGTATTTAAAGAATACTACGAATACTACTAAGAATACATTATAGTTTAGGTCACGTCACGATGATGGAATTCTATCACTTTGGTTGACGTAAACATGAAATATTGCAGGCTAAATTGCCTGACAGTACTGAAAATCAATATGGCGTCCTTAAATCGTCAGGTAGAGGGCAGAAGACGTCAACATAAAAATTTCAATTTTTTTTTAGCAATTCTGTGATACCATACGCAACTTTTGATCGCTAACGGAATTTGAAATTCTAAAAAAAAAATTTTCACTCCACCCTACTGCCCCACTCCATGTCTCTGCCCCACTCCATGTCCCTGCCCCACTCCATGTCTCTGCCCCACTCCATGTCTCTGCCCCACTCCATGTCTCTGCCCCACTCCATGTCCCTGCCCCACTCCATGTCTCTGCCCTACTCCATGTCCCTGCCCCACTCCATGTCTCTGCCCCACTCCATGTCCCTGCCCCACTCCATGTCCCTGCCCCACTCCATGTCTCTGCCCCACTCCATGTCTCTGCCCCACTCCATGTCCCTGCCCCACTCCATGTCTCTGCCCCACTCCATGTCTCTGCCCCACTCCATGTCCCTGCCCCACTCCATGTCTCTGCCCCACTCCATGTCCCTGCCCCACTCCATGTCTCTGCCCCACTCCATGTCCCTGCCCCACTCCATGTCCCTGCCCCACTCCATGTCCCTGCCCCACTCCATGTCCCTGCCCCACTCCATGTCCCTGCCCCACTCCATGTCCCTGTCCCTGCCCCATCACTCTCACGGTTCCTCTGACATCCTTGCTCCCATTCTGTGTCCCGATGTCCTTGTAGATCCCTGTCCATTTCCTTGTCTCTGTCTGTCTCTCTGTATCTCTGTGTCCATCTCTGTGTATCTCTGTGTATCTCTCTGTATCTCTCTGTATCTCTCCCCTCAATTCAACGGCCAAACAGATCCGTTCTAGAGCTTCCTGTTTCAACTGATGACGTCACTTCCGTCTCATCAATGACGTCATTCGTCGTGCATATTGGCAAGTATCGTCTGATGAAGTAGGGTTCCTTCGAGTGCTCTCAATCCACAGCTCGTCATCTCGAAGCCGTCGATCATCCCGGGACTGGCTCCCTGCGTCACGTCCGCCCTCTCCACGTCCACTCCCTCAAACTCTTCGAAGTTCAAGAACCTCTTGAGAGGATTGGCGATCGGCAGAGACTGGATGGCGGACTCCAACCTAGTTGATCGGATTGATGCACGGATGACGGCGCGGCAGAGATGTCTCAGGGTCCGGGGTTGACTCATCCAGCTGGCGATGGGTTCGAGCAGCTGACGAGGTTCGAAGAATCGATGGATGTTGTTCAGCTGCATCCAATCTCGACATTCGTCGTGCGAGACCCGAGTACCAGCGACGAGGAGGATGCGTACCAACGACACGTACCCAGCGGTGATCGCAAACGACAGTGGACAGTTCTTGCCGTTGGTACAGGCCGTGAAGTACCCGGCTGTCGTGAGACGGTGGTTGACGTCAGCGCCTGCTCTCACCAGCCTCACGACGATGTCGTGTCGCTTGTGGTCGTTGGATGGAGTTAGTCTCATCAGCGCTTTGTGTAGCGCCGTTCCTCCCATTCGCCCCCTCGCATTCGGATCCGCACCCATGCGTAGCAGGCAGTCGACCACATCGCAATGCGATTCGAAGGACGCGAGCATCAGTGGCGTCATACCGAAGTAGCCACACTCGTCCGGGTCCTCGTCGTTGCTGAGGAGGACGCTGAGGACGTCCATGTGACCTCTGACGGCGGCCAAGGCCACGGCTGTCCCCATGAGACCGTCGATGGAACTACGATCACATCCGGCGTCGATGAGGACCTGAAGGACGGAGGGACAGTTCCATTTGATGGCGACGACGTAAGGTGTGTCGCCATTCAAGTCGGCCTTATCCAGGTTGGACTTCGCATCAATCAGTCGCAGAACGCACTCAGACCAGTTGACCTTCGCGGCGTGGTGAAGGGCAGAGCGACCTCGTAAGTCAACGGCCTTGACATTGGCCTTCGCTCTTATGAGGACATCAACTGCATCGAGGTCTCTGGCCTTCGTAGCAACGATCAACGGGGTATTTCCGGTCTTATCGCTTTCGTTCACGTTGGCTTTGTTGATGATCAGCACTTCAATCGTCCCTGACTTTCGCGAAGCCGCAGCGAAATGCAACGCAGTCTCTTCTTTCTCGTTCTTCATGTTGACCTTTGCCCCGGCCTTGATCAGCATTCCCATGACCTCCACGTGACCTTTATCAGCCGCCGTCATGAGAGGACTCAGTCCTTCCTTGCAGAAGACATTCAATTCCGATCCTTTTGTTATCAACTTCTTCGTGGCGACGACAAGACCTCTCTCAGCGGCGTAGTGGATCGGTCGTCGACCCAGTCTGTCCTGTGCGTTGATGTCGCACCCTGCCCTCAGCGCTTGGTCAAGGTCGTCGTCTTGACCATGAACGATGGTCAGATGGAGGGTCGATCGACCATCGCTGTCGCTGTAGTTGCTATCGATGTGACGACTGTACTTCTCCGTTGCTAGGCAACGCATCTGATGCTCTCTCCTCCTCTGCAGTCGTTGTGCGATGGGAGGACGATAGGCGCCTCGGTGGTTCATGGCTCCACCGGATGAAGGACCTGGAAGAAAACATCATTAAATTTTTATTATATTCACAAGAATTAATCAATCTTCAGTATACTACGTAGAATTGTATATCATTCATTCATTCGTCATAGAGATTTGTTCATCGTACAGTGTGAGAATTGTGGGCAAATAACGGAAGGGGTTCGAACTGAACCGCGTAGAGTTGCGGTATGAAAAGCAGACTTTGCAATAAAGACTGGAGGGTTGAACCGCTTCAAGGATCTACACAGAAGCGATCCCGACCCAACTTCAGCTGAAAAGGACGGCTTTAAGACAGCTGCGACAAAACGCATCTGAGCATTATTATTATTATTATAGGCATAAATCTTAAAGACAGTGGAACACCATTTCATACGATGGGGTCAATAATAGAGAAAGCACCGTGCTTTCTCTATTATTGACCCCTGTCGTCTAAGAAAAGGACGGTTTTAAGGCTACGATAAAACGCATCTGAGCAAACCAATAAGGCATAAATCGTATATAGACAGTGGGAGACCATTCCATACGATGGGGGTCAATAACAGAGAAAGCACGTATACCTGTCGTGTAAGAGCAGTTTGTGCTCTGGGAATGAAGAATTCACCCTGATTGGAGGAACGCAGAACAAGACGACTCTATTCAACCAGAGTAGAGTGACAAAGCTCTTGCAACTAAACAGGACCACAAGGCTTTTTAGCGTGCCACAAAATGTGCAGTTCTACATGGATCTGTGCAGTTGTAGAAGCAATAATTCTGTGCAGTAAAAACCAGTGAAAAATGTCAATGTCCTGCGAGTGGGAGTAATTTACCATGGAGGATGTGAAGACAAAGAAGGGTTTTGTGCAGTTCTAAAAATTATGAAGCGCATTTATAATAGAATCGACGGTGCATTTAAAGATCTACGAGTTCTGATGAATGATGATGTAGCTCCTGCAGATGAATGCAAGATGCAACCAACGAATGATTTGCATAGACAGGAAATGTTGCAGCGCTACTCAAATGAGGCTGATGCTGATGTTGTTGAGAGAGAGAGACAGACGTGTTTTAATATGCGAGACGCAGGTGAGAGAATTGATTGGTGATTTTACCTGCAGACGGATTTCGTTAACGAAGGAAAAATCATCCGACAGAAAAACATAGAAAGCGAAGATTTGATGAAAGCAACGAACGACTGGATATAATTATGTCTGCCTGTCTGTCTGTCCCTGTCTGTCTTTCTCTCTCTCACACTCTCTCGCTGTCTATCTCTCTCCCTCTGTCTCTGTCTGTTCTCTGTCTGTATCGTTCACACTCACTCTCTCTCTCTCTCTCTCTCTCTCTCTCTCTCTCTCTCTCTCTCTCTCTCTCTCTCTCTCTCTCGCTGTCTAACTCTCCGTTTCTCTGTCTCTTTCTGTCTGTCTGTCTGTCTGTCTCAGTCTGTCTCTCTGTCTGTCTCTCTCGCCGTCTATCTCTCTGTCTCTCCGTCTATCTGTATCTGTCTGTCTGTCTGTATGTCTGTCTCTCGATGCTATCTTTGTCTGTCTACCTCCTGCTGGCTATCAGTGTTTCTATCTCTTTATGATCGCAAGTCGCTAATCAATCGCAAATCACATTCGTTGCTAATCATATATCTGCACTTCTTAATCTAATCCGAGCGTTGCTGTTAATCCTGCAGACAACGAGACAACAGAGGTCGTTGCACGTTGCACGTTGTCTCTACGTTGTCACCAGAGCAACAACTGTCTGCAACGCTGCTGCGCTCAGTCAGGTGCGACGGGGAGGCAGAGGAGAAAAGCACGTGACTATCTCACTCATCCATTGTCCATTGCTTCACTCAGGTATCTGGGACACGTCGACCACACATGTACACACACGATGCAACGGTGAAAGGCTGTCCTTTAATATTATTATTATTGTGTGGCACAGCCTGTATTATGTGAATAAGGAAGCTTTTATGGCGCAGTCCGTACTCAGTCTATGCAGACCACGTGTTGACTTAGGGCGAACGAAGGATCGTTCTGCTTCAAAGGATCATTTGAATGGACGAGGATCTGTGAGATCCTTCGAATTCAATCAATTATGTCAGCGATTCTGAGAATCTATTTTTAAAAGCGTTATATAAACGACTGTGGATATTTTCTTGTTCAATAGAGGAGCTACATAAGCAGAGAAATAATATTGAATATTTGGGATAGGGAGCCAGTGGATGACCCCACACTGTGTACAGAAGCTTTTATGGGTAGCAATGGATAAAAACGACAGAGGCATAGACAGACTGATATAGACACTGGGAGACAGACGAAAACAAAGAGGCAAGGACAGAAAGATGCAGATAGAAGCAAAGGTAAATAGACAGCGGCAGACGGAGACGATAAATAGAGCTAGGCAGAGAACAACACACACACAAATACATAAAGATACACACAAATACAAACACAAGGATACACAAAGATACACAAAGATGCACACACACACACACACACACACACGTGAATGATGCATGGAAACTTACTTTCATCCATTTGGCTTCTGCAGCTGGTGTTGATGAAGATAAAACTGTAACAGGATAATAATAAACCAGTCACCTCCTCCTCCGTATCCTCTTTATCCTCCTCCTTCCAACAAAACTCCTTCCGTCTCTGATTAAAGTCCCACCGCAACCGCAGAACTAACTCTGACTCCAACTCGTCTGACCTCCTTCCTCCTCAGTCTTGAACCACATCAGAGGGACATCATGTTCCCAACGAAGACCGAGGAGGAGGAGGGACACAGACAACGACGAAACAACCGAAGACAACGAAACAACCGAAGACAACCGAGAAGACAACCGAGAAGACAACCGTCTTAGACAACCGTGTACAACCGTCTACGATAGACTGAACAACAACAGCCTTAGTATCCAACGGCATACAGCTGCATATTATGTGCGACTAATGAGCAAAGTCTATCTCACACAGACATAGACAGACACAGACACAGACAGACACAGACAAACGCAGACACAGACATACACAGACAGACACAGACAAACACACACAGACAGGCATACACAGACCGAGACCGAGCGTGTGCGTGCGCTATAGTGAAGCTGATCCATAATGAACACCGTATCGTATCCACCCATCTCACACACGCATACATACGCTCACGTGATTAACATAATTACATATTATTGGTTCAATTATTGAGCCAAAGCACACGCACACACGCATGCAGTGATAGACACACAGACACACACACACACATACACACACATACGTATAGAGACAGACACATACAGACACTGGTGTTTGTGAATGCGCTTGAAAGGCCACGCTGTTGTCAGATCGCGCTGATATCAGCCATAGTATAATATTATAGTCTTTGGTCTAAACTCTAAAGTGCATTACAGCTTTAGACCGCTTAGGCCAAGATTAGACCCATGATAGATAATTATGATGATGTTATAGGCTACATAATCATTACTATTATCTATATCTATAAGGAAGGATGTGACTATGTTTGTATGTATGTATGTATGTAGGCTATGTATCTGACTTTGTCCAGAATGCACGCTCACAGTTTTTGAGGTTTTCACTCCAAACCTTCACTACTGTGTAGGTCTTGGCACGAGACGCAAAGGCGAGGGGTTGGCGATTCTCTACCACCATGGGGGGCCAGGGTGGGGAGCGAAACCCCCAATTTAAAAAAAAACGCAGCTATTTTTTTGATTTTTTTTCTAGATAGAGGTCCATCAGAACCCCCCGGATCAGTGGTTGGCAAATCTCCACCACCAGGGGGGGCCAGGGTGTGGGGGGTCAAAAACACTGATTTTCGCTAAAAATTTTCATTCGCTTGCCACGTATAAATGCAGTAATTTTAACCCTTTTAGAGGTGTCTAAAGTGGAGTGGAGGGGTGGGATGGAGGTGAGGGGTGGAGGTGGAGGTGGTGGGGTGGGGTGGCGTAGGGTTCGAGGGGTGGGGTTGGGGATGGGGTGGGGGTTGGGGTGGGGTGGAGTGAGGGAGTTCGTTGAGGTGGGGTGGAGGGGTGGGTTGGAGGGGGATGGAGTGGGATGTAGGGTGGGTGGAGTGAGGGTGGTGGGGGTGGGAGGGGGTTGGGGGTGGAGGGGGTGGGGTGGGGTGGGATGGGGTGGAAATTTTCGTCAAACCCAAATTTCTCCGGTGGCGTACTGGTATAGAGGTCGCAGTTTGGTGGGGTGTTGTGTGGTGGGGTTGTGGCCGGAGCGGATCGAATCCTAAATTTCCCGGGCAACGCCGGGTTCCCCAGCTAGTTATTATTATAATAGGCGGTCGTCTATTTTCAGAGATAGAGTTTAATTATAGCAATATAAAAATTACGTCACTCGTTTACTTCTATTTATAGATTCATTTATGGCGTTTAACTGTTAAAATAAATTCATTAATCGTCTGCACAATGTACAATGTACAAACAATGCGTTGTACAATCCACTCCAGCAATAGCCTTCACCTGTCAAAATAATAGGCCTAATTATCACGGTCGTTACATACTGCATTCTGCATGCATATTACAGTATAATCATTATAACAATGTGATAACAATAATGATTATTAAAACGATTTTTATTATAATTATTATAATTTTTTACCCGAGGTATCAATGATACGTCAGGATTTATAAAACTTATTTTAGTCATAATAATTATAATAAATTTTGCTGATATTATAACTGTTATTATAATTATAATTATTACGTGACTTACAATTATTGTAATAATTATTGCAATTATTGTTATTCTTATTATAATTACAGCAATAATTCTATCATAATTATATATATATATATATGTGTGTGTGTGTGTGTGTGTGTGTGTGCCTGTGTCTGTGTCTGTGTCTGTGTCTGTGTGTGTGTGTGTGTGTGTGTGTGCGTGTGTGCGTGTGTGTGTGTGTGTGTGTGTGTGTGTGTGTGCGTGCGTGTGCGTGTGTGTATGTGTCTATTTGTTTGTGCCTCTGTAGAAATGAAAACACATCTTTAATATTAATGGTTCTGCTAATTACAGGTAAAAAAGCGATCGCTTGTCACGTGATCGAGCGATTGCTTTAAATAGATCGATTGCGATGACGTCAGTTGAAAGGTGGTTTGCTGTTTTGCAAATCAATCATCAAGTCATCGATCTTATCGACAGCGAAAGGGTGGAAAACAGATTGACGCATACACAGACAGACTGACGCATAACCACACAGACGCAGCGATACACAGGGACACACAGACAGACACAATGAAAGAAAAACAAACACTGACGTCACTTGTAAACACAAAGGAACAAAGCCATGTGCGCAGCGGTTTCCTCTGGGCGTGGCTTGTAGCCAAGTGGGGCGTGGCCTGTTGCCAAACGGGGCGTGGTCTCTGCCCTTATCCAGCCGTCAATCAATTCGTCGTTTATGGTAAATATTCGAAACCTGGAGCGAAACAGCTGATGATGTGATCTGTTTTTTGTCCTATGATGATAATAATGATGATGATGAAGATGATGGTGACATGTGGAGATCTGTCGAATCTTTCCAGCGGGAATCTTCCTTGAATTGAGTCACATAATTGGTTGGTTGGTTGGTCGGTGGGTTCGGGCGTTCGTCTGTTGCGTAGAACCGTTTTAAGATCCGGTAAATAGGAGAATTGTCCGAGATTCAGTTGGAAGAAACAAAGAGACTGAGATCGTTGGGATCGGGGGAAGAAAGAAGAACAACGAGGTTAGATATCATGTTATCTTTGTGTTTTATGTTATAATTATATAATGTAATTATTGTCACATGCGTAGCTGTTCCGCCTCGTTCCTTGACACTTCCTCTTTGTCTCTCTCTCTGTATCTGTCCGTGTTTCTCTGTCTGTCTTTGTTTTGAGTTATAATCAATTTGATTTGATTTGATCTGGAAACAACGTGTTACCTTCACTGTCTGTCTGTGTGTCTGTCACTCTCTGTGTCTGTCTTAGTTTGTGTGTCCATTTGTCCGTCTCCTTCTCCCCTTATTTTTGGGCAAGACTTGTTTTGTTAAAGCGCGGTATAAATGACTAATTGTATCGTATTGTATTTAGCGTCGATTAACCCTTAAACGACCAGGAAAATTTTTATCGCCTAGGGCCCGACGACCAGCGATTTTGGCGTATATCAACAGTTACTATACAGTGCACAATATTGTACATGTAGCTCCATTATTGGGTCTTTATAATTGGTTGGGGTCTTTAGCCTTTCTCTCTCTGGACATTATTATAACAAAGGCGCCATTTTTCGAAGAGAGTTTCAAAAACCCTCAATCTAACAAAGAACTCTAGGGTTCCGTGTAGCAGAGAAGGAGGCAGAAGAACAACCAAACAAACAGAGAGATAGACAGACGGACAGAGAGAGACAGAGAAGAGGATAGGCAGAGAGATTTAGAGAGACAACGAGGCGAATGAAAGCGAACTGCGTAGTAGAGATATGATTTCAACTGCGCAGAAATGAACGAACGTCTTGCAATAATTCGAGTTCTGCACTCGACAGAACACAAAGCGAGCTTACGACAATAGATGTCACACCCTCCCTCCCTCCCTCTCTCCCGAGTCCCTCCCCTCCCTGCCTCCCCTCCCACCTTCGCCCTACCGCATGGTTGTGGACATGCATATAAGCACATCCGTACACAGACAAACCATATACATGTATTATACACGCGTGTGCATAAATTGATACATTAAACACACATGCAGGCATACACACACATACATTGAAGCATACATACACACACGCACGCGCACATACGAGGTGGTGGTGTGTCTTTGTGTGAAATGAAATAATTTATGGCAGCGTCGTTTGATGATATTTTTGTTGAAGATTTATTGGTTGATTCTGTATAGGAGGTTAGAGGTCAACGAAATGTTGGAAGAGATTCAAGGTTTCCGTTGGTAGCAGATACAAAGAGAAAGAGGAGGAGAGGGAGGAGGAGGAGGAGGAGGAAGAGGAGAAGGAGGAGGAGGAGGAGGAAGAGGAGGAGGAGGAGGAAGAGGAGAAGGAGGAGGAGTAGGAGGAGGAGGAAGAGAAGGAGGAGGAAGAAGAGGAGGAGAAGGAGGAGAAGGAGGAGGAGAATGAGGAGGAGAAAGAGGAGGAGGAGGAAGGAGGAGAGGGAGGAAGAGTAGAGGGAGGAGGAGAAGGATGAGGAGAAGGGGGAGAGGGAGGAAGAGTAGAGGGAGGAGGAGGAGAAGGAGGAGGAGGAGAAGGAGGAGAAGGAGGAGGAGAATGAGGAGGAGAAAGAGGAGGATGTGGAGGTTGAAGAGAAGGAGGTGGAAATAAAAAAAATTGAGTATATTAAGAGACAGATAAATGTAGAGAAGGAGGTGGAAGAGGATAAAGCAGAGCATAAAAAGACGGAGGAGGAGGAAGTGGAGAGGGAGGATGATAAAACTGAGGCGGATAAAATCTCTTGTAAAGTTATTAGTATAGAATGGTGATCATGGTTGGGATCGAAGATTGTGAGTCGTTCGCTTTTGTTTACACGTATTTAACCAACCGTGAGATATTTGTGTCGTAGTATACGAGAGGACAATAATTATCAACAGATCCTCTGCTACATTCTCCTCCTCCTCCTCCTGCTCCTCCTCCTTCTCCTTCTCCTTCTCCCCTCCTCCTTCTCCTGTAGAAGTCATTTTTATATTTTAAGGCTGCCGTTCATTGGCGTTCGTGACCTCGGTTTGAAAAAATGACATCTACATTAGAGAGACAGAGAGTTGGAGACAGACACACAGACAGACACACAGACACACAGACAAAGACAGCATATAAGATACACAGAGTGAGAGAGAGGCAGAGGCAGAGGCAGAGACAGAGGCAGAGACAGAGACAGACAGACAGATAGACAGACAGACAGAAACAGGCCACACTGAAACACAATAGAATAAATGTCAATAATAAATGTCGAGGCCACGTGTGTGTCTTTTGCTTTTACATATATTTATTGTTTGTCCTTCTAGGACCACAGGTCTAAAAAAATGCGTAGATGACATTTAGACAGCAAAAGCAAATAGGAAGGAGGATAATTGAACGAGGATCAATTGAGGATCGAATGAGGATCGAATAATGATCTTTTTGGGACCATTAGCGTATAGGATTATGAAAAGGAATTGAAAGCCTTTAGAAGAATTCGTTTAATAATAATTATTGCTTGAACGAAACTTTTGTAAGATCAGTTTTTCTGTTCTAGCGCTGGCAGCAGAATCTATTTCTGGATGGTTCGTATCATCGCCAACAACAACGACCTTCATCATCGCCAACAACAACGACCTTCATCATCGTAATCAATTAAAGCACACCTTAGTCAACTTCCTCTCCAGCCAATCAAGGTATAGGACTAAATTTATGCATTGTGAGTGCAGCACAGAGTCGTCGCTCAATTCGCTCTCGTAACTCGTTAATAAATGCATCATCATAATCATCATCATCATCATCATCGTCGTCATCGTCGTCGTCGTCGTCGTCATCATCATCATTGTCCTTTCAATGCATTGGAAAGTCATCTCCTGGTTCTAGTTATTATGCTCGTAATCGTAATTATGTATAGCGCACAAACTGCGTCATAGTCTGTCGAATCGAATCGAATCGAATTGAATTGAATTGAATTGAATTGGAAGCAATTTGCATGAAAATAAAACTAATATCGTAATGAAAAGAAGAGAAATTGTTTCTGTAATGATGTCCTATTATTATTATCGACTAGAACAATAGAAAATGAGAGAGAGAGAGACATAGGGAGAGACATAGAGAGAGATACAGAGAGAGAGACAGGCAGATACACATGGAGAGAGAGAGAGAGAGGGAGAGGGAGAGGGAGAGGGAGACAGACAGAGATACTTAAACATATAAAGAGACAGACAGACAGACAGACAGATAGGCAGAGACAGATCGTTATTGATCACAGTTGTCATAAAGTATTAATGTGAACAACATCTGTGGCCATCTATCGACCGAGATCGATTGCAACGCTCTTCATCAACAGATGGCGTGTGTATGCACGTGTGTGTGTGTGTGTGTGTATGCATTGTGTGTGCGTGTGTGCGTGTGTTTGCACCCGTACTCTCCCTCTGCTCCTCCGCCTCCTCGGCCCTACACCCTAGTACACCCCACCGCAGTTCAATTGATGGGCAGCTGATGGAGGGGAGGGAGGGTTTCATTTGAGTGAAAGAGATGGATGTAGTCGGATTCAATTGCATGTTGTTTTGACTCGATTTACGTTTCTATGGTCTACATCCGGTGAATCGAAAAGTAAGGAGGTTGATTAGAGATTGTGAGTAGGAATGGACGGAAGATGTGCGAGGAGGAGAGAAGGAGGAAGAGGAGGAGGTGGGAGGAGGAGACAAGGAGGAAGAGGAGGAGGAGTGGATGTGGAAATGAAGGATAGATGGATCCAGATTTGACCAGGGTCAATGACAACAAAGGCTGTTACCCTGGACAGAAATTTGTTTGGGCATACTACAGCACTAATAAAAGTGAAGGAGAATGAGGAGAATGTGGTGGAGAAGGAGGAGGAGGAGTCTAGTGAGGAATGGGGAAGAGTAGATGGGGAGGAAGTGGAAGAAGGAGGAAAAGGAGGAGGAGGAATCTACTGAGTAATGAACTGAATGAAATATGGAAGGATGAAATGGAAAGAAACAAAATTAAGAACGAATGAATGAATTAATGAACGTAAAAACGAATTGCATAGTAAGCCATCTTGAACCGACACAGATTCAATCTTGACCTCGTCTGACCTACTTTTCTTTCAGTCGACATAAACAATGACGTCATCGCCATCGTCATCGTCGCCTCCTAGCGGCGACGATTGGCAGAACCAACTGACCGTTCTCGACAGCAACCGATTCATGCTGGAGAACCAGATCGACTGTGACGTCAGTTTCGTTCTGCTGCCACCTGGCGGTGAGTCGGTGAACGTCGGCGCTCATCGCTATCCGCTGATCTGCCGCAGTCCTGTCTTCTTCGCGATGTTCTCTGGCCCTCTGGCGAATAACGCGGAGAAAGATATTCGCATCACGGATATCGCACCGATCACATTCTGGCAACTACTGAGGTATTTTTTTAAATTTAATTTATTTCAAGTATTTATATAGCGCCTCTTCTTTAATGAATGTTTGTATAATCTAATTCGTATCTAATAATTACTGTATGTCTATAATGGGGTTGTTGTTAGAATTCTGTTGGCATTGACCATCCATTTAAATAAGGCAATCGAAAATATTAGGTGGAAAGGCGAATAGATGAATGTATTGATTAATAGATGGAGTGATCGATGAATAGATGGATAGATGGATAGATGGGAGGAGGAGAGAGATGAATGGATGGATGTACGAATCGTTCTATTGTCCTTCGATTGCATTGTTACGTCATCTTAAACCTCCCTTTGTCTTCTTCACCTGTTGTTATTTGCCTCATTGTCTCAACAGATACATCTACTACGAAGACGTCGATCTGTCAGAAGACAATGTCTTTCCTGTTCTCTACGCCGCCAAGAAGTACCTGGTGACGTCACTGAGCCGGAAGTGCATTGACTTCCTTTCGTCGATTCTCAGTCCAGAGAACGTGTGTGCCTTCGTCGAGAACAGTTTTCTCTTCGAAGAGGACGACGCATCGCTGAGAAAGAACTGTCTGGACGTCATCCGCCGCCACTCCCGACGGGTCTTCCACTCGGAGACCTTCTACCAGGCGTCCAGAGAGACCCTCTGTCAGGTCCTTCGAATGGACAGACTCAATGTCCACGAAATCGATGTTTTTCGAGCCGCTGTGCATTGGGCGGAACGCAGATCGAGTGAGCAGAATCTGAGTCCAACCCCGACCAACAAACGAAACGTCCTTGGAGAAGCTCTCTTCCTCATCCACGTTCCATCGATGAGCGTCTCTGAATTCACGAAGATTGTTCTTCCAACTCGACTTCTGACGAGCGATGAAGAAAACGCGGTCTTCAGGTTGATGCTCGACAGGGAGACCGCGCATGCGCAGTCCGTTCCATTTCCACAAAACTGTCGGAGCTTTGTGGCTACGAGATGCGACGTCGTCTACACTGGATTCGTGCGGCACGTCTCGCAACTGGCTTCCATGTTCCAGGGAACCCCTCAGAGATCGAGGTGGTCCATGACGTTCTACTGCGACCACAGCATCAAGGTTCAAGAGATCGGGGTGTTCGGTTTGATGAAGGGCCAACTGACCATCACCCAGAACGGGTTCCGGAAGCTGGAAATCTCGACGCCGACTCCGGTCCAGACCTACCAGGTCGCCGAGGATGATGTCCAGCTCGACCCAGGAACTTTCACGATCTCGGCAGATCAACCGTTCGCCTACACGGGAGAGTACTTCTCGAAGGGGATGTCCAGCTCTCTCCCATCCATCAATTCCGATAACGATCGTGTGAATGTGAGTGTTCGTGAGAGCAGCTGCCTCTGCTTCCTGTCTCACGTCATTTTCTCACCCACGGATGACCTTCACTTCATCGATAATTACTATAATGAGGATTCTGAGAGTTCGAGCTTTGATGGTTGACGAATATCCTGTAACGAGTACTTGGAACAATATCCGATTAATCAGATGAATAATCGAGTAGTCGATCGAGTGTTGGAATACATTACCGAATATTTGCGTAAGAATTTAATCGAATGTCGTTTGATTATTCGGATAAATAATGAATAATAATCGAATATGAAGACATCAAACGAACGAAATATCCGACTAATCGTGTTTTGACCTTTGTTGCGTTTGACTGATATCTTAACCTGGAAAAACTTTTGTTAGGTTAATTTTGCTAATCATGACGTCATGACTGAAAGGACCAATTTAACCAAAGAGAAATCTTATTAAAAAGGCCGTCTTAATGTGTTAATGTTGGGAGTTTAAAGGAACATTTAAAAGAATTCGAGAAATAATTTTTCAAGGTACTTCTACTCTCTCACAAGTGATACACAGACAGACACACAGACGCACAGACAGCTGACTGACTGATTGACTGGCTGGCTGGCTGGCTGACTGACTGACTGACTGACTGACTGACTGACTGACTGACTGACTGACTGACTGACTGACTGACTGACTGACTGACTGACTGACTGACTGACTGACTGACTGACTGACTGACTGACTGACTGACTGACTGACTGACTGACTGACTGACTGGTTGACTGGTTGCCGTGGTTGGCTGACAAATCAAGAAACGACAAAAGAAAGACGACTTTACTTAATAATAATCTTTTTTATATTGACCGACGGTGTTCGTCTATGCTTCTGTTGCATTTACTTACTGTACATGCATGTAATTTTATCGGATGTCGGTATAGTTATAAACTCGAAAGGACTAAACGCGTGTAAGCCTATAAGCAGTTGAAGACTAAGTCAATCACTGCCTTAGTTTCGACAATTGAGATATCTACACAGACAGACAGATAGACAGAAAAACAGACTGTCCTTCCGTCCTTCCGTGCGTCCGTGCGTCCGTCCGTCCGTCCGTGCGTCTAGCTGACGAAGTTTATTTCTCGCATTTGCTATAGCCAGGTAGGGTGCACGGTCAAAAGCGCGCTGGACAAAAGCGCGCAGGACAAAAGCGCGCAGACAAATGCGCGCAGCGACATATGCGCGCAGCGACATATGCGCGCAGCGACATATGCGCGCAGCGACATATGCGCGCAAGACAAAAGCGCGAACCGACAAATGCGCGCAACAGGAACAATGAAATCGAAATTTCGAGTATTAGAATGACCATTTAATATAGCCACAACATCGTCAGAGACGGTTGTTAAAAGTAGATATAGATGAAATAGAAGCTGGATGAAGGCTAGAGAAATGGAAGCTGGATGAAGGTTCTCTATAGGTGAAATGGAAGCTGGATGAAGGTTCTCTATAGATGAAATAGAAGCTGGATGAAGGTTCGCTATAGGTGAAATGGAAGCTGGATGAAGGTTCTCTATAGATGACATAGAAGCTGGATGGAGGTTCGCTATAGGTGAAATGGAAGCTGGATGAAGGTTCTCTATACGTGAAATGAAAATTGAATGAGGCTCGAAATTTCGATTTCATTGTTCCTGTTGCGCGCATTTGTCGATTAGCGCTTTTGTCTTGCGCGCATATGTCGCTGCGCGCATTTGTCTGCGCGCATTTGTCTGCGCGCATTTGTCTGCGCGCATTTGTCTGCGCGCTTTTGTCCTGCGCGCTTTTGTCGCCGTGCCCCAGGTAGACGAGGAACTAGGTTACTAGGATCGACTCTTTTCTCAACTTCCATGGCGCAATTTATAGGTCTCTATATTCGTTTAGTTGGTCGACATAACGCGACAAACAGGCACAAAGGTGCAGCGAATAAAACCTAATAAACGTTTTTATACGGCATCCGTGTTATGTTTTTATTGTTTTTATTAGTTTATTAGTTCATTCATTTTGTTAGTTCAATTGGATGCGGCCTAAGACGCAGATTGCATAGGCTGTTTGCCAGGAGGTCTAGGTCTATACGAGAAAAATTTACTTAAATTGACTTAGACTATGGCAAATAGTTGATCAACACATAGGCCTACTAACCCATGCCTTATAGATCATATACTACACCAACAATGCCACTGGTGAGTCATACAGGAACGGATGCTTTATCATCTAGTCAGAAACGTCGTCATTACTTTCTCCAATAATAATAATCATCATCGTACCGCCGCATTGAGCAAGTCATTCACTTGCAATTACTCCTGCGTTTCGCCCTGAAACTACGTTGCAGTGTCCACTCTCTAGTCTGGAGCGCCTCGGAGTAGAGAGTTTCAATAGGCGCTATAGAAAAGGAGAAATCAAATAATAATAAAATATTATGCGATCTCTATATATACTTAACTAATCTCATTTATTGCATAGAGTCACGTGGTCAACCTAGAGTGACGTCAATGTGACGTCATTTGTGTTCTGAAGGGCAATTGCGCTGGATTTTATCGGAAATTTTTTTACAAAAACTGTTTCTATTTTACGTTTTGCGCTTTTCAGCATTAAAAGCAAAATGGTGGGAGAAAACAAGCGACCTTCCTCTTCCAAGTTTCCGATCTTCAGCAAGAAGCAGAATACGGGACGAAAGCCTTCAACAGCTCCGTATGTCATAACAGATTATCGAAATATGTTTTAATTTTCTTTGTTCAACAGACCCCACGTGACCACGTCCGCAACCGGTTACTGTGTGCATTTATGCAGTTTAAACAAAACGAATTAACACGAAATAAGACAAAAGACATAAATCTTGACTACTAACAGAACAGACAGCTTGTGATACAGGGCGATAATAGCAGCCTACAAAGCACGTCCGCCATACGCGGCTCGATCTCGGTGCATCTCACTCTCCATGCCAGCGTGTTGACCAATGCGCTACCGGACCCCATTAATTGATTTTTTTTAAACTCGCGTATTTTATAGACGATGCAATCTGTGACTCTTCAGTTACACCACGATATTTTGCTGTTTCAACTTTTAATAATAATAAATAGTGTGGTAGAATTAGCTCATTATATGTGCAATACCTTCCCAAAATGTTCGTACAGCCAGTTTTTACATAAATCGACAGACAAATATCTGACAATATTGAAAGAAAAAAATCCTAGTACTTTGCCGCAGGGAGATTGTTTTATCGACGTTCAAAGTTGGGATTTTGTTGACATTTGGCGCAGAAATATCTATGAAAAATACCCTATCATGCGTAGTAATGTGGCTGATTTGTTGTTGGAAGTTATTCGGCTTGGTCATCATTACAGGCATAAGTTTCTATTTGTCCGACAGTTAATTTAAAACGCACGCATTGTGAGCTTAGAAAAGTCCTGCCATGGTTATAAATTCAGATATATGTTAGAGTTAGAGATCATTTGCTGTTGTGCAAATTATACTTGATTTAGAGCACTGCGTTGGTTTTTGCAGGCTTTTAGGCAATCCTGTCAACGGCGGTTTTTAATTATTTCACACTCAAATTCAGATATGTTCGCTGATGACTCTATAGCAATAGCAGTCTGTATAGCATGGACCCCTATAGTGAATTAAGTCATTACACGGCCTATATAGCGTAGGCCTATATACATGGCCCCCGTATAGAATGAAAGCTGGATGATGGACATAATAGGTGAAATCAAAGCTGGATTAGCGAAGAACACGCTGAGAAAATAGAAGCAGAATAAAGGTGTTTTTTAACTGACAAGAAGCTGGATTGATGAAAATAACACATTAAAATGGAAGCATGATGAAAACAACGCTAGAGAAATGGAAGCTGGATGAAGGTTCTCTATAGGTGAAATGGAAGCTGGATTGACGAAAACAACGCTAGAGAAATGGAAGCTGGATGAAGGTTCTCCAGGTATAAGGAACCTTAATCCAGCTTCCATTTCTTAAGCGTTTTATTATTCATCCAGCTTCTATTTCAGATATATAAAAACCTTCATCCAGCTTATATTTCAGCTTTCTTTCACCATGCGTCTATCAATCAACCATTTTTCATCAATCCATCTTCTATTTGAGAAATAAATATACCTTAATCCAGCTTCCATTGAAGCTATAAAAATATATTAGCCGGCTTCCAATTCTCAAGCGTTATAAACAAGGACATTACATCACAAAGTAGAGTCATCAGCGAACATATCTGAATTTGAGTGTGAAATAATTAAAAACCGCCGTTGACAGGATTGCCGGCTTTTATGGGTGAGCGATAATATAGTGACTTTGCGTTAGTCAGGAATTGACCACGGTTTAATACCAAGATGTGCGAGTTTTTAATGTGTAGGCTATTGTAGAGAAATTGGATCTGACGTTGACAGTCAACGTTGACAGTCAACGACTGTAGATGCTCGCATGCAGACGGCTAGGCCAATTTAGCCACGCCCACTGATCCAGGGTCTACGGAAGCGTTTGGCGGCCGCTAGCACAGACTTACGTAAACAAGACAACGTTGACAGTCAACAGTGTTGACATACCGTTGACAGTAGACTGCCGCTAGGATGGACCACGGCGGGCTAGGCCCAGACTATGGACAGGCCAATAGTTGACCGCCGTTGACATAGTTGACTGTCGCTAGACGTAGTTGACAGCCGTTGACATAGTTGACTGCCGCTAGTAGACAACGTAGTTGACTGTCAACAGACTTGGCTGCTGCCAGCAGTCGAAGGCGGCTATGACAGATTAGATGGGTGGACCTGGACAGGGCAAGAAAATACTATATAAGGAGGCATAAAACGGCCATGGAAACAGTTCCAGAAAAGACAGTTCCAGAGAGGCTCGACTTCGGAAACGAGAAGCATCCGTGGAGGTTCGTCTACTACGAGAAAGAGCGGCGTTCGGAAGCGAAAGGCATCCGTGGAGATTCGTCTAGTACGAGAAAGGGCGAGAAGTTCGGCATTGAGGGACATCGGAAGGCTGACGTTCCGTCGGGCATAGGTTCGAATCCTATGACAGAACTGAAAGACAGACTCTGACTCGGGTTAATTGAAACATCGTGTAGATAGGGATTTTATACGTAGAATTTAATAGGGATAACGTTGAATCAGTTATTCAGTAGAATTAAAGTAGGAAGAAAACGAACATTGACTTGTCGTTCCATTCTGTCTATAACAAGCCTTCTAGCCGATTGGCGGAAGCCGTACTTGCGCAAAGGCAAAGAATAAGACACTGCGACACTTAGGAAACAACACCGGCCCAGTTTCCCGACATTTTGGTACCAGAAGTGGGGTCGTCAAAAGAAGATGGACAGAATGGATGACAACGACACAATCGTCTACTCGTTGGTAGATTTGGGCGACACAGCCGCTACTCAGCCGACGACATCGACACCTGGGAGAAGAGCTACAACTCCAGCGCCGTTTGCCGGTTTCATCCGAACACCGGAACGTGAATCGAGAGGTCTTCTGGAGAGTATCAACTTTGATGCCGCAGACGTGACGAACCGAGAACCAAGATCGATTGCGAAGAAGACGGACGAGATGATCGGGACGTTGCCGATTACCACGTCCAGGAAGCTGCAGATGAAGCCTGGTAAATTCGATGGTACCGGGTCATTCGAATCGTTTCTGACACAGTTTGAGGTATGTGCAAGGCATAACCAGTGGTCAGCAGCTGATAAGACTGACTTTCTGCGCTGTGCCCTCGAAAAAGCAGCGACGCAGTTGCTGTGGGACTACGGGTCCAGAACTGACGTCACGTACGA
Source organism: Lumbricus terrestris (assembly GCA_949752735.1). Classification (NCBI taxonomy): domain Eukaryota; kingdom Metazoa; phylum Annelida; class Clitellata; order Crassiclitellata; family Lumbricidae; genus Lumbricus; species Lumbricus terrestris. The sequence goes on from OX457049.1 coordinate 45,931,241, forward strand.
GGAACTGGTCGAGAGGCTTCGCCAAAGGTACGGAACTGAAGGACAAGCTGAGACATTTCGAACTCAACTGTACTATCGCCGTCAACGAACCGACGAGAGCTTGAGTGATTTGCTTCACGACATACGAAGGTTGGTCGTGCTGGCATATCCGGTGCCATCTAGCGAGACAACAGAGATAATAGCTCGTGATGCATTTCTGGAGGCGCTCCGTGACCGAGAACTGTCATTGAAGGTGCGTGAGAGAGAGCCAAGGACGCTGGACGAGGCCTATCGAGTCGCTCTACGGATGGACGCGTATCAACGGATGCAGGAGCCAGAGGAGCAACGAAGACCGTATAATCGTGTGAGAGGGACGCAGGAAGCAGATGTCAACGCGCAGATACAAGAACAACTTAGCAGTTTCTTTGCCGCACAGCAGAACTCTCAGAAGCAATGGCAACAACGAATGGAGTCCAAAATCGAGAGACAACTCAGCGATCTGTGGAAACAACCGATGCAAGGGACAACTGCCAACGTCGAGAATCGTTTCACGGACGAACGATCGAGGAGAAAGCCGATTGTTTGCTACAGCAGCGGAAGACCAGGGCACATTTCAAGGGAGTGCCGTGCACGACGACCTCCTCGCTCAGGCAATTTCAACAGGGAGCCAGCTGACGAAGCCATTGTCAACCACAACACCAGACGTACAACGAATGGAGAGACGAAGAATGCGATATACATCAGAGGTACAATTAATGGCAACGCTCAACAGTGCCTGATCGACACCGGATCAGAGGTGAGTCTCGTGCCTGCTACAATTGTGAACGATCTTGCCTGGCAACCATGCAAGCGAACACTCTTCGCAGCGAACGGAACGGGGATCCGGGTACTTGGAGAGGTACAAATTCCTCTCAAGATCCGAAAAGGCTTAGATATACGGACCACTTTCCTGGTATCTGACCAGGTTAGTGAAGTGATGCTCGGAATGGACTGGCTCCGACATCATCGCTGCAGAATAGGATTTGGGGCAGGAGCACTCTTTGTGGGACGACATCGTATGAATCTCGTCAAAGGGAATGGACAGTCGTGGTGCCGACGAATCCAGGTGGCGGAAGAAGTCACCCTAGCCCCTAGATCACAGCAGGACGTTTTGAGCAAAACTGTTGGAGGAAAGCCAGCCCAGCCAACGTCGGTGTGGATGACCGAATCCAGAGAAATCGGACCTGGTGTATGTGTGGCAAGAATGGTTTTTGATGACGACGCATCAGAGATGCCGGTGCGAGTCATTAATCTTAATGACCGGCCAGTGAAATTGTTGGAAGACCAATTTCTGGGGAATCTCCACCCAGTCGAGATAGAAACACCATCAGCATTGCCTCAGCATAAGGTGACTACGTCGGTGGACTCGCTTGTGGCAGATCTAATGAAAGAAACCTCCTCCGACTTGTTGCAGGAGGACAGGGACAGCCTACAAAAGCTGCTGGATGAACATTCCGACGCATTTTCGAAAGGAGAAGGGGATTTGGGCAGGACTGATGTCTGCAAGCATCGAATCGACACGAGAGACGTTGCGCCGGTTCGACAGCCGTGGCGCAGGCAACCACTCGTGTACAAAGCAGTCATTGATGAACATTCGAAACCGATACTGGTTGACAAAATTATCGAACCGGCTACAAGTGAGTGGGCTGCTGACGTCGTCTTGGACAGAAAGGACGGTTCAGTGCGAAGCTGTAAAGACAATGCAAATTGGCAACTGAACACGAAAACCAGGAAGTATTCACACCCGTTGTCCAGATTGAATGACTGCCTGGATGCGCATAAAGGGCCCTCCTGGTTCAGTACGTTGAATCCGCGAAGCCGTTATCACAGAAGCAGACGTAGGAGGTTCGTTCATCCGTTTCTGCGAGGAGACGTCCGTCGTGTGACAACGGTTACAAGAAGCGATATTCAACCGGTGGGAGATGTGCAATTCCTTCAACCTGCAGCGCCGGAATGGGATTCCTCTATCGAGGACATGTTCGCACAGATGGACGAGGACGCTTCCGCCAGACGTGCGGAGGAAGATAGAATCGCGGAATTGACGAGATGGGCGTTGGCATCGGTCACCAGCATGACGCTGTCAAGATTTCTGGACCTTGCCAGCCACCGCTACCCATTCGTCTCAGACATCGTGATCGTCGGTATCTATCGTGGTCTCAGCGCGGCCACGGGAAATCTGGAGACTACGGCAAGGATCGAACCAACCCAACGAGAGCCGTGATCGGGACGATGCATTTCCAGATCGCCAAGTGACGATTGTTTTTTTTATATAGGCCTATATTAAGTGGAACTTTAAAAGATTTAACTTCTCTTTCGATTTCTATACATGTACATATATTAGTTGTTGTGTTATGTAGTATCGTTTGACTGATATGCTTACGCCTTACGATGCAGGCTGATAATTTTGAAGGACACCTTTATAAATAGTAAATGGACGCGAAGCCTTAAGCTTGGAATAACTCTTAAGATAACAGAGACGCTCGTATCATCTAAAGAACACTTACGGATTGGACTCGTGATATTTTAAACCTGCGACTATGTAGGCCTATAGTAATGGAACATTATATTAGAAACGTGCAGGTTACAGAAACTAAATAGTACTTTTAACGATAGGTTTGTGCGACTGACAGTTATTTTGCTATGTTTGCTTTTTTATAGTACTTGATGTTTATACCTAGGCTATAGTTTATGTTAATCACAGCCAGGAGGCTGTCCGTTCATTGTGGTGAGGAAGGGATGTAGAGAAATTGGATCTGACGTTGACAGTCAACGTTGACAGTCAACGACTGTAGATGCTCGCATGCAGACGGCTAGGCCAATTTAGCCACGCCCACTGATCCAGGGTCTACGGAAGCGTTTGGCGGCCGCTAGCACAGACTTACGTAAACAAGACAACGTTGACAGTCAACAGTGTTGACATACCGTTGACAGTAGACTGCCGCTAGGATGGACCACGGCGGGCTAGGCCCAGACTATGGACAGGCCAATAGTTGACCGCCGTTGACATAGTTGACTGTCGCTAGACGTAGTTGACAGCCGTTGACATAGTTGACTGCCGCTAGTAGACAACGTAGTTGACTGTCAACAGACTTGGCTGCTGCCAGCAGTCGAAGGCGGCTATGACAGATTAGATGGGTGGACCTGGACAGGGCAAGAAAATACTATATAAGGAGGCATAAAACGGCCATGGAAACAGTTCCAGAAAAGACAGTTCCAGAGAGGCTCGACTTCGGAAACGAGAAGCATCCGTGGAGGTTCGTCTACTACGAGAAAGAGCGGCGTTCGGAAGCGAAAGGCATCCGTGGAGATTCGTCTAGTACGAGAAAGGGCGAGAAGTTCGGCATCGAGGGACATCGGAAGGCTGACGTTCCGTCGGGCATAGGTTCGAATCCTATGACAGAACTGAAAGACAGACTCTGACTCGGGTTAATTGAAACATCGTGTAGATAGGGATTTTATACGTAGAATTTAATAGGGATAACGTTGAATCAGTTATTCAGTAGAATTAAAGTAGGAAGAAAACGAACATTGACTTGTCGTTCCATTCTGTCTATAACAAGCCTTCTAGCCGATTGGCGGAAGCCGTACTTGCGCAAAGGCAAAGAATAAGACACTGCGACACTTAGGAAACAACACCGGCCCAGTTTCCCGACACTATTTAACAAATTTCATTTGTCGTCATTTCTACCAAAACGCAAGACCACTGGGATAGGCTATTGAAGATCTTTGGTTTCCTCTATCTTATAAGATTTTGTGTAAAATCAGGGTAAACGACTAAACGTGTAGTTGAGCATCGTAGATTATTTGCTTGTTGCACCATTATTATTTTTAATAAATCCAGTTGCCAGGAATTCTTATAATCGATCCATCTTCTGTTTAAGCAGTATAATTCCTATTTGATTACAAATTATTATTATTCATCAATCTGACTTCCATTTAGCACGAATTCTTTTTGTCAATTCAACTTGTATTCGACTAACGCTGAAACCCACGCTATATAACGAGTAATTTATGATGCTAAAATATGCAAGCTTACCAAATTAAGGACTATCTAGAACTGTGATTGATAAAAGTGTGATTGATTTTAGTGTATTTTGTTCCAAACATCTTAACCAAAAATAAATAGCATATTTTATTGTTTATGTGCGATTTTCGAACTCATGCAGGTATTTTCATCAATCCGACTTCTACATTGGCATGCATCACTCTCATTAATCCAGCCCGGACAAAGGAGGAAGGTTTGCCAGATGGGTGGCGATACGCTGGCAGTAAAAGATCCGGACGATTGAAATCCGCAAAAACCACTACACAAGTGGCATAGCGACCCAGATGCTTCAAGGTGTCATGATGTGGAGCAGACATGCACAGGCCGGTCAGGACAGGCCGGTGGAGAGAGTCGGAGGAGAGGGCATGGGACACATACGGGCTTTGACCCAAGTTGTCCTTCATGCCTCTCTCCCAATATTCTCTTTATTCAGACAAGTTGGTCTAACTGCTCCAAGATGTTATTGGTATATAGCAGACCTGCTGACCGGACCTGTTGAAGCTTGGCAGCATGACGCGAGACAGACTCAGACAGAGAGTGGCGTGGGACTCTTACAGGCTTTGGTCCCAAAGATATTGATGATGATTCAGAGGTGCCCCGATGCAGAAGCCTCTGGAAAGAAAAAACTTCTTTGGTCAGCGAGTAGGTGAGGAAGATACCCCAGACATCAGCTTCGCTTACAGAGGAGGGAAGGTCCATTCTAACCAGAGGAGCAAAAACCCGATGTTGGATTAGAACAGCTCTTCACAACCAGACTAAAAATAGACCATTCTTTACTTATCGGCCAATTGCAAACCGCATTTTGACTTACACAACAGAACTTTTACAAATATGGCATATTTGCAGTATAGGGGACTGCAGCATGTGCCGTATCTTTGGACAGTATATAATGACGACACCAACTCTAACCCTAACTTCAGTTACTCGAATAACGCTGACATTTTTAGCTTATAGTTTTGGCGTCAGAAATGTAAAAGTTGTCCCAGAAGTTCAGATAGTTTTCATACGTTCAGGATTTACCTTAAATAAGGTGCAGTATAATTGCAGGCTGTCTGTTCTGTTAGTAGTGAAGATTGATATTAATTAATACGGGGGATACTCTATTTCGTGACACCGGCGTCACTGGATATTCAACACCCACTCTTAAAGCTATCCGGGTGGATGAAATATATCAGACCTGTATATTATAGGGTATCCGGGGATAAACCATTCTTTCCTAATTATTGAAAATTGAGTATAATTGAAAATTTTATGCTATAATTAAAATTTAAACTGACTCTAATTGTTTTAAGTGCCCTAAGCAAAGTCCGGAGCAAGGCAGCCCGAACTTAGTTAGTGACTAAGTGTTGTTAACTTCAATGTTAAGTGTTCTGAATGTTCTAAGTGCACTAAAACCAAAGCAAAAAAATATGTAGTAGGAATAAGCATACTTATTAGTGACATTGTTCAAAACCAAGCAAATAGAAGTTAATTTGCAAAAATAAACACACGAGGAAGTGAATTTTGTCAACTTCTCTTCATATGGGGGATACAACAATTAGGGGATGCTCCATTTCGTGACACCGGCACGCTGTACAAAGACATGAGAACAAGGAATGCACTGCTATGCAATGTAACAACGGCAGTTAAAGTATACTTTAGTTACTTTTGTACGAAATGCTGATATTGTGTTTTATACCATCAATTTTTTTTTCAGGCGTCCCGGGCTGTTGCCAATACCTGTGTCTGGGCCTCAAGGCACTTCTAGTTCGCCGTCATCGGCTCCGAGCACTTCTGGATCAACGTCATCGGCTCCGAGCACTTCTGGATCAACGTCATCGGCTCCGAGCACTTCTGGATCAACGTCATCGACTACGACCGCTTCCATATCAACGTCCTCGACTACGACCGCTTCCGGATTACTGTCCGCAGAGTTCATAAAGACGCAGGATGCCATAAGAGGTATAGGCTAGATACAATCTAGATAGCACTGTCGAGTCTGTTGACTAAATATTATTATTTATACTAATTTCTTCACTCACGTCCTTGAACACTTGAATCTCCTCTGAACGATTTACCCTGCTATATAGAGACGCGCTTTCAAAAATTAATGCTTGGATACATTACAAAACAATATAGGATTACATTTGGTGTCTGGACAGCGGACACAGTGGGCAGATGTCTCCTATTTCCTAACTCCTGGATATCGTTACGGTTTTTCACAAAATAATAATGAGAAGCCTTTTGAATGATGTTACATCCTGAGACATACTATTATTATGTTTGTGGGAGCGACGGGACCAAAGTGGAGAGGAAAGCATAAGTGGGAAGGAAGATAGAGAATGCGATGCTGGGGTGATGCAAGCGCTCCTATAATATAATATCTGGACCACCATGGGTTATGGCTGGAACAGAAGAGTGCATTATTATGAAAAGTTTATTTCATAGTCATAGTCAGTTTAAAACTTCTGGAAAGTTACAATCATCGCTTATCTTCGTTAATGTGATTAAGCACAAATGACCGAAGAACGCTTCATTATCTCACTGGGGTGTTTGCAATAATGCCACGCTGACGAAACACCTGAGAGCAGGTTGGTAGGGGGAGGGATCCCACAGCTATGGAAATGATGATTCTCATTGGGTACCTTGATTCAACAAACAAACAATGCCAGAAAAATCATCCAGGTTAAGGATACCAATACTGGGACGCGGCAGCCATAAAAACAACGTCATTGGAGGCAGACACAGAAGCAGACACAGAAACAGACACAAGTCTCTGAGACATGCGTTCTTTTGATACCGATTATTTGAGATGTGATTTAATGAAAGCGGTTTTTTGTTTCATCATGTTTTTTAATCTTCGTAAATCAGGGGTCTCGCTAAATTGTCTTATGTCTTGGTATTGCTTATAGAAATGCTCTCGCGTGGAAAGGATACCTGGACTCAGAAAGCGGCATCTTGGTTTTCGTCCGTCTTTCGATCAAAGAATTCTGGCGTCGCAACTTCGAAGGCTAAAGTAAGTTTTGAGATTGAAGTGACTTCGGTGGCAATGGACTTCTGCATGCATTGTCCATTGTCAATATAATCTGTTTCTTACAGCAAATCGGGCAATGAAGCATGAACTTATTTAAGCAATGAACGATAGACGTTGGATGAGAAGTCTTGAGAACGTAATTGTCATTTAAAGTTGTAACTTCTGTTGCGCCGATGTCTAAGGCTGAAGGCATCAATCGATGTCGCTCCGTAACCAAGCCAGCATCCTCAAGTAGGTCAGGTTTTATAATTATAAAGCATTCAGCTTTATATAAAACTTGACCTACTTGAGGATCATTAGATGGTCACTGTATAAAGATCAGATGGATGGAGTCATAAACTGATGATGATGATGATGATGATGATGATGATGATGGTGATGGTGGTGGTGGTGGTGGTGGTGGTGGTGGTGGTGGTGGTGATGATGGTGATGGTGATGATGATGATGGTGGTGGTGGTGGTGGTGGTGATGGTGGTGGTGGTGGTGATGATGGTGGTGGTGGTGGTGGTGGTGGTGATGGTGATGGTGATGGTGGTGGTGGTGGTGGTGGTGGTGATGATGATGGTGGTGGTGGTGGTGATGATGTTGGTGGTGATGATGGTGGTGGTGGTGATGGTGATGGTGATGGTGGTGGTGGTGGTGGTGATGATGATGATGATGATGATGATGGTGGTGGTGGTGGTGGTGATGGTGGTGGTGGTGGTGGTGATGATGGTGGTGGTGGTGGTGGTGGTGGTGGTGATGGTGGTGGTGGTGGTGGTGGTGGTGGTGATGATGATGATGATGGTGGTGGTGATGGTGGTGGTGGTGTGGTGGTGGTGGTGGTGGTGATGATGGTGGTGGTGGTGGGTGGTGGTGGTGGTGGTGATGGTGATGTTGGTGGTGGTGGTGGTGGTGGTGGTGGTGATGATGGTGGTGGTGGTGGTGGCGGTGATGGTGGTGGTGGTGGTGATGGTGGTGGTGGTGATTATGGTGGTGGTTGTGGTGGTGGTGGTGATGATGATGGTGGTGGTGGTGGTGGTGATGATGATGGTGATGGTGGTGGTGGTGATGGTGGTGATGGTGATGATGGTGGTGGTGGTGATGATGGTGGTGGTGGTGGTGGTGGCGGTGATGGTGGTGGTGGTGGTGGTGGTGATGGTGGTGATGGTGATGTTGGTGGTGGTGATGATGGTGGTGGTGATGGTGATGATGGTGGTGGTGATGGTGGTGGTGGTGATGATGTTGGTGGTGGTGATGGTGGTGGTGGTGGTGATGATGATGGTGGTGGTGGCGGTGATGGTGGTGGTGGTGGTGATGATGATGGTGGTGGTGTTGGTGGTGGCGGTGATGGTGATGATGATGATGATGATGATGATGATGATGATGATGATGATGATGATGATGATGATGATGATGATGATGATGATGATGATGATGATGATGATGATGATGATGATGCTCCAACGGTCCCGTTATTATTTGTTTACAGACTGTTAAAAAAGATTTTTGTTGCTTATCTATCTGTCTTTGTGCTTCCATAATTATTGGTTCTTTGGATGTTCGTCTCTTTCACTCGCCCAGGGGGATCTTCCCTTCAAGGGCACCTATTGTTTCCTCACTTCCTATTCTCTGCACTTTTTATCGTGCATTCAGCTAATAATTATTATCTTACTTCTATTGTACAATGTACAATGCATAACGTGTAATTGTTCTGGGAGCAATAGATAGATTTGATTTGATTAATAGTTGGCCTCTATCTGTACATTTGTCTTTGTTTAGTGTTTTTTCTTTGTGGTTGTTGCTTTGACCGTTTAGAAAGTAATCGTCGCCCTGGATACGTGTGCCTTAGTCCATGTCCATCCGGAGAAAATCTGGAAGTTTCTCCTTCCATGTAAGCGATCCTGTCACTTCCAACATATTCTTCCTAATAAACAGATGAAAATAAATAAAGAAATCCTCGCATTGAGGAGTACAATAGCCTATTCTGCATTGCCTCTAAAATACTTGTTGGCACATGGTGGTATTTATACCCAAGTGATGAAAGAGAATAGCTCAATAATTATTTATACGCTTTTCAAGCGATAGCATAACGACGGGAAAATCTGGCAAATTAATATTGAACAAGAGCTGTCTGTCACACACGCTTTTATTTGATGTGTATAATTGGTGTTTTTAGTACAAGCAAGCTGGTATGGAGATGCTCTTATACAAGTTTGATACATGTAAGAGTGCTTGTCTTGTAACTATCAGAGTCCGGTTTTGACCCTACACCACCCCTCCCTATTATCATTACGAACGAGTCTTTGTATTGTATCTGACACCGTATAAAGCGCTTATCACAGCAAAAGCCTTTAAGAAGCGCTCCCAATGCGTGCAACCTCAGGGAAAAGGCAGAGTTTGAGACGAGAGAAAGATGACCAAAGACTAACAGAGAGGAGATTTCGCAAAAGTCTTGCACTTGCAATCTTCAGCGCCACCCGATTGGCGCTTAATAAATGTAGAGTGAAGACAACTTGATATCGACGATAGCAATGACGAGGACGACAATGATGATGATGTTGAAGGTCACAACGATAATTGAGCGTGCATTATGATTACCTCACACTGCACAATGATTTGTCTTGCTTATCTTGCCTGAGTACAGACCTCGAGGAGCTAATTAAGAAATTCTATGGAATCTCTTGGGAGTCGAGTGATTAGATTTGACGGAGATTATTTTCTTCGTTTTTTGCAGATTATGACGATACACTGGTCTTCGCCCTGCCTTTTATCGTGACCCAGGAATTGAACAAGGTCAAGGCCGACTCTAACAACAAGGTATATCACCGTCTGCAATTATGTATTCGTTGTCGCATCCTTTCCTCGTCTTATCTTGACACAAATCACCTAATCAACTGACTCGCTCATACAATTCTAACCTTAAATTGCCGTAGAGATATTTGTAACTCACTTTGCTTTATGCGGTTTATATTTATGAGCTTTCTCATGCCATTCTTAACTTACCGTATCTGACCTTCTCTTCCCATAATTATCTGACCTTCCCTCTTCCCTTATTTCAGACCTTCCGTCTCCATTTCTGACTTTCCTTTCCATATCTGACCTTCCCTTTCAATTTCTGACCTTTCCTTTCCCTATCTGTCCCTATCGGACCTTTCCTTTCCAATTCTGACCTTCCCTTTCCATTTTTGACCGTCCATATATCCATTTTTGACCATCCCATTCCATATCGGATCTCCCCGTCCATTTTCGACTCTCCTTTTCATTTCTGACCTTCCCTTCCCATTTCTGATCTTCCCATTCCATATCTGACCTTCCCTGTCCATTTCCGTCTTTCCTTTCCATTTCAGACCTTCCCATTCCATATCTGACCTTCCCTTTCCATTTATGACCTTCCCTATCCATTTCTGACATTCGCATTTTATATCTGACCTTCCCTGTCCCTATTGGACCTTCCCTTTCCATATCTGACCTTACTTTTCCATTTCTGACCTTCCTTATCCATTTCTGACCTTCCCTATCCATTTCTGACATTCCCTATCCATTTTTGACTTTCCCTTCCATATCTGACCTTCAATTTCAATTTCTGGCCTTCTCTTTCCATTTATGTCTCTATCGGACCTCCCCTTTCCATTTATGACCTTCCCTATCCATTTCTGACCTTCCCTGTCCATTTCTGACATTCCCTATCCATTTCTGACCTTCCTATTCCATTTCTGACCTTCCCTGTCCATTTCTGATTTTCTTTTCCATATCTGACCTTGCCTTTCAACTTCTGACCTTCCCTTTCCATATATGTCCCTATCGGACCTTTCCTTTCCAATTCTGACCTTCCCTTTCCATTTTTGACCGTCCATATATCCATTTTTGACCATCCCATTCCATATCTGATCTTCCCCGTCCATTTTCGACTCTCCTTTTCATTTCTGACCTTCCCTTCCCATTTCTTACCTTCCCATTCCATATCTGACCTTTCCTTTCCATTTATGACCTTCCCTATCCATTTCTGACATTCGCATTTTATATCTGACCTTCCCTGTCCCTATTGGACCTTCCCTTTCCATATCTGACCTTACTTTTCCATTTCTGACCTTCCTTATCCATTTCTGACCTTCCTTATCCATTTCTGACCTTCCCATTGCATATCTGACCTTCCCTGTCCATTTTTGACTTTCCCTTCCATATCTGACCTTCAATTTCAATTTCTGGCCTTCTCTTTCCATTTATGTCTCTATCGGACCTCCCCTTTCCATTTATGACCTTCCCTATCCATTTCTGACCTTCCTATTCCATATCTGACCTTCCCTGTCCATTTCTGATTTTCTTTTCCATATCTGACCTTGCCTTTCAACTTCTGACCTTCCCTTTCCCTATCTGTCCCTATCGAACCTTCCCTTTCCATTTCTGACCTTCCCTTTCCATTTCTGACCTTCCCTTTCCATTTCTGACCTTCCCATTCCATATCTAATTTTCCCTGTCCATTTCTGACTTTCTTTTCCATATCTGACCTTCCCTTTCCGTTTATGACCTTCTTCCCTATCCATTTCTGACCTCCCCATTCTATATCTTACTTTTCCTGTCTCTTTCTGGCTTTTCTTTCCATCCCTGTCCATTTCTAACCTCTCCTATCCATTTATTGCCTTCCCATTCCTTATCTGACCTTCCCTTTCCATTTCTGACCTTTTCCGTTACCTGGCTTTATATTGGCTTACTTCATTTTGTCTTAAAGTTTTATTTGAACGTTTGTTTCAGTCGAAGGGTGTACGCGATGCTGCCCACACGGCCGACATTCTGATGTCCGACTGGACAAAGAACGGTGTGCCACCTACATACCTTGAGGATCCGACCGAGGTGAGATTGATTAGTTTCGGAATTAATTATTGTCGCTCAAAAGTGCCTAACAATCACAGGAATGATATACACTAAACATTATTTTATTAGCAAATATCCATCTCTCTATCTGCCTTATAACAACAGGGCTCATAAACTACTATATAATTATCAGTTAACACGGACACATCTCGTCCTCATTTCAATCTTCATACAACCAGATATTGCCTTCAATCCATGATGACTACTGCTGTGCTGGCGTGGGTGTTAGAGGCACTTTCAGGTTCGTTGCTCTGGAATTTTTAAGTCAGAGTGAACGGACAAGTCAGAGAATGAGTTAAATGAAAGAGAGTTAGTTAGTTAGCCAGTCAAAGTTAGTTAGCTAGTCAGTCAGTCAGTCAGTGAGCCAGTCAGTCAGTCAGTGAGCGAGTGTAAGTCAGTCAGTCAGTGAGCGAGTCAGTCAGTCAGTCAGTCAGTCAGTCAGTGAGCCAGTCAGTCAGTCAGTCAGTCAGTCAGTCAGTCAGTGAGCGAGTCAGTCAGTCAGTCAGTCAGTCAGTGAGCGAGTCAGTCAGTCAGTCAGTGAGCGAGTCAGTCAGTCAGTCAGTCAGTGAGCGAGTCAGTCAGTCAGTGAGCGAGCCTGCGAGTTGGTCAATCAGCGAGTCGGTTAGTCAGTCAGTCAGTGGGCCAGTCAGTCAACTAGCGGTTTCTGATATCTATCTGGACTCTTCACAGAATATCGATTTCTATTTAACAGCGAATTCACTCGATGTGAACCGCACGAATTCGTAGACGCTGCTGTAAAGAAGTTGTCACATGGGGTTATTTGTTTAATCACAAGTCCAAGGGACAAAGTAAGAAAGCACCAATGGTATGCAAACGCTTATACGGAAAAAGGCAAATGTGGTATTGGATTATTTTCATTTTATCCGCTTTCATAAACCGGTCTTTATTTCCGAATTTACGATTTTTGCAGACCGGACAGGTGGTGCTGAACACATGCCATGATGACAATATCGTTGATTTCCTCGTCTTCATGAGAAACAAATGTACGTGTTTATTCGCTCATTTCTTTAGTTATATATATATATATATATATATATATATATATACATATATACATATCGAAATGGCGGGGGTTAAAATCCTCCATAAACGCATTTACTAAGCACCAGAACTTAATGACGATGACTAGCTATCAAACGATGGCGATCAGCAATTGTTAGTGAGTGAATTCTTGCTCAAGGTCACCACACAGAAATCGTTAATATATATATATATATATATATATATATATATATATATATATATGTATATATGTATATATATATATAAATCTGTCTGAGACAGATACAGACAGACACACAGACAGAAAGTGAGGCAGAGAGACAGAGACTTCCGTGTCACGCTGAACGTAGAAATAGCATTTGCATCCATTGCGGTCGCCGCAAGTAATGGCATAGCATCATACTCGCATGCTCACCATTAGAAGTGTTAACACAGCTTGCTTCAGCTTCGCGTTACCAAGGCCAAGAAAACGAAGGCGCTAAAAGCTTAGGCTATATATTTTGATTGCGTTTCGTGGAAGGCATTAGTGGCTGAAAATTTTCATGTTTCCGATTTCTGATACATGTACAGGTCTTAAATTCCATAAAGATTTCCATAGAGATTATATCGGATTTGGGTAGTATTGATTTGGCCTCTTATATATAAGATATATAGGTCACGATATATGTATATATATATATATGTGCTCTAAATTAGTCGCACATAGAAGATTAAATTATATTCAGAGCGACTTTTTCTTAATGTTTCAGACCCTCAACATAAGGTGGTCCTGTGTACCACTGATGGCAACATGGAGAGAAAAGGTCATCATGTGCGGGTCGTCCCATGTCCAGCTCCAGTAAGATTGCTTTGACCTATCTTTTAATACTATTTAACAACGATCTGTTCCATATTACTTGCGTACTATTGTCTCACTTGCAGAGTAGCGAAATACAGATCAGCGTGAAATCTTAGTTAACCAGTTACTTCTCTAATGCAAATGACTCACAACCAGACAGTAACCATGTCGGTTAACAGATATCAGTCCACCAACTGCACAAAGGATAGGTGGAAAGAATAGATGGCCAATGGATAAGCCAAAGTGGTGAGATTGGTGGATTCTCAGACAGACAGGAACGACATACAGACAATTAGAGAGAGGCAGATACATACGGGGAGCCCGTTGGCGTAGAGAGTGAGAGGTAACATGTTCGAGTCCCCGTTGGGCGGACATGCATTGTAGACTGCCATTAGCGCCGTGTATTGCAGGCTGTCCAGTTAGTAGCTAAGTTTGATGTCAATTAAGATTAAATGCATAGCTTGTACATGGGAGAAAGTGCGAGAAGGAGAGACAGATAGACTGGTATGCAGAGAATGAGGGAGAGGGACAGACAGACAGAGAATGACTGTCTGTCTTCGTCTGTCTGTCAGAGATTGACTGAACGGGGGAGAGGAGGCGCAGAGGGAAAGAGGATGGGATAGAAGGCCAACGATGAGGTGAGGAGAAGAGATAAGGAAGGGAGGGTAGGTGGGTGAGCGAATGGAGTATGGCGACCAAACTGACGGAGATCTGTAGAGATAAGTTCAACATTAGAAGTGTTTACAGAGTTTGATTCTATATCGTATTTGCCGAAGCTAGGAAAACGAAAGCGTTAAAAGCTTTTCCATGTTAATTACCTTATACGCTCCTAGGTCGTAATCCTATCCACTCGATTGTGCAAGGAAGATACTTCAAACGTATAATTTGCAATTGGAAAATTCCAACATGGCGCTCTAAGTTTCTTTTGCGCTAGAAGTTTGAGGCTGCATGGTTTAAAGTTAGCTAAGTTAATTTTAGCAGCGTTTGTTTTTCAGAATTTATATCATCATTTTATAGTCAATTTTCCTCAGCAGTTTTTTTTCTATTTTCAGGAGCTAGGCTGGATGAAATCAGCTCTTGCATATCCTCATGCCCGCCAGTAACTAGCAAGGGCCACTGACGATCTGATACGTGACCAGGAAACAGTAACTGGGATTTATTTTATGCATGTTGCCTCATCAGTTCGGCGCAATGAGTTCGTTATGAATTTTAAGAAAGTTTATATGAAAAATTTCCGAATGCCAGTTTAGAATTTTTTTTTACTCCCCCGGAATTAAATTTGACCAAATGCACCTAGAACATAATGAATACTTCAAATTTGCACGAAATCGATTTCTCATCAAGATGTCATCACTTGCACAAAAGCCCAAGAGCGAAATGACCCCAGAAGAACTTGCTCAGAAGGAGCAGGAGGAATTCAACACTGGACCACTTTCTGTTCTGACCCAGTCCGTCAAGAACAAAACTAAGTTCTGATTAACTGCTGCAATAACAAAAAACTGTTGGGTCGTGTCAAGGCTTTCGACAGGCATTGCAACATGGTCTTGGAAAACGTGAGGGAGATGTGCAGAGCCTGCAGTGAGCAAGGATCCCTTCATAACCAAAATGTTTCTTCGGGGTGACTCTGTCATTCTGGTCCTGAGGAATCCACTTCAAAGCTAAATCAGCTGTCCAGCTGTTTAGCTGGTGGTGGGGGCTGCATGTCCACCGACAGAAATATTCCATGTTTTCGGGAAAACTGTTTCACACTTTGCGAGAGTCTGTTGGACTGTCCGAAAATTATTCTGTTTTAATTTGGACTGTTGCCAAAATTGTAATGAGAAGAAATTGAGCGAAGATCTTGATTTTTCTCTCACGTGCGTTTTAACTGAAAATCAATGTTCATTTCAAGTTTTTTGCGGCATGCGTATAAATTTGTAAGGTTTAATTTTGATACAATTTACAATGTCTTTATGTTTAAGAAATTCCTAAAGTGTTAAATTCATACCAAAGCTTTGTTGTTGAACAGTATTTGCACTCGTCTTTAGAATCGGATAAGTGTTTTAACAATGTGTTTCAGTTTAATTTCTTTCTAGTTTTGTATGGGACAATTCTTTTGCATCTTTTAAATGGTATTTTGGCTGCATGTTGCATACTAATTCACAGAGACACTGACGTAGGCAGACAAAGATAGACAAACAGAGACACAGACAGACAGATGGATTACAGACACAGACAGACAGATGGACTAAAGACACAGACAGACAGATGGATTACAGACACAGACAGACAGATGGACTAAAGACACAGACAGACAGATGGACTAAAGACACAGACAGACAGATGGATTACAGACACAGACAGACCTGGACAGGCATACTTAGTTAATTCTTGTTTATTACAATTTGTTCTTCACTTATGGATCTGTGTTCTAGTCATTCTTTTTCAAGTTCTCTGCTTATAATAGGGGCAGGTTAAAAACTTCTAATGTCGCCACTCCTCCCAATCAAGTCCGAACCTACAGAATATAGCACTCCAGGGAAACACGAATCTTACTCAATGTTTCTTCCCACCGTGACCGTCCCCACGTCACATCCAAATGATAGACCAACCATAACATTTGCACTCAACTGAGCTATTTATCAGTAGTTTTGCTAATCCATTCAAGGTTGGATAATATTAATTTTATTAAAATGGCTGAAAACATGGAAATCATAATTATAAAGGTAAAAACACAGTTTTGTGAGAATGGCGCCCCATAGATAGTGGCACCCAAAGCAACTTCTTTGCCTGTACCTAAAGCCAGCCCTGCTACCTGATTGATTAATTATAGCGACCAGGGATTTTTTTAGCGTGCAGTTGTACACAAAAATGTGCAGTTCTAAATGTATTTGTGCAGCTGTAGAAGCACTTCTGTGCAGTTAAAACTAGCTGAAAAAAGCGAGTTTCCTCCGATTGCGAGCAAATTTATCATGGAGGATGGGAAAGGAAAGCAGGGGTTTGTGCAGTTCTAAAAATTCCTTTACAACACATAGGCGCAACCACCCTATGGGACCCACGGGACGCGTCCCCCCAACTTTTGAGTGGTCCCCTAACTTTATTATTATGGTCCCCCAACTTTTAGGACGTGATTGCACCTATGTTGAAACACCCCTGTTAGCGACAGATTGTCGTTAATTAAGTCCAGTGCGTCCCTGAATTCCCTCTGAAATTCGTGGCAGGATTCTGGCATGAAATTCACCTGTATCTTTTCGCTGCTTGAAGGCATTCCTTTTTCATGGGCCTGTCACGCTGAGAGCGCTTCTGAATAGCTTTGCTGTGAGGAGCGCTTTACAACTGTTTTATTAGATTAGATTAGATTAGTGCCAAACTTAGATGGAGTGTTCAAATATCCACCAAGGCGGCAGAAGAGATTCATGCACCAGCGCCCCTAGCGAAAGTGTCTGTAGCTCAAGTACTGTTAATGTACGCTCTCCGTCGGCCAAGGACTCTATTACAGGATTGAAATCTCGTGAACATTTTATGTACGTCCATTTCACTCTCAACCACAGATGTCACACCACTTAAAAAATTCCGTTTCTAATGCTAAAGATTACGTTCTGGATCTTCAAATGCAATTTTTACTTTGCAAGCATTATTATTCGTCAATCTGCCTTCACTGATGTAATTAATTGAATGATTTTATTTTGTAAACAAGATATTGCATTCTACGGAACTCAGATTTTCGTCCAAAAACTTGTACAACAGGAAGATTCCGGCCCTGTGTATAAACGGTCAATCAATCAATCAATCAATCAATCACATAAATTTATATAGCGCCCCTTCAAGAAATCTACTCAGAGGCGCTCCCAACCCAGGCCTGGTGAAAAAGAAAGGTCTTGAGAAGACGGTAGAAAGAGCCAGCAGAGTCACGGGGAAGCGGACGGAGAGCCGCAGGGAGGCCATTCCAGATAGCTGGACCCACCACGGAAAATGCTCTACGCCAGTAGCGGTACGCCAAAAAGGCGCAATTAAGATAGTCAATTAAGATAGTCCTTACAGTCGGCCTTCATACGCCGGGACTAATAAGCTGAAGTTGCTAGCACACTTCATAGGCCTACCTATGACGAGAGGGTTTAGGGCAACAGAAAACATTTCAAGTAAAGGTTTGGCAGATGGAAGACGTTAGGCTATGTTAATTAGGCTATGCCCCATGGTGTCTGATGTTTTGGATTGTTCAAACCAAGTCCAACTGATTTAGGCTTACGACGATGATGATACAGAGTATAGAAAATATAGACCAAAATTATGCGTAATTTCATGATATTCTAATCGATCACTTGAATTTCTTCCTCGAAACATTCAATCGCCATCGAAACCGGTAGAAAGATATTCGCACATATTTCGGCATAAATTTAAATAATGCGGCAACTTTGTTCACAATGTCAAAACAGCTTAACATGCTATGATAGGCTAACAATGTGAACAATCAGAAGCTTTTACAGTGGGGGCAGGGCACATTCCCTCCCCATACTCCTCCCCCACGGCGAACCTCCGGCCGTTCGTTCGCCCCACCACCCCTCGAGTCCTGGACCCCATACCTTCATATACCAGAGGAATATCTCAGACTCGGCTCGATCGTTTTTAAACCACTTTCTGTGACTTTCAACCCTGGATCAAAGAACGCAAATGAACTGAAGACAGACCTTGTTCAGCCGAACGAAGGGAGCGGAAGCGGTGAGCAATAAGAGTAGGGCTACAGAGCTCGCTAAGGCATAGTCATATGTTATCTATACTGTGGTCATACCGAGGCCAAGGCAGGATCGATGCTGATTAGAATGTGCCGGACTAGAGCGAAAAGATCATCATTATTATTATAAGTAGGCCTATATGTCAGTGTGATTGCAGCCCAACATGGCGGATTGGAGGTCACACCAGTTACACTTCCTTTACAGCGGGTGCCAGCAGCAGAAGCATCATTATTCGGTGGTATATGGTCCTCGACCTGGAATGGCTTGCTTTTCACGCTCCGCTTTTCTCTTGGAACTCATTTTCAAGCATTCGCCTTAAGACAGTTTCGTTTGGCCGCGCTAGGGTTGGAAGAGCCTCTGAGCTCGATCATTCTCTTCTGTTCTGTTCTGAGCCATCCTAGTCCAGAGGGTCGGCCGCATCATCAATCAATCAATCAAGACTTTTTATTGACACCAACATCAACAGTATCACAGCATCAATAGATTAAAGTAGTTTTATAGAAATTTAAAAAAACAAAACACAAACATACAAACACAGTGTCTACCCGCAAGCTTTCTTCTCGGTGTCAAAGGGTCATCCCTAAAGGAGCAACAATGCTCCGCTGCCAGGGAGCCCAATTTGTAATTTCACTAGATTTAAGTAAGTAGCAACGATGAACAAGCAGCAACCAAAATAACTTCAAAGTTATATCAATATCTGTCAAAATTTCTTCATTCCAACCCAATTAGATGCTGTTTAAGTTCTTTTTTAAACATTCCTACAGTAGGCACATTAGTTAAAGAAATAGGTAAAGAATTCCACACACAGGGTCCACGATATGAAATACAAAACTGCCTAGTTTTAGTACGTGCAAAATCTTTATAGTATTTATTACAGGATCTGGTGTAGTGACAATATAATGTTCCTCCAACGCTTCCTCTGAGTAGTCTCCCTTAAAAAGGCGCTATATGAATTCAGTGAATGAATGAAATGAATATGAAAGTAAGTCAAGAGCTACTCTTTGCTAACGACTTCATAATTTTAATTTCGAAATTAATCATTATTTCGTTTGTAACCATGACGACTGCTGCGCAACAATGAATAGCACGTCATCCAATGACGGCATTTGCTATTTGTTGGAATGTTATATAGGCTGTCACCTTGAGTATGACACCATTTAAACTGCAGGGGCAGCAGTATTTCTTACAATTATTATTAACCAATTATTCGAATTGCTGAGCGGAGGCTATTAATAGCCTGACTTTGAATTATTAACCAAGTCGACTGAGTGATATCACTCCGCAAGTGTTGTGAGCCCCATCACACACTCGTCAGAGAGTTTCGCGGAGGCATTCGAATGTGTCGTCTTCAAATAGAAGAATGAAATAAGAGATTGATAGATCCGGAGTTCACTAACTTTTTTACTTATATGGAGTGGATTCGAGAAAGCAGTCTTGATAGTTTCTTAGCGAGAAACTATGAAGTCCAACGTTGGTTTTGGTGTAAAAACATCAAGTTATGCGAAGGCTTCTCATCTACGAAGACCTAGGAAAAGAAATTGCTGGTGAATTGAACGAGATCTAAAAAACTTAGTCACGTGAGCCATAAAGTGACGCACTGCCAGCAGGCCGATCAGCCATCATTCTTTTCTTGCTATCATCGACTAAACGATTGCTTCAAATTCTCAAACTGTCGAACAGTGAGTTAGTAAAATAAAGGATTAAATTAGCTATATAATATACATATGTTACATATTTAACATAAAACGGAAATGTTGTGTTATGTGAAGCTGAATGTGCAGTAGAGAAACACAGACACAATTAGAGAGCCAGAGAGAGATACAGAGACGTAAGAATGGCGTCCAAAGGCAACAGTTGCGGTTGACTGAACCAAGTAAAGGGAAGAATGGGAGGATGTGACTGAACCAAGGCCGTAGCTAGGGGGGTGTTTTGGGTGTTTGAACACCCCCCGAAATGGAAAATGTGAAAACTAATATCATGCATTTACGAGCATATGACGTAAAAACATGAAATAAAACCATGAAAACACCCCCCGAAATGGAAAATGTAGTTTTTTGGGAAGGGAAATTTGTGAAACACCCCCCGAAATAAAATCCTGGCTACGGCCTTGGACTGAACAACTGAGTTTGAATCAAATGAGCCATGAAATTTAGTGAAATAGGGCTAGAGTAATTGGTGCTTATTTGTCGTCTATCTATATTCAGCTGCAGGTGAGCTACATTTAGAAACGGATGTCTACACAAAGATAGACAGGCAGATAGATAGAGATACAGAGAGAAACAGACAGAGACTTGCAAATGCAAGCGAGAGAAACAAACTCATCATCGCTTAGAAGATACATTCCAGAGTTTCTCAGTCGGGATAAGCAGCTCCAACAAACAACAGTATACAAGGCGAATGCTGTGATCTCCTGTAATTCAAACAATCCAAAATCACTTAACCTTTTATCTCTCACAATAATCAACAACTCCGGATGTTCAGCTCACGATATTCAAAACAAGAAAATCGAATATACACATAGCGTCACCTTTTTAACATATCTAAGAACAAAGACTGTGAAAAAATCGCAATGAAACTGACTCGGCCAATGATCAACATACAGTGTGATCAATATCATCAACATATGTCGAAAGAGAGAGCTGTCCATCAAAAACTTTTCTCTCTAACTGACTCTCAGCGAAGAAAAAAGCGTTGAAATCAAAGGCTACAAACTGAGCTTAGAAAAAGTGACAACAACAATGTTACGACTATCTAAACTCATCATGTGAAATTATTCACCGTAAGGAAATTCCGCATCACATGATAATGGATTTCACATAAACCACGTCTAGAAAGTAGCATAGCACATTTCTTTAACATTGCTTGACGAAAAGAACGACAACATACTAGCTGTTATATAATAGCATATTCCAGGACAAACAGTTCTCAAAGTAGCACTTTCATCAGAGAGTAGCACTTAGATTAAAAAAATAGCACTTTAAAACTGAGTACCATTCATAGACTCAGTTAAGTACTTGTAGGCTAGTAGCTATGGACTAGCAGTTACATTCTAGTACATTGAACATCAGTAGCTAAAGGACAAGACTAACAGACTAGCAGTTGAATAGAACTTGAACAATAGTTAGTCTTACAGACTAGCACTTTGAATAGAACTTGCAGTCGTTTTTCTTACAGACTAGCAGTTCAATAGCACTTCCACAGTAGCTATTATTACAGACTAGCAGTTCAATAGCACTTTTACAGTAGCTATTCTTACAGACTAGCAGTTCAATAGCACTTCCACAGTAGCTATTCTTACAGACTAGCAGTTCGACTAGCACTTGAAGATAGCAGTTCCAGCGGTTAGCACTTTCCAAGAAGAATGCCAGAAAGACTTTTGTACAACCCTTGTTTCCACTGAGGGAGAGGTAGGGGTGGAGTTGGTGAAGGGTGGAGTTGGTGGGGTGTATCTGAGGAGAGCAGAAGAAATGGGATCACATCAACAAACTGACTGTAAATATATATACATGAATAATTAATCATCTCTAATGAATAATTAATCATCTCTAATGAATAATTAATCATCTCTAATGAATATATGCAGTAGGTAAGAATGAATATTCAACACTACAATTATACACAGATTGCTTTCTTCATCATCATCTTCTTCATCATCATCATCATCTTCATCATCATCTTCATCATCAATCGTGTGGACCAACTGTTGAGCAAATGTAGCCGTTACTAGCAGCACCGCTGCTGCTGCTGCTGTTGCCATGGTGACCATCCACTCCTCCTCCTCCTCCCACCATCGTCTTCGTCTTCATCTTTGTCTCCATCCTACTCGCTCCTCCTCCTCCAGTCGTCCCAATCCGAGATGCAGCAGTGACGTCATTGGCCACCTGGCGACCGACGGATGACGAAACACTGACACTCTTCTGAAGGTCGTCCAACGAATTCTCCAATTCCTTTTCAAAGTTGCGAGCAGCATCAACCTGCTTGCGACAAACAACGACTCCCCCCTCTCCATCCAAACACCGGTCTGGTCCCCTAGAAAAGCAGGACCGGTCCCTTGCCACCTCATCCGCCTCCTGTGGTCTTTCCATCGCATGATGGTGATCCTTGCTCAACAATGGACCAGTTGTTGTCTTTGTTGTTGTTGTTGTTGTTGGATGATGATGATGAGGATGATGAGTGTGGTTGTAGCGTTGGTCATGGTTGAGTGGGGGACCTTCGCGGTACAACGTCAGATCTCCATGCACCACAGTAGCACCACCAGTGGCCGTGGTGGCTGCGGTAGTGGTGGCGTTTGACCTCTGTGACGATGACCCCGTTGCTCCATTGACTGTGGATGAAGTGGATGAGGTGGAAAATGTCGATTGACCGTTTGATGTGGATGCGAGTCTCAACGGTGGGATGATGGTGGAAGAGGAAGAGACGGTGTTGCGTTGGTTCAACGATGAACAAGATTTCGCAGCAGATGACGTCATGAGCTGCGGAGGATGATGAGGAAGATGGGGAGTGACGTAGCGAGGAAGGACGGGTCCACTCTGGACACGGTCGATTCCAAGAGGAGGAGGAGGGTCATCATCCAGAGAGGACGGAGGAGGATGAGGTGGATGAGGTGGAGTGGACTTAGAGGTGGATGATGATGAGGTGGAAGTGGTCACTCCCAGTTCATCCTGTCTCTGACGTTCGAAGCACGACTGGCAGAGGTAAGACGTGGAAGCACTTGCCTGACCTTGGCAGTTGCTGTTCACACACAACACTTCCATCATCCAACCTGATGAACTTCCTCCCACTCCTCCCCCATTTTCCAGTGAATTGCTGAATGACTTTCTCTCGCGTTCAAACTTCTCGAGCGCCGTCTGGAGATAGTTTCGCACCATATCCTCCTGAAAAGCCTGTCGTCTGTGTTGCAGTCGCGCGCAAAGAACGTGGTCACGGTCAACGGCGGTTGCGACCGTTGCCTTGCCCCGTTGACCCGTCTTCCGACCAACATCCGTCTTTCCCTTCGTTGCCCTCGTTGTCTGTCCGTCCGCTGTCTGTTGCTGTTGCTTTCCCGTCTTCGCCATATTCTTTATCCGGTTGCGAAAGCTCCGCCCGAGACTTCCAAACGACCGGACCATGTTCTGCATTGACCTTGGAAGAACCCTCGCCCTCTCTCCACCTGACTCCTCCTCTCCACCTCCACCTCCACCTCCTCTCTTCCCTCGTACGCTTCCTCTTCTCCGTTCGTCTCCCTTCGGAATCGTCAACGTCACTTGACTCATGTCTTCGCATTCAATGGACGGCGAATGGATGAGGTCGCTGCAGCTCCCGGCTTTCGCCCGACCCAACCCTCCTCCTCCTCCCGACCCGTTCCTCGCGTCATCACTGTCGCCGCTTCGGACGGAAAGGTTTTCCAGGTTGAGGTAACGCCGGAGCAGATCCAGGCGACAGGACTCCGATGAGGAAAGGAGAGGATCCTCTTCCTGATGGGAGGAAGAGCTGGAGCCACCGTCCTTATTCGCTTCCCACGCGCATCCGTCACCCGGATCAACAGCAAAGTGGATCGGAAGAAGATTGAAGTCAGGATCAACAACTGGAATAGCGGCTGCAGAAGAAGAAGATAACAAACATCGTTTAATATCAAATCTGATGCAACGCAGAATGATAACAATTCATATTATGAACAAAGTTATTATACGCTGACAACAGGATGTCATCACGTCATTTTGACAACACATCTGCCGATTGGAAGGTTGAGTGAACCTTTGACCTTTGTGAGGGTAGCGAGAAGCAATCCGATGTCCGTGCACTTCTCGTGCGAGAGTGTTTATCATTATCATAAAATGCAGATCAAAGATTCAGAAGAATTATTTATGAGTTATTTATTTATCACTGTTGCTTTCTAGTTAAGTTATACGCATCTTATGAAATCATTCATGATTATTAATTGGGAAGAGGGGTTAGGATAATATAAGCCAGTGGTTCCCAAACTTCTCTGGGTCACGACCTACTTGTAGATATCGTGGCTGTCTCGAGAACCCCAAATAAAATTAAACATCGTGTACACTAGAATTTGCCTCGTAAATTGGCATGGAATTACTGCGCTGATTTACGGACACCGTTTAAAAATTGCCACAACTACGACAGACAGCGCTAGCCAGTCAAGTGTTGTTGACCCGCTGTTTATAACATGATTTTTTAGAATTTAGGATTAAAATAACGAAAAAAATAAGAACAAAATACTTCACGAAAAAAACTATGGCGACCCACTTGACAGAGCTTCGCGACCCACTTTTGGGTCGCGACCCACAGTTTGGGAAACACTGATATAAGCTACTAGCTTTTACTGGCTCCTAATTGCATTTGTACTGTACTTAGTCGTTCATGATTGTGTAACCAGAGTTGAACGTGCAATAAACCGATTTCAATCAGAATTATCAGCGTTCGTCAAACTAAAAAGATCAGGAATTAACATAAAATAGGAAAAATTATCAAAATAAATTCTGCTTTGTTAAACTGCTAAGAACAATCCAGTTTACAAAGACCATATGTCGAATGGAATTGCTAATCTCACCAGCGAGAGGCGGTTGAGCGTCAGGCGACGGCGAATGTTCCATCGGAACAATGGCGGAGAAATGAGCGGCATCATACGTCAAGAGAAGTGGAGTGGGATAGCAGTCGAGTGGATCGCATTCCATCGGAAGATAGATTCCTCCGAATGAGATGGGAGCCAGTGCATCTCCGTTGGAATCCTTGAGGATCGTATCAGCTACGATGATGATCGGACGGCAGAGGACGTGAGCAAGAACAAAGACATGCAACTCTTCAAGACTCTCGTAGAAAAGTTCTGCGTCTGCTCCATCAGTCGTGTCTTTCGTGTCGCTACTGCAGACGCAGAAAACAAACGAAACACAGGAAAATAGAATTTAATATTATTAGAATCAAATGCAATTAATCAATAATTGTTTCGCATGGAGAATTCAAGATACATTGAATCATATATAAGAATATATATCTAATAAATATCATATAAAATAAATTTTAAAAAACTACATTTTCACGAAGGAAATGAACGCAAGAGATAAGAATAGTAATAATAATCATAATCTTCGTTATTTAATCTGATATCAAATTGTTATAATAAATAATAAATAAAATGAATGGCTGAACCGAAAAAGTTTTCAGAGATGTTGACATAGTGCCACTTCAAGGTTGCCTACTGAACAGCGCTTCCAGTTCAGCCACAATAGAAGAGAACCATCTTAAGAACACTGGTGAGAAATGCGACAGAGAACCAATAAGCATTTTAAGAACGATAGAAGAAAGTTCATTACATAAAATATTGCAAACTCAAAGACAAACTCAATGATTTACTAATGGTTCCATATAAATATGTTGTTACTTTATTTCAAGAATTACAAAGAGTAACTGTTTTGACCAACGGAAACTAGTTCCCATTACACCATTAGCCCTCATGATCATCATGATCATCATCATCATCACCATCGTCGTTATCATCGTTATCGTCATCATCATCCTCTCTGGTAGCCTTTCGTCATCTTTCTCTGGTCTCAAAACCTGCTTTATGATTAATTAATATTATAATAGCTATAAATTTTATTATTATTGACTTTTATATAGCGCACCTTCAAGGTAATCTACTCAGAAGCACTCCCAGTCCAACAACGGCTAATAGTAATAATAGTGATAAACGTAGAATATTATTATAAAAATGGTTATGTTGATATTGGTAATATTTTCTCTCAGGGTTGAATGCACTTGGAACGCCTCTGAAAGGCTCTTGAAGCGAGAAGCACTTTATGAGTTGTCAGATACAATACAATACAATACAATGCAGCACAATAATACAATATAATACAAAACAATATAATACAATACAATACAGCACAATACAATACCATACAATACAGCACATCATCATCATCATTGTTCTCCAATCACTGTTCTCATAGACATAATGATTTGTCAATTATCCTCACTCACCCATTGACACCGTTCTTCCTCGGTCGTGGAGAGGCGAGCTTCAGTAGATTGTCCCATTCTTGCGTCCACTCCTGCTCACTGTAGATCAAACCTGACTGGAAATCAAGAAGAAAATATGTCAGAGATAAAAAGAGCAAATCTTCTTCATCAAAGACTTTGTTTTGTTTCAACACATCTCACCACAAATGATTCTAAACAAACGAAGGGAATAGATGTGACGTAATCGCAGTTCATTAAGAACTAAAAGTTTTTTTAACAACTTGAGTGGAAGCAGCATGTTATCTCAGTTGACTTCGGGAAGAGTCACCGTTGGTGGTCACCCTCAAACACGTACATCCCAACGAACAGAGTCGATCTGATACTAACATCATCATTCGTTTGTGGTTAAGTTGACAAAATTCTTCAAAGAACGAATCCAAACAGTAAGACTGACAAGACTACTGGCTCAAACACTTCAAATCATTCTCACTGAGGCAAGTTTCATTCAACTCAGAACTGAACAGAAGGAGAAAAATGAAAAAATAAATAAAATAAAAAATAAGGTCATCATCCGTAAGGATGGAGTAGGTGGGTTGGTGAGAGGATGGGTGGGTGAGGAAGTGTTTGGGTGTTGGGTGAGAAGGTTGAAACACCCGACAACAGATTAACATTGTAGAAGAGAAGTAACTCCCCCTCCTTCTCCTCCTACTTCTCCTTCTTCTCACCTGTTTATTGATCTGGTTCTGATGAAATCTCCATCTTCTTTGGAAAGCATCTCGTGCTGAACTCTCGTTCAGTGTGTGGCAAAGCGCCTTGCGAAGCGTCAAACGCCGGTCGTGAAATCCCCAGATGCCTATAAATAGACACGCACAGCAACAATCACAACGAATTACATCAACGCTATTAATTTATTATCATGAGAAATATTATTACATCATCATAAACTATAATCATAATTATTTTACATTTATCATTGTTATTAAAATTACTACAATTATTTTAATATTAATTAATCATAATTATAATTACTATTAAAAATGCTGCAATCAACTTAGTTTCTCAATAGGTGAGTGAGTGAGTGAGTGAGTGAGTGAGTGAGTGAGTGAGTGAGTGGAGGGAAGGGAGTGACTGACCGAGAGAGGCGGCATGTAGTAGGCAGTTGCCATCGCCAGTCGTTGCCAATGGCAACAGTCGTTGGCAGACACCAAGGTCCGCCCACCAATTCAGACGACCTATCAGAGAAACAGATAAAAAACATTCATATCATCGCATCAAATGATTTCGATTGATAATCAATTCTAAAGAATCGTAAAACTGCAGATGATGTCATCATCGTCGCTGCTGTCTTTTAAAGCAAAACAAGTTTTACTCTTTCGTTCAAAACTATCGCATTCGCAATCTCACCAAAACATTATAAGAACAAATGAAGTCGTTTTCCAGTGCCGTGAAAACCCTTTACATTGCCATTGCCTTCTTAAGCCAGGGGCGGATCCAGGGGGCAATCGGGCCATGGCCACCATTCAGATATTTGCATAGAACGTGTTCTGCCCCATCAGGTTTCAACAAGCTCTCAATCAATGCAGTGGGAAAAGGTGCAAGAGAAAAAGTAGCATATATCACTAAAAACAAAGATCATCAGGTTTAAAATAACCGAAGTAGCAACCGCATTTTTAGATGTTTTGGAAGAAAGTCTAGGAAAAAAGTCATCAGATTTTGTGACAAAAGACCACCCAAATTTTTTCGATCCAAGACTAAAAATGTTGCCCCTTTCAGAATTTCTGTATCCACTGTGTCTCTAGCCATGCATAATTGCATATACGAGGAGACATTATCAAATAAGATGAATTCAGAAATCAAAATCAGATGATAAACTACAGTTCAACTAATTCTGTCAATATTCAACACAGCAGAACAGAATCCATCTTCGAAAGGATGGATTGTGGGAGGGAGGGTGATAAGAAACATCTGCTACACATGAAATATCTCAACATGAAATATCTCAACATGAAATATCTCAACATGAAATATCTCAACATGAAATATCTCAACATGAAATATCTCAACATGAAATATCTCAACATGAAATACCTCAACATGAAATATCTCAACATGAAATATCTCAACATGAAATATCTCAACATGAAATATCTCAACGGGCCAAGATCGAAATTAAATACAAGAACAGCGCTTCTCACAGTGTTTAGCATCACAAACAAGTAGCCAGGTCTTAGAAAACATTAAATGTTTTCACAATCTGTCCAAAGAAGAAGAACATGTATTGTTGGGAATGACTGACTGACTGACTAATTCAATGACTGACTGACTGACTGACTGACTAATTCAATGACTGACTGACTGACTGACTGACTGACTAATTCAATGACTGACTGACTGACTAATTCAATGACTGACTGACTGACTGACTTGACTGACTGACTGGCTAATTCACTGACTGACTGACTGACTGACTTGACTGACTGACTGGCTAATTCACTGACTGACTGACTGACTGACTGACTGGACTAATTGACTGGATGACTGACTGACCGGCTTGTTCGAGTGAGATGAGCGTTGAAGTTTCAATGAGGTCTTTGTGAAGGAAGGCGCGGAATTCTGGCGGATAATGATTGATGTCAGGAAGGATGAATGTGCAGCTGAGTGTGTCCATCACTTGCTGGTCCTTCTGACAATCAGTGACGACTGCTGAGGATGACGAAGACCCAGCAACACCAGCACCAGCAGCAGAAGATGCTGAGGCAGCGGCCCCACCTGCTCCTCCACCACTGCTCTCTTTTATGCCGTTGAGCACGAGGTCATGAGCGATGCTGACAATGTGAGCATTGTTCATTGTGTTCGACATTCCACGCTTCAGTCGCAGCTGGTGACCTACGAAAGGAAAAGAAACAACGGAGATTGAAAGAAAGAAAAATCTGAATGAAAGATCTGCCAATCGATCAATCAACTGATCAATCAATCAATCAATCATTCAATCGATCGATCAATCAATTGATCAATCAATCAATATAGTTTATTAGAAACACTAAGATGATGCAGAAGATGTCACTTAAACCGATCATAAACCGATCTGAGTGGGTACCTTGAAGGGGCGCTATATAAATTACGATTGATTGATAATTAATTATTATTATTATTCACATCGTCTGTCACAACGCAAAGATAAAATATTTTGTTAGTAGATGAGCTTATAAATACAGAATATGACGATGACTATGATGACTAGACCCCATTACCAAAAAGGGTTCAAACAAAGGCTTCAAGACAAAAGGTCACCATACACAATGTCACAGAGACATGGGGCCAACAAGACATGGAGACTATCAGGACATGATGCCATTAAAGACATGATGCCACCCATGATATGGAGTCACGACATGGGCTAGTGTTAAAAAAACTCTGATGCAGTGTTCGCGCTGTAGTCGGGAGCACCTCTGAGTAGAGAGCGTGAAGAGGCGCTATAGAAATGGCAAAAAAATAAGAAAAGATCGACAGAATTGTGTGTGTGCGATAAACAAGCAAACAAATTCAATGGAGAAGATGTGGTCGAGAGAAAAAAACAACGAACGAGAAAACGTCTTTTCTTACTATTGACTGCGGTTGAGTTGATGTTCGTCTCAAGGTCATCGTCCTTTTCCAGGTCATCCGTTGATTCCTTTCGACGGAGAACGATTCCACTTCCAGATCCGATCTCTTCTCCACTCAACGTCATCGTCGTCTGGTTCAATGTCGCCGGATCTGAAGGCAGACCAACGACGTCAACCGACTCCACTGCTGGTTCCCTGCTCTTCAATCCCATCTGGCGACACTGGTACGACTTCACGGCCTGCACGACGTTCCAACCATGCTCTGCGGATGAAAAGAGAAATTACGATTTCAAGTTGAAAGAAAAAGAGTCAAACTTTTAAGTGAAGGACGTGAGATTAAACGTTCAATACCGATCTCTCTCTTTCATTAACAAATAGGATAAAACCTTCATTCAAATGGTTTGGGTGAGCAGTGGGAACGCTGTTTCAGGTTATTGGACAAACAACAAAGAACGAATGGCTCTGCATTGTCGCAGAGCATGTGAAAAGAACCATTACGTCACCATGGACAGCAGAGCGCGGCGGCCTATACAAGTGGAAAGGGGAGGCAAAGCTCACGTAGAAAAGAGGGTGTCCAGTATAATAAGCATTGTCACACCAAAGATGCAATCCTCTATGATATGGGAAGCCAGTGCAAAACCGTATGCATACACCACATAGGGATAATGCATCGCATTGTATCTAGAAATTTATAGAGTGCTTCTCACAGTGCACACATCAATCATTCAGAGGCGCTCCCAGTGCAAAAGACCGAGAGAAATGAAAGTAGTTTTGAGATGGCAAAGAAATGAGCTTTGAGTGACGTGGAGATAAAAACGAAGAACGTGGGAATTGGAGAGAGAGAAAATGATTCAAGAGTGCATGGACCAAGGAAAAAAATGCCGTTGGACTTAGGAAATCTTCTGGCTGAGGTCGTCATCTCTCGGCCAACTACACCCAAGCGTCAACCACATTAATTGAGCGACGAGAGAAGAGAACGAATGCGTTGGCGATTATTATTGTTGGTGCTACCTTCGAGAAGACTCTGCGCCACTTGCTGCGTCGTCCCAGTCTCTGAGACGAAATGGAAAATGTTCGAACTGCGATTCATCGAACAATCGATTCATCCACAGATCAATGAATCCTACAACAATGGAAACACACTTCAATGAAAATACACAACAATGAAAATACACAACAATGGAAATACACTGCAGTGTAAACACACAACAATGAGGTAGTCAAAATACGCTATAAAAGTGTCCTCACACATATATACACCCACAGACGTATAACAGTTGCCTTAAAGGGGCGATATATAAATTCTCGAATGAGTAAATACATAAGAACGTAAACAAAGTCTTTGAAAAAGATGCAGCTCAACGAATGCACATATTTTAAACATTTGAATCTCTACTCTGCTCAGGATTGTCTCAGAGTACATGACATGAATATTATACACGGATTCATTTAAAGAACCAAACTTTAAAAAAACATTCACTTAAGCTAACTACGGAAAAAAAGCCATGGATATCAACTCTCAGCGACTTCGTTTTCTCCGTCTCGGCTAATGAGGGTGGGTGCCCAAAAATCAACCCACCCTTACTTGTGGAATTTAAATTTCGCATCTCCACCCTTGCGCTGTCTAGAAATGCTACAAACTGAATTCTGTTCGATGAAAGTAGGTCGCAATCGTCTGCAGTCCACGCATCGATTCAGTCAAAAAGGGCCAACACTTAAGTTTATCTCATACAGATAAACCACAGTGTAATCATTGTAATGTAACGAAATGAATTTATTTAGCTCCTCACTTCGTCGACCGCCTGCAGACTGCTGCAAGAACTTGTGTCATGAAATCGCAAACACTCGACCAGTTCTGCAATAAAAAGCA
Source organism: Lumbricus terrestris (assembly GCA_949752735.1). Lineage (NCBI taxonomy): Eukaryota > Metazoa > Annelida > Clitellata > Crassiclitellata > Lumbricidae > Lumbricus > Lumbricus terrestris. Next base: position 45,963,163 of record OX457049.1, read on the forward strand.
AAAATCCAAACAGAAACGAAGAAAGATCTCTCACCTATAGGTTTTTCAGTCGTTCTGTGCAAGTAAATCTCCTTCAGACTTAAATTTAAAAGAGAAATTAATCAATTTTTAGTCGGAGCCGGTAAAACGATCGGCCATCTTAATCGAGGCTCATGACCAATAACAACAGACATATATTGAAATAGACTGCAGCTGAATATCGACGAATTCGCAATCAGTTTCAGAAATCTATCAAAATATTTGTTGATTTAGAGTTGAAAATTACACCAAACTGATCAGCAATATTATAAGTAAATTAAGTAATGGCTTCTGTTGCGCCCGGATCGAATGTTCGCAGCTTAAAGACCGACCCATCATACGAACTCACCAAAACTCCACCTCTCGCTATCTCCCCACAGGTCTTTCACTCAAAACTGAAAACATTGCTCTTTCAAAAATCCTATCCTGATTCTTCTTCTCCTTACATCCCCCGCCACTTCAACTCTAAACATCACCCACCTTAGCCGTCCATCTATCTGCCTGCCTGACTCTCCGGACTTGACCCGCTGCCTATCGATTTTGTTTTGATTGAGCGCCTGTGAATAAGCTGGTTCCCGCGACTTGGCTTTTGTGGGCGCTGTAGAAGTTTCGAGATTACGATTACGATTACGATTACGAAAGACGTATTCATAATAATTGTTGCATGCATCAGTGGTCAAATTCCTATTTTACTTTAAGTCGTGCTAGATTTAATAAATAAATTTGTATTGACAATATTGAATTTGCTGCACAATGTGTAGTCGTCAAAAGTCGCAATCAGAGGAAATTTTAGAGGAAGAAATATAATCTGCAGAAAATGAAAAATACTATTGGAAGCTGCGATTCCAAGGTTCACTGGATAAATTTTCTGTGATCCAAAATAATTTATTTGGCATAAATAGTATAATTATTAATCACTGAGACATTTGCAGCAAATATTTGGCACAACTAGTATAATTATTTCAGTAAAGACTTTTAAGCTTACGCGCAGAATCAATATGAAGCGAAAGATCGTCTATTTGCTTTCGCTTTGTGAAGAATTAATTAGGTGTACCAGTATGTCAAATTAAGCAGCAGGCCGCAGTTTAACCAAAGTCGTAGACTATAAGGTCTTTGGTTTAACCATTGGGTAAATTCAGGTATGGCAGATTTTTTGCCATATCAGCATGTCACGTGATTGGTCCTCTACTTAATTTGTATCATGGGATAATAATATTCTAGGTCAGTAAATTAGCGGGACTGACATGGAAAGGCCTTGGGCTTCAGACGACAAGGTCGTTCATCCTTCCTTCCAGTCTCTCCTCCGTGTCCCTGACCCAGTCCACTCAATCACCTTCGGCCTCGTTTCGGTGACTTCTCTGAACGAATGCATTAAATAAATACAGAGTTTTATACGACCGAAGTGATTGTGGTTTAGGCCTACATGGAAAAACACTGGAAACTCTTCCTATGCACTGAGGAGGAGGGGGCGTGGGGTGTCGCACGGACGATTTTATTTGTTGAATGAAGTGGTTTTCGTTTCTAAACAAATTTTAACATCCAATTGAATAGAATTATTTTTTCAGGATTTTAGTTTATAGCTGCATATCGTGACTATTATAGGATCACGAATGTAGATAGGCCTAGGTTCCATAATGTAAGAGAGAGTTGTATGTTGTAGATGCGACCATCTACTGCCACCTGGCGAATGCTATCCGAGTGACGTGTGTACGTTTGTGTGTTTGCGCCACCTGTTGAATGGAATGGGAAGACGGCGTAAATGAAACCTGTTGATCGACCACTTTCGGCGACATTGCTTTTGCTAATCAACTAATCATGAAACGAGAAGTGGATTAGATCAAAATCAAATGATCAATCCTCTAGAATTTGAGGCGGATTAGTCTTTATGCGTGGTTGAGTTTGTAAAATGTAAAGGAGTGATTAAGATTTGTTACAATACAATACAATAAACATTTATATCGCGCTTTAGCATAACAAAGTCTTGCACAAGAGCAACAAGCTTCTCTACAGATCTAGTCATAATATATTGAAAATAAATGAGTTTTTGATTTAACTCCAAAACAGATGTGCACTGACGAATAGGAATTGGGAGACTATTCCTTTCTTTGGGTCCTAAGACTGCGAAAGCACGACTTCCAAACTTCCGGTTTGTGCGAAGTGTAGAATAATCAGTTCTCGACCGTCGACGACGATCGAAGTCCTATAGAATTGGAGACGGAGCACGACGTGGCCATGAATGCCACGTATGAAGGAGCGGTTCCGGAGTGGATTTAGTACATCATGCAGGAGGGAGATTTTGAAGAAAATACGAGCACGTAGTTGTTTCAGTGTTATAGGCTATTGTTATTGTGTGGTCATTTGGTCAATGCGTTGTAGTCGAGCTCTGCGCTCCACCTCTATTATAAAGGCGCTATATAATATGATTGCACACGCACACACACACACACACACACACACACACACACACACACACACACACACACACACAGCGTGGCATGCACAGCCATCAGACAGAGTAGGGCTTTCTTGATTGTGGGTCCCTCTGTTTGCAATAGCGCCCCCTAACTCCCCGCGTGGCCTGCGTGTCCTTTCGAAGGACTTGTCTACATGCATTATGAGCTGCATGTAGACTAATTCAGACTTTACACTTTTGCCGTGATTGAGCCGGGAGCGCCTCTGAATAGTTATCTTCCAACATTCGTTCTCTTCTGACTGATAAAGATGATTGCACAATCAATTCTGTTTGTTTGAATATCTTTTCAAATCTAAGTAGCTAAAAATAATTATATCAAATGGTGAAACATGTTGTTTCTTCGATTAAAATAATTATTATTAAATCGATTGATTTTGATTCGTTCTGATTGCGTACGAGTCAATAAAAAGAATTTCTCTATGATTGCGTGGGTGGGTAGGCAGGTAAGTAAGTAAGTAAGTAGGCAGGTTACGTACTTACGTACGTTGGTAGGTAGGCAGACAGGCAGGTAAATGGATAGATGGATGGATGGATGGATGGATGAATGGATGGATGAATAGATGGATGGATGGATGGATGGATGGATGGATGAATGGATGGATGAATGGATGGATGGATGAATGAATGGATGAATGGATGGATGGATGGATGAATGGATGAAGGATGGATGAATGGATGAAGGATGGATGAATGGATGAAGGATGGATAAATGGATGAATGGATGGATGAATAAATGGATGGAAGTATTATAGATAGATAGATAGATAGATATGCTTGACATATACACCCACAAACATTCGTGCAATTGCTTATCATAATAATGGAACGAGCGATTTAGTGAAGGAAGGAATGCACCGAGTTGACCTTCTTAGGATTCTAATCCGGAAAAGGCGTCAGAGGTCGTTGAAGGTCAGTGCAACAACCACCTGGAAATCGTGCCTCAACAGCCACCACCGTTCCACTCCCCTCCATCCATCCCTCTCCTTCCTTTCCACCCTTTTCCATCTCTTCTCCAAGTCCGTTGATGTCACCGTCCGTGCGTCCGTCGTTTATGATGCGCCTAAGTGGCAGCCACACCCCTCCGCACATGATCTCCACCCTCCCTCTCCATCTCCACCTCCTCTCCTTCCTCTCCTTCCTCTCCTCCCTCTCCTTCCCCTCCCTGGAACGGATCGCTTCCTCCGTAGAAACCCCGGACATCGTCTTCCTCTCCTCTTCCACTGCCATTCCACCGCCTCCCGTCAATCCTCACCTCCACCTCTTTCCACCCTCCTTACCATTCCATCTCCACACCCCCTCCCTCCACCCACCCATCCTCCCTCCTTCTCTTCCTCTCAGCAGCGATTGCCATTCGTCCACTCTAAGCTAGGGGCGTGGCTAAGGCGGCGCTTGACTCCGCCTCCTCAACACTGACACTTTGATTGACAGCAGGTCGAAATGATTTACTTCCGAGCATAGATCAGATGGAGCCGCTGCCTCATCAGCTTCCACTCCACCTCATCCTCCTCCTGTTCTGCAGCAGCAGCAGCAGCAGCTGAGAAGGAAGATGATGGAGGGATGGATGCTCCAACCACAGCAGCCCGCATCAACGGAGAGGCGGGCAGATGCGATGCGGAAGATGGAGACGGAGAGGGAAGAATAAGTTTGGCACCTGTCTTATAGTCTGACCATCAGTCAGTCAGTCAGTCAGTCAGTCAGTCAGTCGGTATGTTGTCTTAACTGACCACTGACGGACTTCGTATGGAACTAAAACTGACCAACGGAATACGATGGTCATTCGAGTGCTGACCAATTCAACTGGACAAATCGATTATGAGGACTACGATCATTCAATCAGATCTATATAGTGATTTGTAAATCAATCGATAAATCAATCAGAGGAAAAACTGCTTCGTGAACTCCTATTGATTCGACCAAGAGGAAAAATAGTTCGCCGGAAGAAACAAGAGAAGGAAGAAGAGGAGGAGGAAGTGGAGGAGGAAGAGTTGGGAAAGAGGAGGAGCACACAATGAACATCACTACCTCACTCACGGCATCAGAGGAGATCATCGCAAAATCAAGTGAGTAAAAGGTGATCAGACATAGAATGGATGGATGGATGGATGGATGGATGGATGAATTGATGGATGAATGGATGGATATATGAATGGGTTGAATGAGTGGGTAGATGTTATCTAAGTGGATGAATGGATGGATGAACGAATGTGTGAACGAATGTGTGAAAGAATAGGTGGGTGTTAGGGTGTTAGACTGTTAGTGTGGGCGAGTGATTGAACCAAAATGACAAGTGGGTCAGTTGAATGCTAAGATGCAGTTCAGGATATGCGCAGCATAAAATGTTTCGATTGGTGTTTGTAATTGTAATTGTATTTGTATTTGTAATTGTAATTGTAATTGTGTCTTGGTCCCAACATTACCCTATTACTTACATTACAATCAATTTTATATTCAGGAGGTCATTGTATCCAATTCT